>QUSE01000023.1:2100185-2429633 GCA_006508115.1 Apiospora malaysiana | reverse complement strand
CCTAACCCTAACCCTAACCCTAACCCTAACCCTAACCCTAACCCTAACCCTAATCCTAACACTTTCCTAGTACAGATATATTAATATAATAAGAAAGGTAATTAAATACTAGGTATAATATAACTAATAGCGAAGAACTCCGGGGTAGGCTTAATTTAGTCCTTTAATTATAATTATATATTAAGGAACTTGCCGGTAGGACTATTATATTAATTAAATATAAAAAGGATATAAAAACTAATAAATCGCTTGATAAAATATTCCTATAATATAATAAATGGCTTAAATTACGGGTCGGGTTGGGCTTAATAAAAGTTATTCTATTCTTAAGTAAAAGTAGAATATAGTTTAGCGAATTTCTTTAATAATTAAACTATTTATCTATAATTTATATTAAATATATAAAAGATATAATAAATTTAAAAGTTAAAAAGGTTTATTCTTTATTTTTTAGTAATAATAAGGGTATATATATTTTTAAAGTATTAATTAAATTAATACTGGAATATTTTTAATAATACCTACTTAAATATTTAGGTATAAATAATATCGATATTATTAATAGAGAATATATAGCTATATATATTAAAGACTTTATTAGGTATAAGGGATATATAATTATAAATAATATAGTTTTTATTATTATTACGTTTAATAGATAATGGGAAGTTATTACGAAGGATTTTAAATAGGTCTTAATTATATTAAATAATAATGCGTTATAGGTTAATAATAAACGCTTTTATTAAATATTTTTATATATTAAAATTCTAGCCGCTAGCTATTATAATGTATATATTTTAATATAAATATATATAGGATATATTATATTTATTATTAATGGTAAGAAATGAATATAGAATATTGTTATATAGGATAGTGCTAAAGATAAGGTATATAGAATTTAATATATTAAAGGTTTTTTAATATTTAGGGTATAATTAAGGGAAGTTCTAATCGAAGTCTTAATCCGGGAATTAAATTATTCCAAAGTTATAAAATATTAATTTAAGATTTAAACCTTTTCGTATTTTTTGATTTATATTTCGATATTTTTTATATAAGAATTTGGCCTTTTATATTTAATTATAGGTATAAATTATAACGTTAATATATATTAAATATAGGAGTATTTAGAAGAGTTAGGTATTATATATATTTTTAAGCTAGGTATTATTAAGGGCCGGCTTATTAATAATATTTATATTTAATATTAGTTAAGGGATAAAACGTTTAAAGGCGAGGATATAATAGGAAATAAGGCTATTAAGAAGTTAATTAAGGTCGGATATTTATATAATATAAAAAGGGTTATAGGTATTATTAAATAATTAAAAGGGTCGTTTTAAGGCGGAAGGGGTTATAGTATCGAGGTCTATAAATAAAAGGTTAGTAAATTAGTAATAAATCTCGTACCGGATTTTATATAATCGATAGAAATATTTACGAAATCCGAGGAGTTTAGGAATTTAATATTTATTATAGAGAAAGGTTTAGAGTAATTATTTTTAATCGGGAATGTTATTAATATATTAATGCCTTTTCGTTTAATATTAATTTTATATAATAGCGGGTATTAATATTAATAATTATATATTTTAATTATTAAATATTTAAAAAGATTTATTAGGTAAAAAAAAGTAATTCTTATAGTTATAATATATTTTAAATTATATAATTAAAGGATTTATTTTTTAGTATAATTTCGAATTATTATAGTAATTAATAGATTTAATTCCGTCGAAGAGGTATTATATATAATAGTATTTTTATAATAGAATAGGGTCCTTATATTAGGAATTTAATATTTATTTTAAATAAGATATTTTATATAATAATATAAATATCGGAATGTTAATTAAGTATATATTCTTAATATTAGGGAGAAATATAATGTCTTTAAAACCGACGTTTATTTAAAATATTTAAAAGTTAAATAATTCCGGCGGAACGTTTAATAGGAAGAATTTTTAAAATTTTTAAATTATAATATAAGGAATATTAGTAGATATTAGGTTTTTAAACCCGTAATATTAGTATATAAGAACCGTGTAATAAAATTATAGATAGCGGTTAAGTAAGCGGAAAAGGGTATTAAAGAATTAATTAAGGAATAATAAATCGATTTAATATAAGAGAATTCGGTTAACCCGTTATTTATAATTAATATTATAACTTTATAATTTCGATTTAATCTATTTATAATTCTTAGGGAATTCTTAAAGGTAAATATTTAGGATAGCCTTAATAAGGGCTAGGTTAATATAATTATTAATAAGAATCGTTTAATTATTATATTTTAAGTACCCCAACTTAATTTAACCTCTAATTAATATAAAGTTAGGGAATATTAAATAGATAGTAATATAAAAGGCTTTATTAAATTCCCTTAATATAATATTTAGATATTTATATATAAAGATACCGCCTAGTAAGGTATAATAGGGATTTTATATAATTATATTTAAATATAGGGGGTTAAAAATTATTATAAATTCCGTATATTATATTATAGCTAGGCTAAGTAATTAGAATATTATATTATTAATATTATAGAGTTTATAGATATAGATATTATTAAATTAATTTCCGATAGAATTTTAATTCTTTAGGAAAGATAGTTAAGGGGCTTTATAGTCGGAAAGTATAGCTTTAATATTAAGGGTATTAAGGCTTTAGTATAGTTAATAGGGGGTATCTTCGTTAAGGGGAAATAATAGCTAATTATATTAATTCTTAATTTAGGAGATATAGGCTATTATATTTAATATAATAAACGTCCCTAAGTAATTAGGTATAGTATATAGATAGTTTAGGAGATAGGTATTATTATTAATTCGGAATATTAAGATATTTTAAAATTGAATATAGTATATTAAGGGTTATATTTAATTTTAATATATAGGTATAGAAGTATATATATAAAGAGATAGGGTAGGATATAATTTAAGTATAATATAGGTTATATATATATAATATTTAAATAATAATTAGTGAAAATATTTTATAATAAGCGTTTTAATTATAATTGGTTACCTTTAGGTAAAGCCCGGCCTTTTTTAAATAATTTAAGGAATCCGGGAAGAATAGTATATCGGTCTTTATTTATAATAGGTTATTAAAATTATTTAAATATATAGGGGATAAATACCTAAGGTAAAAAAAATTATATTTATATTTCTTTAATATAATAATTTAAGGAGGATATCGTTAATATAATATAATATTAAGATATAGAAAGGGTTATATATCGGATAGGTTTATATATTATAACCCGGCGATATTTAGTATATATTAATAGATTCCCGTTAAATTAATATTAATATTATATTTAGCTAGCGGGTAGGGTAAAGGCGAATTATAATTAATTAATAGGTAATCTCGGTCTTTATTATTTAATTATAATTAATATAGGTAAGATAGTTTTAGCCGGGCTATATAATTAATTTAATATCGGGCGTGGGGTATTAGTATCGAGAATGGTAGCTATATTATTAATAAAGGATTTAATAATAAAGATATAGTAAAGGTATTAGGATATTATTAGCGGTTAGATATTAAAGTAATTTAAATTTATTATATTATTATAAAGGTTAAGAAGATAGTTAATTATTATATACGATAAAGATATATTAGGAGGTGGATTAGAGGACCGGGGGATATTAATTTAATAATTAGGTATGGAGTTAGGGCGTTCCTATATTAGAATATATTACGGGTTTAGCGCTTTATTAATGTTAAAGTCTAAAAACGGATATATTATATTAGGCGAATTTAGATATAAAGATTATTTTAGATTACTTCTATTAAGAGAATTATTAAAATTTATTTATAAAGGTCTAATATCGTTATAGGTAGGGCTATCCGTTATATTTAATAATAAATTTAAATTTAGCCGGCCTTTATTACTCCTTTAAGGTAATTTATATATAATAATATTCGAATAGCTTTAATTAATTTAAGCTATCGGGTCTATAAATAGACCGCCGATTATATTTAAGGATTCTTTAATAGGTATATTTTAGGTAGGAGAGGGCTAGCTAGTAAATCGGAATAATAAAGAATTAAATAATCGAATTATTTATTTAAAATAGGTAAATATTAAAGTTAATAAATTACCGCTTAAGAAATTAGAATATTTATTTAATTTAAGAGGTAATAAAGAGCTATTAGGGGGCGGGATTATTAAGGTAATAAAGATAGGTAAATTAATTAAAGGTATATAAAGTATATATAAAGATACGGATTTATATATATTAAAGTTTATAATATAAAAAGATAGGATCGGGATCTCGAATAGCGCAAAAGGGGATAAGGTATTATTAAAAGGCCTAATTATTAGAGGGGTAATAGGTATAATATTGCGGATATTTAGGCGAGTTCGAAATATTTTAAGCCTTAATTAAGGAGTGTTTAAAGAGGTAGATCGTTATTTTTTAAATATATATTATATTATATAATTAAATAGGGAGATAGTAATAGGTAAATTTTTAATATTAAAATAAAAGAACCCGGGAATAATAATATCGCTATTTATTAATTAATAAGGTAATATTAAAATATTAATATCCTATTATTAAAATATAGGAAATAAGTTAATAATATTTATAATAGAGTCTTTAATTAATATAATAGTATAATTTAGAATAGATATTTAATAATAATTTAGATAATATATAGGGGCTAGCTAATTTTAAGGAGGTACGGTAAAGGATAGGATAGGCCGCGCTTAAGGATCGGTATAATATAATAAATTCGATCGAATCTTTTTATTTTCTTTTTCCTTAATTTCCTTCCTTTTTTACTTTCTATTAATAATATCCTTTTTTTTTATTTTACGGTCTTTAGCGGTATTTTAATATTAATAATTAATATATTAAGATATTTAGAGAGTATAATATAGAATAAAAGGGGAAATTTTAAATTAGGGTAATAAAAAAGTATTTCCCTTTTAGATAAAATAATAGTTATTTAATAAAATAAAATAAGGTAGGAATGGCCTTTTTAAATATTTATATATTATAATGATTTAAGGCTAGAGGATTTAATAAACTTAATGGACTTTTAAGACTGGATTTTTTTATTATCGTTATAATGGTATTTTATAAATAGACTCGAGGCTAGAGGATTTAGTAGACTTTATAGATTTGGAGGTATTAATATAATACGTATTTTAAATATTAATACGGTCGGTTACTATTTTATTAGAAATAAGTTAATTTTATTATATTTCTAATCGAATATGACGATAATTTTATTATTAGGTAATATATTTTTATTATAGTTATTTAAAATTAAATATAAAGGTTATACCTATATATATTTAATTTTAAAATAGAAGATAATTAATAAATAATAAATTAAAATTTAATATAGTTAAAATACGGTAAATAAAAATAGGTATAATATATTATTAAATTTATTCTAAAGGTATTAATAGGGGTAATATTGATATATTATAATAGCTAGAATATAATAAACCACTATAATTTAAATAAATAAGGGTATAGTGTATTAAAGTAAAAATAATAAATAGATATAATATAAAGGTAATATCGATAAGTTAATAGATTATATAAATTAAAATAAGCTATATTTAATAAAAATATAATAAATAAGGTTATAGCTAATAGAAAATAATTAAAAGGGTTTCTTAAAATAATTTTATAGGGGTAGTATCGATAACCTATTACTAAATAAAGTACTAGTTTAAAAGAAAACCTAGGGTATATAGGTAGTATCGATAAACTAATATAAATTAAATTAGGTATAAGTGCGGTAGGGTATAAGAGGAGAAGACATTTAGGCCTCTTTTCTAAATACGCTAGTACCCTATTAAAGTTTTTAAGCTAAAGAAATTAATCCTTTTTAAATATTATACCTTTATTAAAAGGATATTTAATATAAATAAATATAATATTTAAAATATAAAATAATAATTTAATTAATAAAATTTAGTATATAATTTTCCGATTCTTATAAATAAAGTTATTAAAGATTATAAAAATTTTTCTTAAAATTTTTTTTTTATTAAGTTAAACCTATAAATTTATTTAATCCTAATACTTTCCTAGTATAGATATAGGCGCGTAGAGCGCGGGGGATTGGAAGAAGCTATACGATAGGGGGTGTGGATATACGTCTATACCTGGATATACGTTAACTTTCGCGCCTGCATATGCGTACACTTTCGCGCCTAAGTATGCGTTCATTTTCGCGCTTAAGTATATATTTATTTTTACGCGTGGATATGCGTATACTTTCGTACCTATATCCACGGGCGTATTTAGTAGAGAGGATAAAGAATATATATAATAGATTAAAATCCTATATTAAGTTTTAAGTTAAGGTATTAAGTTTATTCGAATCTATAGTTAACCTCCTTTATAGGTACCTTATAAGAGGTATATTAATATTTATATCTCTTTTCCGATATTTTAATTATAAATATAATTTATATCTCTTTTCCCTAAATATCTTCTATTTAATTCTTTTTTATATTTATAAGGTTGGAGGGTTAATAGAGGGTTAATAGGATTGGAGGGTTAGTAGAGGGTTAGCAGGGTTAGAGGGTTAATAGAGGGTTAGTAGGGTTAATAGGGTTAGTAGGGTTAGCAGGGTTAACTATATAATATTTAAAGCTATTATATAATAGGATTATAATATTTAAAGCTATTATATAATAGGACTATAATATTTAAAGCTATTATATAATAGGATTATAATATTTAAAGCTATTAAAGGTTATAAAAATAGGTATAGAAGGTATATAAATTTAGCTAGTCCGTATATTTCTAGTACCTATTTAATTCCCCTATTAAAAAATGAATATAAGGATTTAAATCCTTTAAAGATAGATTCTTAGCGTTATTATAGGTTTTAAGAAAAGAAAAGTATATTATTTAAAAAAGGAAAGGTTCTTTATTAATATATCCTATTTTAAAAGTTATTATTATTATATAGGTTATATCGTAAGGTGTTAAAGTAGAAAGATAGGATAAAAAAAAGTGTCCTAATTTTAATTAAGTCCACCACTTGTCTACTATTAAAATTAGAAAAGTAACGACAAATCCACCATAGATTTCCGGGTCTAACGACTTAACACTTCTAATAGTGGTCAATTCTGCCCGCCACCTTTAAGAGGGCCTGTGCCACTTCCTATACAATTCCAAATTGACTCTATAAAAGTTGATTACAGTATAGTGGTTAGGAGGTTCTAACCCCTATCTCCATGGCACTAGCGAGACCCCGAGCTATCGTACTTCGTCTAAATGGAGGCCTCGTTCTCCAGCTCATCCTTAACGGCGACATCTTCAGCAGCGGTGGTCTTGAATTTCTTGAAGGCTGTGTTGAAGTCATAATCATTGTGGGCGTGGGCATAGGCAGGAGTCATAGCCTTTGGCCTGCCCTTCTCCCAGGCCTTGCTGCTGCCGCCGGCAGTCTTCTTGGAGACTCCCTTGGGATAACCCTTGGCCTTGAGCCTGGAGAGAGAGGCGGAAGTAGCAGGGCTGCAATCACCGGGGTCGCCGTTGCTACTGCCAGAGTGGTAGGGTCCTGGGTGCAAACCTATAATGGCTCGTGGTATTAATCCGAGGACGATGAATCATTTCCTTTCTTAATGGCAAAAGTCTGTAGAGTATTACTGCTTGGAATTCTTGCTGTAAGAACAGTAGGTCTATTGTCGTAATTCATCACGGCCAACCCAGCGTCATCATGGTTCCTACAGCCGGTACCGGCCTCTTGAAGCCAGGCACGTTTTTCTATTGACCGTGCGTCGAAGAGGTTTCAGTCTATTCACGATGCCCCCAATGAGCCCGCTTCGTCTCTGTCTCCGGGTGCAAGTACATCCGGTGCAGATTGCCAGCAGCCTCTTCGGTGGGCTGAGTTGTCTTTGGGACCAGGTTTGCCCACTGGGGGTTGTCTTCGCATCAGGGTATATGGCATGGGCTGGATCCCTTGCTCGATCGTACTGAACCATATGCGCTGACAGTGACTTGACAACATGTGATCTGATACGTACCTTGGGAGACTACCACACCAGACGAAATGTACCTTCAACTCCTTATGCGAGTGCTGGCCAGGTCACCTCGAGGAATCTTGCAGAATGCCCATTTTGTCCACAGCCATCCCTTCCTGTTTGACAAGGACATGCAATAACTGCACACGACGACAGCGCGCAGCAACAGTCCATGCCTGTCGTGAAGCTATCACTTGCGTGCGCCTGATGTAGCTACATTGCAAGCATCGACTTGATTCCCAGAACGGCGGTTTCAGTCAACTGCCAATCGATTGGAATTGAAAGGACAGTGGAGTGATGCTCTAGGCGGGAGTCAATTCAGCCTGGTGATGTGTGCTCTGTGCAGGAGGTGGGACGTACATAGGCATAGGAGCTGTCCGCCGCAGCGACACAGTTGGTCATCGGTAAAGACGACAGCCTTCCTGCCACAGGCCACGGTCACGGGAGGGCGACTCTATTCCTTACATCTTCACGATTCGCTGCCTCTCTACTATCCCTCCTACATAGAGTTGCGACGAGATGCCGTGCTTGGTTAAGCACCCAGTCCCTAGTTGGGAAAGTGCACCACCGAAAAGAGTGTGAACCTCAATTGGGCGGTGCAAGGCAAGACTGTGCACCACCAAAAGTCTGTGAATCTCTTTCATGTGGTGCAGGGCCAGTTTGTGCACAACCCAAAATTGGTGCGCCGGGCGGGCTTAGGCAGGGACTAGCCTGTGCACGAGTTTTCAGTGTCGCAGGCAAGTCTGTGAACCACCAAAAACTTGGTGCAGTCCAAGTGGGTGAGGCGCGCGGCAGCCAGTCTTGTCTGTGAACCGACTTTTGGTGGTGCAGCACAAGTCTGTGAACCACCAACATCAATACCACCCACTGCAGATTGGTATAAGGCAATTGGATCAGTTGATGGACGACTTGGGCCAGATTGGCTTGTGACGCTTTAAAGTCCGTCGCCAATTACTCATTTTCGGCATTCAATACTCGCTCGTCGTCCAAATCATCACCAAGATAGTCCTTGTTGTTCGACATTCGTCCCATGAAGAGAGGCGTGAGGCCCCAGCCTGCACCAGCATTTGGTGGTGCAAGCCCAATCTCTGCACCACCAACTTGGTGCGGCGCAGTTGGATTAGGTGGGCGCCAGTCTCTGCACCACCAAAATCATCTGCGTACCAGCACCAGTGGCATAGAATCGTCAATTGCAGCGTCCCTCCCAGAGAACACTTGCAAACCATGACATGATCACGATTGATCTCAATTGATCCCAGATGCTTGCTTGCTTGCTTGCTTGATTGATTTGGCACAATTGCAAGCCCTTCCCCGAGCCAAACAATCTGGTTCATGTGGTGTGTTGTGTGCTTCTCTGCTACGTAATTCTGCTGCCCACAGTCTGTGAATCACTTAAACGTGGTGCAAGCCCAGTCTCTGCACCACCAAAATCATATGGGTGCCAGGCTATTGGTAGCTTCAGCCACTGTGCACCACACGCGCAACCATGTAACCACGCAATCGCGCATCCACGCAACTGATATGGTATCGCCATTTGCAGCATCTCCTCTGTCGAAGACATCTAATCGTGACATGCTTCATTGAATTGAACTCCTCAACTGATTGAGGACAGCTGTCACAAGCTGGACAACTTGGCTGTGATGTGTGTCGTGCCAATAAACACTGCATCTCAGCTGCCCCGCAGTCTGTGAACCAACTTTGTGGGGCGCAAGCTCAGTCTCTGCACCACCAAAATAAGCTGGTACTGTGTGGTGCACCAATCAGTCACTAGCCAATGTCCTGCACCTGCACCGCAACTGTCAATTGATATGACTAGCAATGTCGCCAGAATACACCACCACAACCAGAATCCATTGCCGTCATCATGGCCTGACATGAAAAGGCTCTTGTCTTGAACATGGTTGTTGAAGTAAGCAAGTCCTGTTCTCACTGATCCCGTGGTCTGTTCCCATTTGCGCAAGTTGAAAATCTCCCAATCCAGACGTGATCCGGAAACACCTCCCGTTTCGCTTCATTGGGACTCGATGAGACTGACTGCAAGTTACGCTTGCTGACTATCACAGTATCATAATGTTCCCAGCAGAGAACGCTTATATAGGAACGGTATTACTTCACATGAGCACCATGATTCTCTACCCAAAGAGTGTCACGGTGTGGCAACTGGTGCTCTAACCAACCTAGCCAGCCCGTACCCAAACCGGCAAACAACGATTTTGTCAAGTCAGCGTCTTGGCCATCTAATAGAGCGTATCACCAACCCTCACAGGTAGAGCTGCCTGACGGTCAGGCAAAGACAACAGGAAGAAGGCATGGGCACGATATCTTCTTTTGCGAACTCAAAATTGGAATGGATACGCGGTGATGACACATGATGCGGTGCGGATACATGAGAAATTCAAGAACGTGTACATCCCATTGGTTTCGTCTCGGCCATCTCTTGTCGTCGCGAGATTGTGCATCTTACATGACTAACCTGTCCTGTGCCGTTGGCGGCTGACAAATGTGGCTCTGAGGTAGTAGAAATAATGAGTGAATCAGTTTGACTGGCCTGGCCGGGTATGCTCCGGCAGAAGAAGTAAAGGCAGCATAAACTCTATACAGTGACCAACCTTTGGGCAGACTTACCGCATTGCTTGTCGACATGATGAGTGACAGCAGCGTGCCATTTATAGTAAGCCGTGGCCACTTATCTGAATGAGAAGCAGATATCGAGCGGGCAGCCAATGCTTCAAACCGTGGATCTACTAGGTACATGTCGCAGCAAATGTTCCAACTTAATGGTTCTATCACACGTCCATGACGACACTCCATGAAAATCTTTGGAATATATCCTCTTCCTGTCAACTCCATCCCGACACATACCAGAGGTGCGGCAAGCCAAGAGAAGCAATGTTGGTGGCACAGTCCCGGAATCCGTCCACGGCCAAAACATGTGTAGCACAATGCATGCAATGATGATGTGGCAGGACAGGCACTGGATCACATGACCAAGGACACCAACCCAGTTCCCATGTGCATGGCCCAATACCGCTGCCCGTCGAAATGAGTGGCTATCTAGAATCTCGCTCGTATTATATGAATTGATCAAAGTTGCGAGGCTGGAGAACCGACTCGCCCATCTGGAACGGCGTCTACCCCGTCGTGGAGAGGGAGGTGGTCACGGTGACGGGCGGGCGCGTCGATGATGTCGGCGTGGGCGGGTACCTGACGGGTGGGGGGCTGTCGTTTTATAACTGCCAGACGGTGCTACAATATTGATCTTGACTAACATAGTGTAGCACAGAGATGGGCGAAGAAGCTTTGGAGCTAACCAACAGTATCCCTGACCGGGTGGCCTTGATCCGTGTCGTCGATTGGATAAGCACATCAACACCCATGGGCGTAATAGGCTACAATGGTCAAACCTCCGAATGGGTTACTCGCGGGAGCCAGGGGTCTTGGGGAGGAAGCGTTGCAAGAGCACAAAACACTCTTCACGCGATTTTACAAGACCTCCGGGTTTTCTGAACTAGCCCGGTTGATCTGATACGCAGAGAGAGATTATAGAAGACCTACATATTTTTACAATGCTTCCGGCTACAAGCCTTTGACGCGGAATTTGCGAATGTGACCAAGCAAGGGTTGTACAAGAATGGTCACACTGCCAGAGGCGTAGACAAGCACCATTCTTCACCGTGTGCTGCCGGCCCTCCAGTCACTGGAGGAGACCTATCCATCGCCATGAATTTGGCCTTGAGGTGATTCATATATTTTGTGTTTCAACATTGGAGAAGAGCGCCGGCGAAGTTAACCTGCTCAGTCATAGGGCCATCACCTCCGTGGAGTCTGGTTAGTCACGACACATTTGTGGCCACATTTGCACACTCAAGCAGGAAGCGCTATATTGAGGCTTGAGTTCGGCAAAGGCAATATCATATGTCAGACTTAAAGTGAGGCAACGAGGTAGATATCAGTTCCTTTTATGAACCCATTGTATGAGCCTCTTGATAGACAATTAACCAGTTACATGAGCCTCCTACATGAATCTGACCAAAACCTCAAGGGAGATGTTATGCCCTACACGAGCTGCCTGGATCTGACCGGACGTCAAAGGGACAGGTTGACCCCTAAGCGGACAGCTTGTCCCCTAGACGCAGGACTTGTCCCCTAGACGCAGGACTTGTCCCTAGAGTACCTCAGCAATGACTTTCTTCTGCCAGAGTCGGCTACGTCTCCGATTCCGAGGCAAAGCTACTGATTCGCGAGCATAACCAGTCGAAGATGCCCATTACAGATCAAGTTCATATCAAACCCACTCAACCGCCTTTTGACAACCCACCACAGACGGACAGGTTGCCTAGACGGACAGGTAGTCCCCCAGACGAGCGGCCTGGATCCGCACACACATGGCCATGGCTTGCAGGTAGCGCACATAGGCGTCCGTGCCAATGACAAAAGGGTTCCCTCCACTGCTGTGGTCTAGAATGTCAAAGTTGTCGAGCGCGTCATCCTGACCCGGATGGTTGGACATGAGAACGTCGGCGCCCATCTCCGGGGCGGCCTGGGCGAACTTGGCAAACGACAAGACCTGTTGGTCCTTGGCGGCAGCGTCTTTGGGAATGCCGCCGCCCCCGTATAGCCCGGCCACTATGTCGCACGCATGTCAGTAGAGTTCCAAATACCACAACTGGCAATCCATTGCTTTCCCGACTGGATACGTGGCTAGGCATGATTTCCGAATTCATTACTCACCATGGCGCACCCCTCGATCGTACACGGGTAGAAACAGGCTCATGGTACCAGCCGTATGGCCGGGCGTGGCGACCACGCGGATCGTCGTGTTGCCGATGGTGAGATCTTGGCCATCGACCAGCGTCATGTTCCGCTTCGGGATGTCGAGGCCTGCAGGCTTGATCGGGTCGACTTCCATGCCATGCCAGCAGGCTTCCGTGGCGTAGACGGGGGCGCCAAACGTGTCCTGCAGGTAGCGCGCACCTCCGTAGTGGTCGGCGTGCTCGTGAGTGACGAGGATGGCCGCAATGTCGGAGCCCTGGTAGCCAAAGTGCGCGAGGCCGGGGAGAATCACCTCGCGCGCCTCGTCGGGGTTGTCCAGGGCGTCGATCAGGATCAGGCCCGCGCCCGTGTCCACGGCCCAAGACGCGACGAAGCCGTTTCCGACAAAGAAGACGGAATCAAAGGGCCGGTGCGGCTTGACGAACCCGAGGGACTGGGCGCCGCTGGCCAGGGCGGGGTAGACCTGGGCCCGGAGGCAGCGGTTGGCAAAGTGCTGATACAAGTCCTTGCCGGCGATCTGCAGCCCCTCGGCCATGTACTTGGTCACGTTGGCGTGCTGCTCGTTGGGATACTCGGTCGCGTTCCACCATATTGAAAAGTTGGCCGTTGCACTCAGCCCTTGCGCACGGCTGATCTGCACGAATGGCAGTAGGCTTAGCCAGGCGGCCGCGTTAATCGGAATCCTCATGGCTAGGGGCTCTTGCGGCTATCAGAGAGGCACGAAGAGACACGTAGAGGCACAAACGATAGAGGCTTGGGATCATTCTAGAGGGACAAACGCGATCCTATGCGGTACTTATATCCCGCGCCGCATCAGGGGCCGAGGCGCCAGTGCCTGGTTTGCCGCATGCCGATCGCTTCCCCCGCATGCCGCTTCCCCCGCATCGACCAGGAATGGCAACTGCCGGATCACGATGCTTGAGAACTGACATGTTATTCCCTCCCCAAACCTCGTTCCCTCAAAGATATTCGGGGGAATGATTTGTTTGCCAGACTACCACAACAACAGCAATGAAACTCCAGCACTCCACTTGGCGGCATCTAGAACTGCGGGGTGACATTTTCTCGGTCAATGTCCGACGGAGAATGTCCGGCCGTCAGTCACGGTTGCAGGGCTAGACGGAAATAGGCCGGAGGGAACTAGTGTCTTCCAGTAAAACGAGGCCGGGGAATTATGTGTTGTGGTTAAAGAAGTGGTCAGCGTTACCTGTTGTGAGAAACGAGTCCCCCTCTGCCCTTCACCCCATGTGACACTGCTTAGGTAAGCCGGTGTGTGCCAGTTGAAAAGGGCTCAATCATGACTCAAGGGATACAGGTTCAGAGAATCAGGACATGTCAGCCTATCCAACACGTGGGGGTGTGCAAATTGAACACTGCATCAAGAGGATGGTGTGTAGACAAGTTGACAGACAAAACGGCTGCCAAGACGGAAGAGAGAACGGCAGCAGGGTCCAGGGATCATTGGGCCTCGGAGCTAGCAGATCTAGTCCTATAGTGTTACACCGGCGGTGGGCGGCCGGCGCTTTCTGTGACACAGTGAAGTGCAGTTAATGGAGCAATTCGAGAGGCGCGATCACCTCGCGGGCTGCGGTAGCTCCTGGCAAATCATGAACATAGCCAGATCCTGGTTGCTGGTACGGGCCGAGCACGTCCAGGATCTCTTCTATTGTGCATCTAGGAATCGGATTCGTTTAATCAGTTAGTCTGCACTTCGTCGGAGATTCCCAACCACCACGCAAGAGTCTGGGGCGCATTGACGCGCATGGCAATCTCGGCATGACTCGCTTCACCATACCATTCAACGACAGTCACAGAACACAGTTCAACGCTAGCAGCCTCATCAGACACTCCGAAGAATCGCACCCCAAGGAATCAGTACGAATCAAACTCCGTAACAGACAGTGCCGACTCTAGTGACCCTAACAACGACATCCACAACGAGAATGCCAAGCCAACGAGGAAAAGAGGGAGAGGGTACGAGCTAGCGGAACCCTTGTTCAACGATCGACAAGGGGTTCAAGATCGTATCAAGAACCTGATTGAAGGAATCGGTACTCACACCCACACCCAACGCCGAGATCAAGGGTAAATGTACACACGAGCTATACCAGGAAGCCCATAACAACTACATGAATGACTCAAGGCGCCTGTACTTGTTCGGTAAAAATAGTAAAAAGCGCGTATGCGACATTTTGGGTTCCATGCCTGTACGTCCGCGCGGACTCCGCTCGCAAGCCACGTTTTCTGCCCCCCAGGAGGGTGTTGTAGACAGCCTTATTGCAACTTACCCACCGCTCTGGCACTGCAAACACATAAAGCCTGGTGCTGTGCGTACACCCCGAAAGCTGTCGATCATTTACGACAAGCACAATCTAACAGATCCGATGTGGCCACCAAGACCAAGATCGACAAGACCGTGTGACCAACAACTATGCTTGCAGATGCGACTTTATTCCTTTGGATCTTCCATTTGAAACCTGTTTCTTGACTGCCTGACAATTCAAGGGCCACTGACAGCTGGGACTCGACGCTGCTGCTGCGCCGGACTCTTTCCGGCTTGCAGTATAAACAGCACGCGGGTCAGTGCTTGATGGGGTCTCAGTTGGAGTGTCCCATCGGCCCGAAGAGTTTTTGGGTATCTGGCTGTTCTCTATCTGAACCTTGGACTTGTTATCGGAGACATCCGTAGCTCGCCGCGAGTATATAATATCATTTCCCAGTTCGGGATTCATATCACTAAATTCGCTGGTCCATTAGGTGGCTTTTAAGATCCACCTCAGGCCGATAATTGTTCAGGTCACAATCAGATACACAACTGAAACAATTCTCTAGTTGATTGTTGCTTTAGGTGTCTTTTACACAGGTGTTGGTTCCCTATCTTGCTTGATTTTAGGCCGTGTACCTACCTATTACAGCATGCCACACAGCCCTTTAGAGCACAGCAATTTTCTCTCAGGGCATGCCCAACAAGCTACAGTCTATGAGTATACCGTATCAGAGCAGCAATAATTCGCCCTTCCTGAGGGCCCGTCAAATTGAGGTTTCCAGTACTAGGTTGTCACATTCATGTCACGTTTGGTCAACAGAAAAACAGCCCTTCGTTGTTACATTATCATCTTAGCGGAGAGAAGCCTGCATCAGACACTATTAATCCATGTCAAATTCCATATCTACTTCTAGATATGGCAGTCTCAACTCATCTATTCATAATACAGACATTTCCGGTCCGCATTCTGTGTCCCCTAGAAGAAGTCCTTGGACACTTTCATTCCTCACTTCGTATTGTGATAGTGTACAATTCGGATCTACTATAAAGATGCTGATTTGTTCGATTTTTTTGCCATTATCTGCCATGTCGGCTCGTCTGTCACTGCCCACTAGGAAAAGAGCGTCTCGGCGATGCTTCCATTCTCTTGACCTTCTACGAGTTTCCCTAGGGGGATTGAGGCCCATTTGTAGATGTTATCGCGAGGATCTTTTCTGAAAAGGCTACCGAGGTTCAGAACTGTAGATGCCCGGACCAGACGGGTTATCGGTACTAGAGGTCAAAGTCAAGTTCTTGCTTCGTGCTGGTGTCTTGGTATCTTCAATGGCAACGTGTCCCGCCCTATTGTATGCGTGCTTACTAATTGCTACACGGGCTTCCCTTCCGCTGTGATGCGCGTACTCACTGACATTATCTACTTACTTCACACACCACGGCATCGTTAGTGCCGTCGGTGCAGCCGGTGCAGCCCATCGCCACACCCATTGTGGAGCTGTCCTTGGCTCCTGGATCCCAGACATCGGCTGATGGGTGCCTTGCTTTCTCGCAACACGAAGTTGTCGTCCGAAAAATGGACCAATCTCTACAGCCGGATGTACCCCCCTTCACCAACTCCATTAGCAGTTGTAGCTTTGTCATCGGGGCCTATGAGGTCTATCTCGAAGAATTCCTATCATGGAATCCTAGTCTGCAGCCACCAAGGCCTTGCGCGGCACATTAAAATGCAACGAGTAAGCGACAGTTGGCCCAAGATACCAATGACACTCTAACGCATTGCGCAGGTGAACCACCCAAGAGCCGGGCATGTATGGATGACGCAGAGCCGTACCGGGGTATAATCTTATCCTGCTCTTGTTTCATCGTAATCAGCGACCTTGAATCCAAAGGAGAGTGGTCGTGTAGAGCTTACCCCGATTGCATTAGCAACCGAAAGGGAGTAACATACGCAATGCTTTTGGTGTACCCCTGTGAAGACATTACCATGGACCAAAACATCAAGATCAGTGATCTTATGAGTTGGAACGGTTGGATTGGCGGCGAGTCTAGCTGCGATACGGACATCTACCAAGGCATCGAGGGTCCTGTCGAACGACCAGCGTGTGTAGGGGCAGACGACGGCTCGGGTCTCATAACTAGTACCAGCACGCGTCTGACGACACCAACAATGACGAAACTTACGTATACAACAATTAGCCCGGGCGCCCATACACAGACGAGGATAGTGGCAGGGTGTCAGAAATATTGTGTCGTACAGGTAGGCGACGGATACTGGGCCATCGCTACCAATAAAAACATTGGCCTTAATAATTTCTTCTCTTTGAACTCGGCAGGCAAGGCACCATCCACAACAACGGATTGTCGCTTAGAGCTGACCTGAGGGTTAAAAGCCATGCATAGTCGGCTCAAATGGTCTGAACCTATGGTTGGGCTATGCGTATTCGTTCAAAGCCCGGACTTGTCGTCATCGACTACAACAGGCGCTACAAACTCAATCACTGTCTCGCCGCCTGGACCGACACAAGGTGGTGCAAACTCTGCATGCATTAGATGGCATACGGTGAACTAGGATAATGGCTGCCAGGCTATCCAAAAAAAAAACATACGGCGTTGCGGACTTTGCAACACTGCTGCGTTGGAACCCTAGCATCGGTTCAAACGACGAGAACCTCTGACTGAGATACAATGTCTGTATTGAAGCGTGAGCTCAATTTTTACCGCATGACATCATTGCTGCCTAATATTTAGGCGGCATTGTTTCATGCCCTCTCAGGTAGTGCAGACATATGGGATCCTCAAGCACTCCCAATACCTTGATAAACCACCACCTTCAGTCTGTCTACAGTGGCGTGTCTACATAACGAATCCAGAATGGCGGCGAGTCATAACGATCGTAGTCATCAATATTCTGTGAATCACCAAAGATGTGAAGGGCAAGGACCACGCTCTTGTACTGGCCGGGCTCCAAGTACGATCCATCGGCCAGGGTGCCGTCCACGAGGGAAGTGAAGCCCGCCGCTCGGTTGTACTCCATGGGAAAACCCCTGATACTTCTGCCCACGAGCCCATCACCAGGAGCATCAAATTTGTCAAGCCTGACAAACTCGACCCGCACGAGCGGGGATCCCATGACCAGCCAGGTGTACTGAGAAGGCTGGGTCCCAGAGGCATAGATGCTGTAACCTTCGGGCGTGGTTGTCGCATTTGTCGCGTTGACGAGCCATTCCTTTGGGGCACCGGCGGGTAGCGGAATCTGAAAGGTCGCGTTGGCGGTGACGGGGTCGGAGCGAGGACTGTCACTACGGGTCAGCCACATGCGCTCCGAGGCCATGACGGTCTGGTTTCGCATGGCGGCGGCGGCCCCCAGGTAGGGAACGCTGAGCCTCGTGCCGTCATCTGCAGACAATACCACATAGCCCGAGTATACTGGAAGAATCGCTGAGTCGAGATCCTGGGGCGGCACCGCTCTGACGCGAATCTCGGCGCTGGCCCCCGGATCCAGAGAAAGTGAGGATGGGGAGATGGCCAGGGCGGCATGAGACTCTGATGGGACGGGTGTGCTGCTTCGGTAGATTTGGTACAAAGCACTCGTAGTAAACGCTGGGAGGTGGGTTAGGTTGAGAGTGATGCCTTCGAGGCCTGAGTTTGCCACTGTCAATATGTGCTCTAGGACAAAATGTTCCGAGTCGTTAAAGGAAATGCTGGACTCGGAAACCAGGATCGTGGCAGATGCGGCATCCAGGGCTTGGACCAGACCACCGCCCTGTTGGATGGCAGGCCCCGCGAGTGTGAGATCTTGCGGCACCCAGCTTGGATCTGGATCGCGAAGCGGGCTGGCACTGATGAGGTTGGGCTTCGCGGTGGTGACGAGCAGACGCGTGAGCAGCGCGTTGTCATGCAGGATGCCTCCGCGAGCTTGAGATACCAACGCCACCACGGCGGCAGCAAGCGGAGTGGCCATGGATGTTCCCGACAAAACAGCATAGCTACCCATGGAGACGGGATAGGTGGACAAGACATCGCCTCCAGGAGCGCCAAACTCTGGCTTGAGTTCCAGCCCAAAGTTGGGACCCCAGCTCGCCCAATCATTGGTAAAGCCAGGGTTCCGAGTGTTGGGGGCCATAACTAATGTCCCAGCGGAGTCATCATATGTTGGAATAACTGTGTTTTCAAACGACGTAACCGCCAGGACTCCGCGCCCAGAAGCCGGCGCCGAGTCCCCAAACATACCCTCGGTACCGCCGACCTGGTTTCCGACCGCCACGGTGCAGGGGACTCCGGCATCGACGATTCGCGACACGGCTACAGACACAGGATCCTCGGCCCAGCCACTGAAGGAGCCGAGTGATGCTGTAATAATGTCGCTTCCGTCTTCAAAGGCCTGGTTGAAGCCAGCGATAACCACATCCGACGTCGTGCCATCGTTGCCGCAGGGGAAGATCCGGTACGCACCCAGGGTCACGCCGGGAGCAGCACCGACGAAGCCTAGTGTATTTGTCTGAGCAGCAATGATGCCGGCCACGTGCGTCCCGTGTCCCACACAGTCATCCATGGGATCGTCATCGCCATCTTGGAGATCCCGCCCGTAGCTCACCAAACATCCCGGCCCGAAACAGCCGCCCAGAGCCGGATGCGTGTAGTCGATGCCCGTGTCCACCACCCCGATGCGGGTACCGTTGCCTGTAAATCCGCGCTCATGCATCTTGTCGACTTGCGTCATGACGTGCGGTGCGTATGGGTCTTGCTTGCTTGTCGAGCTCTGCCTATCTGCGCGGAAGCTCTTGTCCTTGCCGGTCCAGGCCACTTGGACTTGGGGAGGGCCGACGCGCCTCACAGGCCAGACCTTCTTTACTCGTGGTAGTGCGGCTATCATACTCCTCGTCCCTGCGTGGCTGTTGTCGCCTAGCAAGCTGTGAGAACCCTCGATATGGAATGAGACGCCCTTGAAAAGGGAGTAGTCAAGATCAAGTCGTCGAGACACATTTACCGCCAATTTTCCTTGGACTTGGTTCAAGAACCCCTCTACGTCCTATGAAAATGGTCAGTCCGAA
The DNA here is from genome assembly GCA_006508115.1 of Apiospora malaysiana. Taxonomy (NCBI): domain Eukaryota; kingdom Fungi; phylum Ascomycota; class Sordariomycetes; order Amphisphaeriales; family Apiosporaceae; genus Apiospora; species Apiospora malaysiana. Next base: position 2,409,529 of record QUSE01000023.1, on the reverse strand, counting down.
AAGCAAAAGGCAACAAGAAAGAAAATGGACAATACTCACTCCCTCACTTTCCAACTCCGCAATGTAGGAACCCTTCACGATCGAGTCATCCAGGGGTAACGCTTGAGTAGGCGGCGCATTGGCTGCGAAACCAACAGTCCCAAGAATCAGGACTGCAACTACAAAGTTGGTAGCGTACATCATCTTGACAGCACGTCAGGAAATTTGAAGTCCAAGCCAGGCGGTGGTGCTTTGCCCGTGGCCAAACCACAGCAGCAGCCATGGTGATGTTGGTTGGTTTATATATGCAACATCCCCAGTCTCGACGTCGCAGCCATTGGGACTTCCGCTTTCTCCTACTGCACGGGAATGTTCCATCCCTACAACTGTATTGAGAGACATTGAGCAAGATAACGAAGCTGGTCAGGCCGAAAAGGGAAGGTGGACAACCAATGTAGTCACATCGCGTGGTGACATGTGGATCTCGAGCCGCCGAGCACGGAAGCACACACGTTCTGGGCAGTCAATCCCCCCGCATCCAGGTGTAGATCGACCTCCGCACACCCTCGGCCGAGTCAAGATGTTGCCCTCCGAGACCAATGGCTGTTAACGATAAGCTAGTCGCGCTGCGGTTCTTAGATGATCTGATCAGGAATTCTGTTTATAGAGGGAACCCTTTCCTGGCTTATGAAGAGGTTGAGAGTAAAAGGTCACATCTGAGTGTTGTTTTGGATACGGGGCCGAGACACCAAGAAGTCTACAAAACCCCATAGTGCCCGGGAGCTTTGAGCAACACTTTGCAGAGCTGAAGCCTCTGCGATCAGTGCCACAACCCGGGCTCGCTGCAAGACTATAGATAGTACATCATAAACTGTCGCCGGGTCGATTACGGCCAGAACGATGATCCCGTTCTGCGACTGAAGAACTCCGTGGTCATTGGTGTGGCTTAGCAGAATGCACCATTCGCCCAAGCTATGCAGGGCAATCACCATATCCTAAGGCAAAAATGGTTTTCAATTCAAAGAACCACCAACAGGCAACGCCAGGCAGGCGAATATGATATATGTGCTCGAACTGTTCACCTTGTTTCTCCGTCTGATATTCCAAGTCTGCTACACAGCCCCTGAAGATGGACTATTTAGCTGCGCGCTTCGCCCAACAAAACTTTTCAGCTCTCACTACTATTACGACAACGACATCACATTTACAGGAGAGATGAGATGTCTCCCGGGGCCCTTATGAATATATTCTCAGCTAAGGCGCTGATCTTGCTTGGTATGCAACATTTATATATTATCATATTTTCAAGAACGCTACTCGGATGTCAGTCGACCCACTGAAAATTGGCCTGTGCCGCCCACCAAAGCTGAGCCATTAAGCTGACAAGGGGTGCCGAATGGAAGCGACCGCAAATCCCACGCCGCCAGTATTGCGATATGTATTTCCCACCAACGTCATAGTGCAGTCATCCTTTCCCATGCGAAGATGACCCGACGAAGATATCTTGGATGGGGCAACTGTAGGATGGGAGCATTTGCAGGATCGCAGATGCCCAGACAAAGAGACTCCAACATGTATCCATCATTAGACAAATACTTCGGTACAACGCTTCAGGTGCGGCTTGGCGAGAATTGCGGCTGAGATGCCAGCCAGTCAGCTGGCCGCAGAATGACATAACTGCAGACCCCGCCACCAGGTTACTGCTGATCAAGTCCATTGCCGTTCTACCACTCCAGATCATCAATTTGCACTCGATAGCAACCCCAGAAGACTTTCGAGATGACCGATATACTGGGAGCCATCTCGGCCAGTCTGGACTTGGCCATCTTCATCACCAAACAGGTCGAGAAAGTGAAAGACGCCCCAGAAACGGTGCAGGTCATCATTGACGATGTTCGCCGGCTCACCCGCATTCTGGATCAACTGGGTGACACCCTCAGACCGGATCCGCGCGCGGGGTATGCGGCTGTCCGCCTGAGCAGCCAAGGGCTCAAAAACGGCCTCGACAGCGTCAAGCGATGCGAAACCACGCTCGCCAAGCTGGACCGCACTTTGGAAGACATCTTTGGCAAGGACCAATGGAACCGCGGCGAGCCCCTTCGCTTCGGCAAGCGCGCCAGGCTCAACTACGCCTACCATGACGGGCCGGTGCGCCGACTGCTGACGGAGCTGAGGGAGTGCAAGTGGGACATCATGCTGAGCAACTCGGTCAATCAGCTCTATCTGGCCAAGCAGCCATCTCAGTGCGACACCATCCTACCGTCTATATATGATGGCACATCTACTAACAGCAGATACCAGGCTGCATCCTCTCGATTATGAGAAACTTGACTACCTACAAGTGCTATGCGAGCTGGCGCTGGCACAAAAACAAGCGAAACAGAACACCAATCCAGGCTCATCCTCTCAGCCTCCGTCAGTGGCAACTGGCGCAGATAAGACGGACATCTTCAGCCCCAGTGCGGCGCATGGTCCAAGTGGCAGCAAGGGCTTAACGACAAATGCACTACCCCAACGTCCTGTTGTTGATACCTCCTTCCAACCTCAGCCTTCGGCGTCAAGTAGTGTCATACGCAAGGTCCGTAGGAGCCTCCTGGACGAGAAGGTTCTCGACCAAGAGAGAATACGCTGGCTCAATGATCCGGTACGGATGCCCCAGAAGTAAAGCATATTGGATTAGTAGCTTACTCCTAGAACAACAGTTCGACCAGCAATACATCAATATACACGAGCCCATGGATGACAGACGCCTGGGCGAGCTTACAGAGCTAAGTCAGCGCACTCATTTGGAAGAGTCATCCTTCCGAACGAAGAAGGGCAGTTACCGGGGCGACACAAGACCAGCTATGTATCAGTCAGAAGAGCTAGAAATAGCTGAAAAGGCCAAGCTTGAGAAAGTCCAGCAAGAGATGAGTCATAAATCGAAGGAATACAGCGACAATGTCCCTATCCAAGCTCCGAGAACAGAGAATTTGGTCGAGGACCTGATGCACCAATGGATCCTATCACCAGAAGAAAAGCCCGTGGCACCTGCTAACCTCGGCCCTACAAAATGCAAAAGGCGCTTTCGCAAAGGGGAGCTCATGTACGCATGTCCAACCTGCGGGTATGATGACGAGACCGTCTTCTGTTCAGATTGCTTCAATCGGGCCGAGCACCAAGGCCATGGCGCGGAATCGGTGGTGACGAATCATGACAAGGCATTCTGCGATTGCGGCCACTCTCGCTCAATAAGGAGACCAATGACGTGCGCAAAACACGGAATAATGATTCCCAAGGGTTATGAATAGGTACTATCCAGGATGAGTGTATCATCATGGTTGATGTTGGAAACGGACAGCCGGTGCAACAAGAATAATTAAGGCGGCCTACAAAGAAGGATGTGATATACACCAAGGCGAAATTCTATCTCCAATCTATACATTGGCCCCACGATCCTTGGCCAAGATAGATCTGATGAACCAAGTCCCAGACCTGAGTTGTCTAGAAATTCAATCCAAGCAGATCTCGAGCGATATTGGCCGTATGCTGCGCGTCCGCCAGCACCGCCAATCTCTTCTTCTCACTGCGTATCTTGAATACCACTTCGGGATGGATCGGCTGCGTCACGGTCCCGTCCTTGAACCCCGTTTCCACACTGACGTCAAAGTTGCCGCCGGGTGGGGGCAGGATGTCGTACGCCCAAACCATCTTGGAGGCCGCCAGCAAAACAGAAGTAAAGGCAAACTGCTCTCCAGGACACTGCCGGCGACCAGACCCGAACGCGTAGAGGGCCCTGCGGCCGCTGTTGTCGCCCTTGCCGGCGGCCACGGATGGGCGCAAGCCGAAGGGGTTGTCCAAGAAGCGTTCCGGGATGAACTCGTTGGGTTGGTCATACTCGTGCTCATTTCTGTGGATGGTCCAGGCATTGGCGATGAACATGGTCCCCTTAGGAAAGTAGTACTCGCCGAGACTCTCATTTCGGGTGAGCACATGCGGTAAGGCCTGCGGGGTTGTCGGGCGCCAGCGAAGGACCTGGAGGTCACACAGTCAGTCATAATTAGATACTTCGTCATGTTGCTGTCACCTGATGCGGCGATGGTTGAAACAACAGCTTACCTCGGATACGCAGGCCTTGAGATAAACAAGCTCGCCTATCCGCTCGCTACTGAGAGGTTCGCCCCCAGCTACCTTGTCCAATTCCTCCTGAGCCTTGACGAGCTTGTCGGGAAAAGCGGCAAAGGCAACCATGAGGTTCATGAAGGTGGCCAGAGTCGTGTCAACAGCGGCCCCGACGGCGGCCTGGCCAATAAAGGCAAGCTCCGTCTCGGTGAACTTTTCCTTTCCCACGCCGGCAGCTTGTTCTTTCATGATCTTGGGGAGCAAGCTGTCGAACCCGACCGACTCGGGATCCTTCTCCATCTGTGCGTACGTCTTCTTGGCGCCGACGAGAAAGTTGTCGGCGTCGTCGCACAACAGCTTCCTGGCGTGGCGCGCCTTGGTTTTCCACTGCGCCATGATCTCGGGGACGTGCTTCAGAACAGGGAATATGTCGACAGGTGGCGCGGCGCCGGGTAAGATCAAGTCGAGTATCTCATCCTGGGAGTGGCATAGCTTGTCGGCATAGTCGGCAGGCATGTCGCTGAGCCGCTCGCCAGTGGTGGCGACAAGGGGGACCGCCAAAGCCCAGTGCCTGAGGTTATTCTGGTAGTTGCTGCTGTCCTCGATGAACTTGCGACACAGTGATGCCGCTTCCGACTCGAGCAGGGGCAGGAGCCTCTTGATGCCAGCCGGGCCCAGGATGAACTGGAAGGATTTGCGCCACCGCCGGTAGTAATCGTATTGCAGGATGGCGATGCTCTTCTCCTCGGGCCCCGAAAAGACATGCTTGGTGAGGATGTGGTTGACAGGGCGGTCGGAGCAGATGGCGCCTCGCTTGTCGAACAGCTCGTGGACGAGGGCAGGGGTGTTGAGGAGAACCAGGTTGCCGGTTCCCGTCTTGAGACCGACGATGTCGCCGTATTGTTTGGCCCACTGATGAAACTTCAAGTAGGGCTTCTGGATGGGCATCTGGTGCAGGTTCCCGAGGCCTGGAATGATGGGGGGGCCGGGGGGGAACCCCTTAGGCCGGAGCGTACCCAGCACCCATCTGGCCAGCAAAAGGGCGACCGCAATTCCTGCACCGAGCAGACTGGTTGTCAGGAAGCGCAATGGAAACGCATCCCACATGTTGGCGGCCTATCTTGTCTATCAAAGGGGGTGATCGACTAGGACTGATCCTTCGGCAAAGAAAAAGAAAAGAGCTTATTCTACAAAAAGCGATGGCAGATATCCCAATCGGTCACGTCGAGGTTGCCTGCAATGGAGCGGGTAACGTGGTGGAATTGGCCAAGTCCTCTTAGCATCATGATCGTTGGGAGTGGAAAGGGAATAGCCAATGGGAGATGAGACGGATGAGATGCCGCACCCTGCACTTGCATGTGATCGTGAGGTTGCATCCGCATCTCCATCTCAGGTTACGCACGTCACGGTGGGGAAGACGCAACGATTTCCAAAAGCAGCCAGCCCGTCCGCTTTTTACTGCCTACGCCGCATTGCATCTTGGTCTGCCGGACTTCAAGTTTCTCCGACATCTCAGAAGTCCCTCTGGTGTCGATCTACTATCATCGGTAGAATCTAGCCGGTGTGGATGGGCTTTTATCCTTGTCATACCCCTGTATTAAGCATCGAAGGCCTAGCTACCCAATCTAGAAGTGGGATAAAGTCCAGTAATCGCTAAGGCCATCCACCCTGAGCAACATCACTTTTGTCGCCATATACCATTCTTTACTTTTCTATAATGCAGAATGTCACTCGTGGATGCTGTCCTCACGGCGATTCCGCCGCTAGATCACTACGAGATCAAAGTTTTAAATCGTGATCGAGACCTTCTGATTATTCGGCAGACCTACCAGGTCTATGGCGTCGGGAATGCTTTGGCCATTGTTTATCATGCCCAAAATCTATACGTAAATTCATGCGTGGATTGAAAGTTCGAATTGCCGTTGATGTGCTACAGATCTGGAGTGTCATTAGCCCCATGCTTATGCCTAGGCCTACGATGTACGGGTTACTAGGACACGCCCCTTAAGAACCACCCATTCCGGGCCTTCGAGGCTGCCACGACACACAAGAAGTAGTTGGACAGCCTCGGAATGACCCAAGACATGGACGAGCATGTGGTGCTAATGGAGGGTCTAGAACTAAGACCAGAAGGATCCACCGAGGTCGACATTAAGGGTGCTTTGAGAATCAATGCCGAGGTGCAAGGCATGCAACAAATGGACGCATTAGATCTGTTGCTAAATTTCACGAGATGGCATGGGATATGAGGTTTATAGGTGGTGATGGAGTAGGCGAGCAAAGTATGGTTATGACGAAAATGTACAAGGCCACCAAGCAAGCGCGTGCAAATCAGCCACATGCCCAATCAGAAAGCCGAGCCTTTTGGGATCTTGAACAACTAGTAAACAGCAAACAGCCTAGGTGATATAGAATCTGGGTATTCAGCATTACAGTGGGTTTCGAAGAAAGGGGATGCCCGATTTAACCATGTCACACCACGGAATCAGCGTAGAGCGATCCAATACCGCCCAAAGGGACACCAGTGCTGCTTGGACGTGGCTGCCATATTCTGGCGAGAAGCCCGCGTATGCCGGACTATCAACGAGCCACTTGACCCGCTCCTTGCCCTTTAGCTCGAGGCACGCGACTAGCAGTGGCAGATCGGTGCATCGGACGTGCTGTTGGGTAGCCACAAATGTCATCTCGAGCTGGGACAAGATGGCTGTTGCAAGCGTTTGAGCTACGCCGCCTTCGTTGGTGCCAAAGGGGTGTCGTAGACGGTGGATGACCAGAAGCATTGACAGTCGCATGACCTGGGCCTGGCAGAGCATATGAGCAACATCAGTACCGCCAGAGCAGGCATCGAACTCGCCAGGCATGGTGGGCTGCCATTGACGGACGGAACATTCTAGTTCAACGAGGTCGTCTTGAACGCCAGCAGCATCTGTAGCGGTCGGACGTGCGATCTTGTGGCTGAGCTTGCAGATGTCGTAGAGCAGAGGCAACAAAGTGGCGCAGAGACCGACATGGCGATCGGCATAGACGTCGGCCGGGGGTCGAAAGCGCAAAGTGGGCATGGTGCAGCTGAACAGACAGGCGCGCAGCTCCCACATGACGACGCAGCTCAGCAAAAGCCCGGGGACCGACTGCCGCTGCGCATGGCTGCTTGCAGTGGAGTACAGAGGCTCTATGAGTCCCAGGGTCCGGCTGGCGATGGGCAACACATCGGGGAGGCGGAACCGCATGGCAAAGCTCGAAACCATAGCGCCAAGAATCAGACAATCGGCCATGGTGGGCATGTCGGTGACTTGGAGAGAGGCCAAAGTAGCCAGTGCCGACGAGGCATAGCGGAAGCATTCACCCAGACGGCTTCTTGTAAAGGCTTCGATATCATCGGCCCAGGATATAGCGCAGACCAGGAAGCCGTCAAGCAAGGTGGCTTTGGACAAGACCAAGCGTGGGAGTACTTGTTGGCGCACTTGGTTGCCGAAGGTCGACCCCACGGAGAATATGTCCAAGAGGTGACTTTGATTGAGGAAATTCTCGACCAATTGCTGGTCGCTGGCCGACACATCATGTCCCACGGCGGAGATCAAGTGGAAAGGTGTTGCCGCCTGAACACGGCAACGCTCTCGGGTCGCATGGGTCGCAAGGGCACGGTTGTGGTTGCGGTTCTGGCCGCGCACGCCCGGTTTGCGGCCGGGTCTGCGCTCACGTCGGACAGTTTTGCAGCAATGTCCCAGCCGGAGGCAGCGGACGCACTGTGCATCGTCGGCAGGCCAGTCGCAACGCTCTTTAATAGCATGACAACGGTCGCATGCCCGGGGGGGTTGCCTAATGTCCATGTACTGTGTTGGCATTTGTTATCAATAATGCCTGATGAACGGGATTCTGATCGAGGCAATCAAATCATGGGAGAAGCGAACGTTGTACGATGGTCTTGTGTGTGTAAGCATGGTTGACCATGATGACCAATCAATCCTTGGAGCGGCCGTTGGAGCGGCCGTTGGAGCAATTATCCCCCTGCCCCCCGACTGTGGATAGCGGACAGTGGGACCGGCCGGTTGATTTGATTTTCATTTGTTTGTTTCGCCGCCGGAATATTGCCGGCTGCGAGTCTGGACTGCAGTACCTGATTGGCCCAGGCACTTTGTTTCATTTGCTTCGTCTTGGACGGATATCTGCCCCTCTTGTTGTCTTGAGCAGTGGCAATTGAGAGGCTACACGCATGTAGAGTGTATATGCAAATTCTGGGCGCTCCCTCTGCGTATAAAGTCTGGCGATCTCCCCGCCAATGGAATTCATAACGACAGAGTCCCACAGCAAACAGGGTCTTGAACAAACATCGACCGCAGTCTCATTTTGATCACCATGGACTCAATACACTCAGCTTCTACCCGTCCCGAGACCTGGCAGGAAAAGACCGCCAAGAAGCGCAATTCTTGCCAGAAGGCCATCCCAACAGCATGGACTCTTCCCCAGTCAACCCTGGAATCTCTGCCAGAACTATCTGACTTTCCTACGACCCGGCTCAACCTTGTGGCAAGGGACATACCCCGGCTATCTGGGATTTTGACAGATAAGGAGCTGGAAATCACCGAGTCCCACAGTGTGCCGAGCCTTCTGAGCGGCCTGGCCACTGGCACCTTCACGTCTGTCGAGGTGACGTTGGCTTTCTCGAAACGAGCCGCCATTGCCCAGCAGCTGGTAAGTCTTGGTAGAGCCCAACGTCAACTCAAACCCCGAACCGACAGGGTGTACTCACTAATTTGTTTCCAAAGACGAACTGTTTGACCGAAACATTCTTCAGGCAGGCCGAAGAGAGGGCTCGCCACCTGGACCAGCTGCGGCTCAAGGGCGGGCCTCTCGGTCCCCTGCATGGGCTTCCCGTGAGCATCAAAGACTCATACCAGGTAGAAGGGACTGCGGCCTGCATCGGGACTGTCGCTTTCATGGGACGAAAATCGACCGAGAATTCGGCTTTGGTGGATCTTCTGCTCGATCTCGGCGCTGTCCTTTACGTGAAGACAAATGTGCCCCAGGCATTGATGGTAGGCGAGACTCTTATCCACAGCAGTACCCGCGTTTTCTCCTCCGACACACTGACATGGTAGTAGGCCGTCGAGTCTGACAATAATGTATTTGGTCGCACGCTGAATCCCTGGAATACCAGCCTTACAGCTGGAGGGTCCACCGGCGGAGAAGCCGCCCTCATTGCATTTCGAGGATCGCCGCTTGGTGTCGGCACCGATCTCGCAGGTAACTCGACAAGATTTCGCATCCTCAAGCCCTGGAGTGAATGCTGACAAGAGGCCCAGGGTCCATCAGGATACCGTCACTGTGCTGTGGGACGTACGGATTCAAGCCCTCATCTGCCAGGGTCCCTTTTGGGCGACAGGTGATGCCTCTGAATGCCGGCGTCGGTGCCATCGTTCCGTCCGCGGGCCCATTGGCCAACGACATGACAACTTTGCAAATCTTCATGAAAGCTGTCATCGACGCCAAACCCTTTGCGTATGATGCGACAGCCAAGGACATACCCTGGCGCAGCATCAATGAGCCATCCGGCGCCCAGCTCCGACTTGGACTTTTACCCGAAGACCCTCTATTCCCACTGCACCCTCCGGTTCGGGATACCATGACAAGTGCAGTGTCAATTCTCGAGTCTCATGGACATATCGTGATACCCCTCGATGCGGAAGAGTGCCATATCGCCGAAGCAAGTCAGGTCGGCAGCAGACTACTCGCTTTGGACGAAACCCCCACAAACATCGTGAAGTCCGGGGGCGAGCCCGCCGTGCCCTCCCTCGCCACATTGATCGATGGTATAGGCCGCCTCGGCCGGGACTTCATTCCACAAGAAGTGGATTCCATGGGCCGCTTGGAGCAATTCGGCGCCCTGCAGAACCAACGGTCGGCGATAGCCGAGTCCTGGCGGAAGCTATGGGCCAAGCACGACCTCGACGCCGTCATCGCGCCATCGGCCCAGACCACGGCCATGGAACATGACCAGCACGGGTGGCCTGCTTACTCGATATTCCTGAACATGCTCGACGTAAGCTGTCTTGATGCATCCACTCAATCTTTTTATGCCCATAACTAACGGACCGAAACAGTATCCTGCCTGTGCCATTCCGTTTGGCAAAGCTGGACGAAGCGACGTTGGCTTTACCACGGACTTGCACCATTGCACTCCCGCCTGTATGTGCATCTCGACTCAATTGTTTCTAGGCGTTCGCATCATACATACTGACATGGCCGTTTCCAGATAAACCAGACGCGGTGGAGGGGGCTCCCTGTTCGGTTCAGGTCTTCACCAACGGGATGCGCGACGAGGAGTGTCTGGCTGTAGCGGCTGTTGTTGACACTTGTCTACGGGGGGGTTAGGTTAGTGGAGTGGCTCGTTGGATTCTGTGATCAGGACGACCAGAACTCGGTGACCGCAGCCGATTGTGTGGATGTGGATGCTTCTATGCTGCTTATAGCCACATTGGCTGATGGAGAATTAGGCTACCATGGACCATGGTTCATGGTTCCAATGTAATAAGTTTCCCTGATTTCCATCTCGGCAGTGCATTTGGATCTGCATCCTACATACTACGTCGGTAGTCCAAGTGAGCGCTACGGGAATAGACTTTGGCGGGGAACCTCCGCCATGACCCTGGGGGTAGGGTTTGACTCGTGCCACGCCAAGTTGAGATGGCCCGGCCCAGCTGGCTCCCGTGATAGAGTTCGGACTCATCCCATTTTGGATCCGCCCTTGTCCGCGACTCCGCGACTGCTCGACTGCTCGATTGCTCGACTGCTCGACTCCTCAAGCCTTTGGTTGAAAGACACTCGCTTTCCCTCTTCTTCCATCATGTCTATTCTTGTCCAAGCCACCAGCAAGCTTGCTCTTTGCACGTTCATGTCGAGTCCACTATGACGACTTTCACCGAGGGCATGGAACATTGAAAGGACTTTTTATTAGTCACTCAGCTCCCCAGGGCCCACAATAGACACCAACCTTGGTCGATTTCCGCTTCCGCATACCATGGGATTTCTGCCTCCGCTATCGCGGCCCGGGCAGGAAGGAAGAGGAGACATCTTGCCCTTCAAAGCTCCGAACCGGTATCCCAAGACCAGGTTCAACAACATCCTCATCCTGCTGGCTTGCACCGTCTTCACGGCAGCCGTAAGTCCGACCAGGCCACTCTCGCATTGACACCTTTCCAATCCATCTAACCCCTCCTCTTCGTACAGACACAAGGCTACGATGGCAGTTTGATGGGCGGGCTAAACATCCTGCCCCAATACAGAGAATACTTCCAACTAACGAACCCACTCCGATCGTTGAACATTGCCATCAATTATACTGGAGGCGCTCTTGCGGTAGGTCCCGCCCACACCGGGAAAGTTATGAGCTGACATGATGGTCACGCCAGTGCTTCTGCTGGACCTGGGTCACCGACACCTATGGCCGACGAGTTGGGCTCTTCTGGGCAGCCGTAATCACCATCGTGGCGGCGGTGCTGCAGGCCGCCTCGGTCCACATTGCCATGTTCTGCATGTCGAGGGTGCTCATAGGCTTTGGCAACACCGCCTCCGTCATCACCGGCGCCGCCTACCTGGCCGAGACGCTGCCGTGGGAGCAGCGGGCTTGGGGGTTGGCCCTGTTCGACGACTTCTTCTACGTCGGCGCCCTCACCGCTGCCTCCGTGACCTTGGCCACGTTCCACATGTCGTCGTCGTGGGCCTGGCGTCTTCCGGCCCTGTTGCAGTGCGTCTGGGGCATCTTCTGCATTGCCTTGTTGCCCTGGATGCCCGAGAGCCCGCGCTGGCTGATCGATCAGGGCCGCGGTCACGAGGCTCTTGTGGTGCTGGCACGCATCAATGCTAACGGGGACGTGCGCGATGATCTTGTGCGCCTACAGTTTCGACAGATCTTCCAAACCATCGAGTACGAGCGGAATCCCATGAAGTACCGCGAGATGCTGGCCAACCGGGGCGCCAGAAAAAGATTGATCATCACGGCGACATGTGCCTTGTTTTCCATGTTGACCGGTAACATCATCGTCATGTACTATCTGGGCGACGTGCTCAATCATGCTGGCGTATATGACCATGAAATGCAGCTTGTAATGGTCAGCGCTCCGCCACCACCACCTGGGCTTCCTATGTATCGATTGTTGGGAGTCGGGACCTTGAACGGCTGACAAGACTACAGAATCTCGGTATAAACGCCACTTCATTGATCATATCCATCGTTGGGACCTTCTATGTCGACAAGAGGGGCGTCAAATCCGCAACTCTGGTCAGCACTGGCGGCTGCGCCCTTTCCTTATTCGCCCTCGGAGTCCTCTCGAAATTCAGTGATCATACCGACACTACTGCGGACGACTACGCATCCGTCGCTTGTACGTTTCTATTTGCCGCCTGTTATGCGTTCGGCTGGGTTCCCGTGCTGTTCCTCCTCCCCGCCGAAATGTTGTACTTCCGCATCCGCGCCCTGGGCATGAGCATGTTCAGCCTGGTAGTTTGTGTGACGGGTATCTGGGGCAACTTTGTACTGCCGTTGGCTCTCCAGCACCTCGGCTGGCGCCTCTGGATTTTGAACGGTGCCTGCAACATCTTGTTCTTTGCCTTCGTCTGGTGGTACTGGATCGAAATTCGAGGAAAGACGCTGGAGGAGATTGATGCGCTGTTTGACGGCGGCAAGCGGTCCCAGTCACCGGATGTCGCCGAGGTTCTTTCGGGCGTGGCCGATGCGAACTGGAAGGATAAGATGTCGGCTTGGATGAAGAATCGCTTTGGAAGATCAGAAGGGCCGCCGTCCTTCTGAGGTCGTATCGGTTATGAGCATTGTCGTTACCCATGCAAGCCACCTCTATTTTACTTACTAGGGGCCTTGGCCTCAAGTAGATTCGTTTCTTTGGTGACTATTCTCTGATTCAATGAGAAAGGAATAGCGACTCCCGATGTGTGGCCTTTTGTACTCGTAACAAAGAACAACCAATGAGTCTCGAAGTACATTGCTTGAAACTTTAACAGAGCAATGTGAAGACTTCATACGAATGTCGACACCAGCATGGAAAGAAATAATGTCCAAATCAACTATGTTCCCACTGGGCTTTTCCCACTATTCTTACACTTGTCTCAGAGATCAAACAGGCTATGCAATACAGTGGTGTATATTCCCGTCTATGGAGATACCAACAAGAAGCTTCTGACTGGGCTTCCGTACTTCAGAATTACCATGCGGATTTGTTTTTCCAAGGTTGTTCTCCCTTTTGCGAAGAGCTTGAGACATCGACTTGTGTCGAAACCGTGATGACACCGTCATGGCGAGAGTCGGGGTCTGTCTTGCCACTGGGCGAATAGGACTCTCTGCGGTTATTTCGCGTCAACTCGACCTCGTCCTCTTCCATCCGGGTCCATTGTTCTCCGCGCTCCGCTGAGATATCCCCTCGGCGGGGGTGACTGCGTTCCTGTCGGGGGTCCGAGCCGCTTCGGTAGTAATTGTAGGCCTGAGAGGACGGTTTGGATTGGCGGAACAAGGGGGCCAGGGTCGGTAGGCAAGCCGTGATGATGGCAACTGAAGGCTCAATGCAAGACCAACCAAAACCCGGGCCCAGCCACCAAGCCACGTCAGGTTCGTGGGCGAGTTTGTTGAGGTAAAAGATGCGAATGATGCTGGAAACGCAACTGCTATAGTCATTGCAAATTTCGAGTATTGTCAGCGATTGGCAGAAGAAAAATAGGGGGTACTGGGATCTACAACAGGACATACAAGCTTCCCAACAACATGATGGCCATGATGGATATTTTCTTCTTCCAGCTCAGTTGCAGCTTGGCGATGGTAGGAATTGGCAAAACCAGAATCACGATGTCGTTAACCATATTGACGATCCCAAATGCCAGGTAGAACAAGGTGACGTCGATGCAGGTACCCGACGCTCCGAGATACTGAGTCCAGTAATAGGAGACGGGTCGGCAGGCCGCGGCCATGACAATGAACATGATTATGGGATAGATGCCTGTCAAGCCAATAGCAAACCGCGTCTGCCACATGTAAAGAGTATTGTTTGTCGTGTTGGTATCGAAAAGGCGGTGATAGAGCAACAGGATGCTCACCCTCGTGGTGGTGACGGAGACTGCATAAACATATGGCTCGGCATAGACGCACTACTCGTCAGGAATGGATCAGTATGAATGTCCAGACAGACTGCCCAGTGGTTAGATATTTATTGACCGGAGCTGCAAACTCACCTTCAAGAGCGTCATCAAGTCCGGTGTCTGGACTGCCCAAATATGTTTCCCGGATCCAAGTCTGGCTGCGTACAGCGTCATGAACAGCGTGCCAGCAGCGCCGAACTACATGTTGGAAAGAAGGTGCGAGATTAGATGCTGTTCTTGGCCACGGAAACGGTGATATCCTAACACAGTCTGATTTCTGACTTACGATAGCGCCAACAATAGTGTGGTCATCAATGGAGAAAGAGGCAACCCGCGTTACGCGAACATAGACGCGAAGCATTACCGCGACCACCGCTAGGGAGAAGAAAGCACAGGCTACGCCATTGTATACGGTGTAGTTCTCCTCGGTGAGATCCATGCCAGCAGGCGGCGGCCCGAAAAGCGCGACTATCGCGGGGTCTATGCCGGCCATGGTGGAATTCGATGCTGCCATATTGCTGTCCTAATCGTCGGCCAGTTCTCCCGCGGTGGAAAAAAAAAGAAAGGAGTTGATGGTAACTGAGGGTTGGATCTCTGGGGAAGAAACGACTGAAGAATTAAACCAACGTTACCGGTGGCAAGGCACTGGTAGACGCACCCCTGAATATCCGCCTTGCCGCATTAATGGCACCACACACACACATAGGCTTTCTTACGATGAGAAGCACGCCGTGGAACGGCTTGGCATAGCGGGTTGCTATGCGGCTTACTACTGGCTACCAGAACCCGATTACTAAAAGCTGGTGAGCTCGATCAACTAAGTTTACGGCCTCCAAGGACACAGGGTTCACGGTCCTATCGGGCATCGCCTATGGATGCGCATTGTCATCGTCCGTGTTCATTTGTTAAGGCGGTAATTGTGCATTCCTTCACTGGTGAACCAGTGGTCTGATGTGGAATGTGAACCGTGGTGGATCAAAGCCAGGTTGGGACCTTGTAGCTCAGAAAAGTGCTGCCCGGGCCGCCTAGGTTGTCAGGGTTTTCCACAACCCTCGTATCTTCTCTCTTGGTAAGTGGAGAGCAGGCAAGCCTTGCGAGCTTGCAAGTGACTATACAGCAGCCAGCCAGCCAGCTTACCCGCCAAAAACAGTAACCCCATCCGAGCGGGCGGCCGTGAGTATCCCCGGCATCTTAGTGCGGCGCGGGGAGTGGGCTTTGGTCGTGATAGGCCGGACTGCGTGGAGCCTCACAGGGAGTTCGCAGGGGGGCGGTGGGCCCGGAGGAGACCGGGTGCTACCCCCGAGGATCCCATCCCTTGGCTACCTGGTTCAGCTCGTCTTATTTTTACTCGGGACTAAGGGTAGCAGTAGCCTAGAGGGTCGTCCCGCCCGCGCCGTTGAGATGTGGCTGCTTTAGTTTGCAACAGTCGATCTGCCCTCGTCTTGGTCAGACTTGCGGGTGAGATTCTGTCTGTGCAGCGTCAGGATAGGATGAAGATCAGGATATGAGAGGCCTCTACGAGACTGGACCCTTGGCACATTGGTTTCGTATAGGTACTCAACGCATCCACTGAGCCAATCTTGTTGGCGTCTCCCCTGCATGAGGCTCCATCGAATTGTCTGTCTTCTGCGGCGCAGCCACCGCAATCGCGTGATGAGGTGGTGGTGTGTAATGATGTGCGTGTGGACCTACCGAATAGGCGGGTACCAGAGAAGCACGCTCAGTGGTTTCCAAGGGAGTGGAAGTGGTTGTTGCTCTTCTATGTAGTACTCCGTGTTAGGATGCCATTACGAGTCCAATCTGGACCCCTGGTGGACTTATCACAATCTTCATTCGAATCTGGCTATCGTACGATCCATGAGCTTCAGGAGCCCTTTCTCTTTCTTTTTATAATCCTAGCCACGTGCGTACATGCATTGTTCTTGGGTTTCCCAGACGACTTTTGCATAATCCTCACCTCCTCACCAAACATCACTGCAACCCCGATCGCTTACTCACGTTAGCGAGAAAATGCCGTTCCCCGAGGTGTACCACGAGCTGCTGGGCACAGAGCACATAGGCCCCAAGGGTTGGATCCGGCAGGTCCTGTGCTTCGAGCTCCCTCAAGACTACGATATGTACGTTGCGCAACTCTACCTTGACAGCAGCCTCCTGAAAAACTTCGGCCTGGCTGTGTCACTGGGCAAGGCTAACAGTACGAGATTGGGCGCAACAGTGACAATGTCAGCACCATGCTCAAGACCGCCTACGTCGCGATGAAGGCACGCACACCACCTGCCGGTTGCAAGTTGGTGCCGGTCATGGATGGCAAGCCGGGTCGCTGGCAGTGGCAGCGCTTTCCCGAAGGCGAGATCGAAGACTTCAAAGTCAGCGATCTCCGTGGAGACTTCGTGCCCTTTGCCGAGTTCAAGGGAAACGAGTACCCCATGGCGCTGCTGACGCCCGAGAAGATGGGTCCTCGCTCTATCTGGCCTTCCGCCGCCGATATGGCGCTCTGGTTCCATACCACCTACATGCAGGCCAACTTCATCGAGGGCGGCCTGCTCTTGAGCATGGGCATCTTCCACTCCTCGGCCGACGCCACCAGCGCCTATGTCATGACCAAGGTCATGACCGAGGAGATGCGCAAGTTGCAGGGTCTGCCCGTCCCTGACCCCGTCGACGTGTCGGCTCTTCTGAAGGAACGCAAGCTGCTCGACAAATCGCGGAGGGCGCACCTGCCATCCACTCCCACGATGGAGGATAACCCAGAGTATATTCAGCTGCCATTCACCCCCCAAGGCCCACCCCCTAAGATCCTGGAGCCGATCCATCAGTCGCACGTCTTCCATTTCTCCCCCTATGCGCTCGAGCAGCTGAAGAAGGACGCCGCGCCCACGCCAGAGAACCTGCAAGTCCTCAAGGACGAGAAGAGCGAGGATCTCCCCGACTTCATCTCCACCAACGACGCCCTGAACGCGCTGCTGTGGAAGGTGGTCATGGACGTGCAGCACCCGGACCTCGAGGCCGCCATGCGCGAGGAGCCCGATCGGCCGTCTCTCATCCAGCTCGCCCTGGACGAGCGGCGGCGGGCGGGTATGCACCCCCACACGCTCGGCAACCTGCTGGCGTGGGCGCCCATCTTCCATGACCTCCGGAGCGTGGTGCGCGACGCCACCCTGGCCGATCTGGCCGTCATGGTCCGCCGGTCGGTGGCGCAGCGGTCTGACGATGCCGACTTTGTCCACAAGCACGAGGCCATGCTCAACAACATCGAGCAGCTCGACCGCATCGCGCCCCTGGTGTTCCTGGATGTCCCCGGGCGCAACACGCTGACGTCCAGCTGGCGCGACAACACCTACTACGGGCTCGAGTGGGGTCCCATCTTGGGCGACCGGGTCATGGCCATGCGGGCGCCGTCGGTGGGAGTCTGTCATGGTTTCCAGGTGATACTGCCCGATCGCCCCGACAAGCCAGGTGTCGAAATGATGGTCGGTGTAGAGAACTCGGCAGTAGAAAGGCTGATGAAGCACGCATTGTGGACCAAGTACGCCGAGGATCCCAAGGTGTATTAAAAATACCAATTCACTGTAATTATATTTAGACTATTTGGGTGTTGGAGAGACCAAGTGATTTGACCAGAATATCTTAACTTCAGATATTGATTGTGACATGGTAGTAAGCGGTATCACGACAAGTGTTCTACTCGACTCTCATTGCAACAAGCAAGCCATTGGATTTGCTTGTAGAAACTCAGCTCAGCAGAAGAGAATCACTGCTGTGCCTCTAAGCGACTTATGGAGATGGCACATAATGCAATCGACTTTCGTACATATTTTCTTCTCCTTTCCTGAGGCAAGACACGATGTTACTTGATTAGCGAAGATGATTGATCACTCACACGCTGTGTGCTCCTTCGTTGCGGGTGGCCTGTCCCATCCATGCACGGGCAAATTGAGAGATGTAGGCAGACAGGGGGGATGTCGTCAATCGTGGCACATCGTTCGATACCACGTATTCGCGCTACCAGGTCCCAGGTCCCCGGTCCCAGGGTAAGAGACTAAGTGATCGACAGTTTGTGATCCGCTCGCCCATTATGGATTTGCAAATGTGCCCGTATTCTTTGCCGGAATCACAATTCAACAACCCAATTGAACCTTGACCAGGACAATTCTCAAAATGGTTTCCTGCTCCGTGCTTTTCCCCATTCCACCTTGCTCTTTTCCACTAAAGATCGCCACGATCCCCTGTCGTTTCTCAGCGACAACCCAAACAGTCGGGTTGAGAATTCAGTGCCAGTGTCTTAGGGAGGAAACATGGCTGCATACCCGAAGGAAGGCCACCGATCGACAATCAGCCCATACCAGACAAATGCCTCATCCCGAAGTCAAACGCGAGATTGATGTTGCCAAATGCCAAATGGCATTTTGATCAACTTGCAGGTCAGTACTGTCGCACGTTACCACCAAAGTGCCTCCGGACTCCGGAGCAACTGGCCTGTCTTGCCTGCCTATCTGGTGCAAGCGTACGGCGCATCTTCTTCCAGTCTGGTCTTGCCTCCACTCACCTGCTCATCATCCACTCCCCCACTCCAACACTGGGGGTAATATTGGGAATATGTATCTATTCTCCATGGGTGACTCTGAGATTGAATAAATATACCAGCTTGGTATGCATGTACCTATAGGTATGCGTGCACATATATGCAAGCGGCGTGCGCAGTTGGCCGTCTATTCATAGATCCGAGAAAACAAACCCCCCATTTGGACCATGGCCGAGGCAGTCAGATTTTAGACGGAGAAAAGTTCTTCTTGTTCCAAGGTTCATGGCTGGCTGGTGGACTGGAGACTACTTATGAAACATTCCGCAGTAAGCTGACAACCGCCCTTGATTTCAGATAGACGAAGTCTAGGGACGGCTAGAACTGAACGCCCACTCACATGAGGCATTCTGAGGCACAAAAGAAAAGCAAAAAAAAAAAAAAAAAAAAAAAAAAAAAAAAACGCTTTTTGTGGCAAAAAAAAAAACCAAAAAAAAAAAAAAAAAAAAAAACCAATAGACAGTCTGGTTCGCCCAGAAGTGAATCATCACAATAACAGACTGGAGGCGGGTTTCGGGGAGTCAGCGTCTGAGCTTGGACAATCCTCACACCACAATGTAACCAATATGGAGGGCGACTTCCGGTAGAGCTCTCAAGTTAACCTTCGATTTCTTCGCCGGCCTGGAGAGTTATCCCGTATTCGAGCCAGTCGACCCACCATTGACCAGCGACACCATCCTGGAGCTAAACAAAGCCTTGGTGACGGGTAGCCTTCCCACCATCTGCTGGAAACTCCGATCCATGTGCCCGAGACTCAGACCGAGATGCGCCCGCGTTGACCCCCAGATGTTGTGTCTAGGCATAGGGGCACAGAGGAAGGTGTAAAGCATGGTGGATAGGACGAATCACTAATCCCGCCAGTGCCGTAGCCATTCCGGGTCGGACTCGGGGTCCAGTCGGGGTGTATTGAGGCGTATTAGGTATACAAGTTATAGCAGCGGAATGAGCTAAACCCAAGACGGATGCCTCAAAATGCAAGCCCACCTCGTAGGTCAACCCCTGAATGAGCATATCCTCACATGACCCAGCAGAACTTATTGTTTTCTTTCAGTCTGGCAAGAGCAACCACCTGGCCACCACTCCAAACCTTTCTGGTATTCCGCGTGGCCGAGATGTCTTCGATAGGGTTTCCTTTAATCAAAATCAAATCGGCACTCCGTCCCGGCTTAATCCAGCCCCGATCGGAGAGATCAAAACGTTCCGCCGCCAGTGAAGTAGCGGCCCACTGCGCCTCTACGGGATCCAGGGCCGCAAGCGAGGGAATGTCGCCTGGTATGACGCGTGTGAGACCGTCATTCTATCGTGCGGGACAGCCTCCTGTTGGATTCTGTCCAAGACGGCTTGGTCGTGGCCGAGGACGTCGGCAATGATGTTGAGATGGTCAGCCTTGTCTTGACCCGGCCCCCAGCCAGCGCGTGGGACCGCGGGCCTCACGTAGGAGGTAGAACTTCTTGGGTGGCATGCAGGCCATATCGCGGACTGTAGTGACACTAAACGAGGCGCAAGATGCAAGCTGATCTTTATCGCGGATATGAGCGTGGCAGTCTAGGAGACCTGGTAGGAGAGTGCAGCCAGTGCCAGCAATGACCTCGCTGCTGTCGTCTCCAGCATCATTGCCATCATCTCCGTCTCCTTGTTGTCTGAGCTGGAATCCCTCAATAATCACCGTCTTGGGACCCATGCATGTGTCGTCATCAAATACATGTGCATACCTGATGATAGTTTTACTCGTAGTTGAGGGAAGGACTACTTTTTAAAACGTGTGGTGCTGGTATGTTATGGTTATGAATGAGTTACCCGATGGCCCAACCAAGAGGTCTCGATCTGCGACGAGAAGATCGCCATTGTAAATTTGTCTAACAAAATGTGTGGCTATTTGGCAGTACAAAACAGGTGTCAGCTGCATGCAAGCCATGTGGCTGGTGGCTCTCCGGCCTACGTTGACTGGAGTGACACTGCAGGTTGCAGAGAATAACGGCCAGTTCTATTGACGCCACGCAGGGCCTGAGCACCATCATCTTGGGCATCCTGATCGCATGGACAGGACACTACAGCCCGGTCATCGACATTGTGCCACGAGTCCACCTTTCGTCCTTGATGATGCTGTTTTCGACAAGGACGCAAGTATGTCCTCAAGAGCTGTTGGGGATGACGAGCTGCAACAATTAACTGCTTTCCTGGGCACCTTGTGTTTGCACAATAACGTTGACGGGATCAACTTATGAGACTCCAAAGACAATGTGTATTGATTTGAGTGGCTGAACACCCGGGAGAACCAACAATATTCCAAAGAAAAGAACCAAGATTTTCACATGAAAGGCATATGATGTCAAGCGAAAGTGTCACATTGTCTATTTTGGTTTGGTTTTTCTACACCATGAAAATAACCCCACTTACCGCACAAAGGCTGGGCTATTCGAGAAACAGAGTAAACAGCTGGTAAACAACTCGCAAGAACAAAGCGCGCAATACGACTTACCGCGAGAACCTACAAGGAAGAGGGGTAGGGGGAGGAGTGAGAGCTGGAAAACTATTTACTCCTGCTCCGTCACGTCTTCCACAGGGTATGTGTTCTCATCGACGGGATACACCTCGCCGCCTGTGGCAAACCACACCGCCGCCTCGACGATCTGCTCAAAGACAGCATAGTGCTGAGCAGTCAGAGGCGCATAGAGGATGACCAGGTACTCGGGCACGGGCCGGCGGTTGCCCTCGAGGGTGTGGTGCAAGAACTTCCAGAAGGGAGTCGCAATGGCCAGCGGGTGTCGCTCGCCCCAGCCGGCCTCGATGACGGTGCGGACGTCCTCAGGGTGCAGTACCACGTGCATGGAGCCGTCGATGCGGTGGGGGTGCGCAATTTCGCCGCCAAACTCCCACTCACCGTTCTTGTCGTCGGCTCCGAGGGGCTGGTCGACGGGAACCACCCTCCGCAGCGCTCGCAGGTGACCCTCGAGAAAGGACGTGTCCATGTTGAGGAGTCCCGAGTGCATGTCAGCCTGCCTGGCCAACATATTGCTCAGGCGATAAAAGGTGGACGGAGACGCCTTCTGGTCAATCTGCCGCTGCGGCGCCACGCCCTTGATGGTGGGACGCGGGCCTCCGCGGCGGGCGAGATTGAAGAGGCGGCCGCGGTACGGGTCCAGGAACGGCGGGATACGCGGCGGCTGGAGGACGTCGAGCCAGGCGATGTACTTGAGACGAAGGGTGCGGCACCAGCCCTTGAAGGTGGTAGGAGTGCCGCCACGGCCCAGGTCGACGTAGGCTTGGTACCCGTCGCTGACCAGCCGGACGAGGCGGTACAGCATCCAGAGGCAGAAAAGGGGGGAAAGGATGCGTGTGAAGAAACGAGACTGGAGACATACCTTATCGAAGAGCTGGTAGAGCATCGACGTCAATGTGCAGATGCTGTCCCACGGCCCGTCCCACCAAATCTCTACCAACTTCGCCCAGACCATGGCGAGAAGCGTTTGAAGGTTGGATGATACGTTTGTCAGCTTGACCGGGGCAGAAGGGGGGGCAGTAGTACCAGGGGGTTTATTGGCCTTCGCCGCTTCCGTCCATAGCATTGCGAATTGATTGGCAATGGCGCGAAGTGGTTGAAAATGGGCTGATACCGTGGTAAGACCCGAAGTCAGTCCCGAAGCCAGTCCCGAAGCCGGTGATGAGGTCAAGTTCGCGTAAGCTGCAGTAACGTTGTCTGCGATCGCATGGGCTGTGGTAACATTGCCTGCCATCGCGTTGCCTGTGTTCGTGATCATTCTGGGAATGGCTTTGTTGGTGGCCGCAATCACGTTGACTGTGGTCTCGTTGGCCGGGGTAAAGGGGGTAGTAGTGACAGGAGGCGTATAGACGGGGCAGATAGAAGTAATGACAGGAGGGTTATAAAAGTAGCAGAGAGGGGACGTCTGGGGAGTAGGGGTTAACACGGTAGGGGGGGTTGCCAGAGCAGAGTAGAGGTAGGCTATAGGGCTGTAGTAAGGGGCCACTCTTAAGTAGGCCTCAAGAAGACGGGTAAACACCATAGTGGGAATGGAGTTTGGCAAGACGATACAATCAGAGTGGAAGGTATGCGTCTGAAGGCTAGGGGTTGGGTTTATTCAGTAGAACAAGATGGAGAGCCAGAACGCAAAATGAAGAAGGCGGTGGCGACTGGATCAATATATAGACTTGGGTGATGCCCATGCTTTTGAATCGTGACTGGGAATTACTATCACGTTGTTACTCATCCCTCATGCTGTTGCAAAACATTAGCAATGACGTGAGGGCATCTGGTGGATGGGCAGAAACAGTGGCTTTGATGCCGGACTGTTAAGTCAGTCTATCGCATGCATAGCATGTGTCCCAGAATTCGAACAAGGACTCTTTGTCGTCCCTTGTAACAATGGCCCTTGTTTGGTGCCATTGATAAACACCAGGTCCGAGGTGTCATCTGTATGGCCAGGCTTAGAAATACACTCGCCACTTCGGGGTTGGCGCACCAAAGTCGTCGAAGACGTGGATAACATGGTTGGTATCGAGACAGCGGTCTCCAGCACCGGCATGGTGTTTCCCCGTGAGGAAGCTCGACATAGAAGGGCGGGCACAGGGGGATGAGAAGGCCAGGTTGGCGAGTCGACATGGGCGGTGCTTCCCTGGTCAAGCTTTCATCGTTCGCGTGGCCCAAGATAGCTCTTGCGCCTCTTTAACATGATTTTCGGCTGCCTAGATGGCCTGCTTGGGTTCGACATGTATCCTCTCAAAAGAATTCTCTTTGAATGCGTACCATCTTCTGCAGCCGGTCGTACATCACGACCACGTTATTCGTGGTATCCTTGGCGGCGTCGACATGGCCACCATGCTTGGTGCGGTAGCAACACCGATGTAAATCTCGACCAAAATGCGAATACGACAACGAGTTTCTTCTCTTCTTTTTCTTGACAGGGTGTTGCAAGTCGCAATCGGTTACGGTGCCGACAGTGGCACTTGACGGGGGCGCAGAGCTCGTGGGTGTTCTCAGGGTTGGACATGACTGCGACGCCTTGGAGTTGAGGTGCGAACGTGGCGGATGGCGATCGGGTTCGATTAGGAGCACATGATCGGTCGAATTTTGGATGTCTCAGCTTGGCTAGGAGGTGTGGTAGTAGGCTGCAAGTATTGTGAACCGTTTGCGGTGCTCGAAGAAAATTGGCGGTTTTGTTGCTGGGATGGCGATCGTGCTGGAATTGGTCGGGGAGGGGCAGCGCTGATGTTGTCGCGTTGGCGCTTGGTGCTTGGGCATGCTCATTCCAGAGCGACAAAAGAGAAGTAAGTAAGGCCTTGGGCAATCGATATCAACCGATGGTGTCGGCAAGGAAGAGGTCGGGGAAGGTCGAGGATTGGGGCATTTTCTTTGGACAACTGAAGACAACCTAGATATTGGAGGTTGCATCGGATGGCGCCAATTCGGTGGATTAATAGATTGATAGGTGATAGGCGCTGTAGCTACAGCTGAGAGCTGAGAGCTGCCTTATTGGCGGGGTTTTGAGGCGCTGGGCGCTCTATTTTTGGCCGGGCAGCTGGGCTTATGCAGGTACCGCTGTGGCTGCCGCTATGACGTGGGCCATAATCATGATCACGATTACGATCACGATGAGCTCCAGGCTGCCCAGCTGAAGTTGCATACCTTGCCTTGCACGCATTCATGACCGATTTACTTGAGGACTCTTCGGGATTCCTGAAGTAGCAAAGTAGTGAGAACGTTCAATGGATGTACTTATTAAAACATACATATATACAATCCCACTGAATATCCACACACACACACACACGCACACCATTTCCGCCACGCCTAGTTGCCCTCGTCTCGTCCCCTAACACCTAAAACCCACCGCCGTCCTGACTGGGCTCCCGCAAACCACAATGAAGCCATCACGGCTTGCTAGTTATGCTTAGAGCGAGAAGACGGAGAAGGTATTGTCACCACCACCTGCAAAGAGGCAAAGCAAGTTAGCAACAGGATATCTTCACTGGATAGAGAGAAAAGACGTACAGTTGTAGTTGTCAAAACCGGGGCAGGGCGTGTTGCACTTGGCATCGTCGACGAGATCGCTCTGAGGCGGCAGCTTGCCGCAGTGGCACACGGTGCCCGAGATGGCCATGGCCACGGCGCCGCACTGCTTGCGGCACTGATCCTCGCAGAGACCGTAGCTCATGAACTGGCTCGTCGTGCTGAACGACGACACCGCCGTCGACGAGCACCCGACGTAGGTGGCGGCCTGGGCGACGGAGCAGGCGCCGAGAAGAATGATAGCAGTGAACGACTTCATCTTGGTGGAGGTGAACGAGCGATCTGGTCTTGGGGTAACGAGTGTGAGAGAGGGAGAGTGAATCTGAGACTGAGAGGGAGACTGAGAGGGAGACTGAGAGTGACTGGGCGTGGTGTGTATCGAGAAGCTTGTCGCGATCGTAGCTCTTATTAGTACTAATCTAAGCACTTGACCCAGGTTGGACTAGGGATCGCTCGCAAGGAACAGAAGGAACCGAAGGAACGACGAGAAGCTTGGCGCCAGGTTAGGGGCTCGTCATCTCATCTCCCCCCACTGCCAAATGCAGCTTTCGTATGTTTTGCCTCGTGTTGGTTGGCGACAAGATGACAGGCCATCCCGAGATGGAGTCCTCTCCTTCAGGATCCAATGAAACCCGCGCCGTCGCTGTTGCCTAAAATACACCGACCACGAAGAACCAGCCGCCCCCCGCCGTCTCCGCTTCCGATGGGGCAGCGCAGCCTAGAACCTAGCGGCTCACAAGCTGCAAGCTGACTTTCTGGTGCTGTTCTGGGCCGACAGCCCACGGGGATGCGGGACGCGAGACGCGGGAATTCGCCTGACCGATTTCGCGCATCATTCATGATCAGCCCAGGATAGGATGCTTATTCCTACAACAGAGATGGCCGGATGTCAATAAGACTTCTGAATCGATGGACGGTCTGCAGCAGGGCAATAACGGCAGAATGTAACGGCACACAAGTAATTGACAGGAAACTCGGGATGCTTGCTTGCGCCGGCTGTGCTCTTGGCCGTTTCCAATTTTCCCGGCTTTCTGGTCGAGCCATGACTGCAGACAGGCCAGGCAGACTCTGGGTCAGGGGCAGACGGATCTTTCGGGAAAGCCGCCAACATACTTGAGGGCGGGGACAGGAGAGAGCTATATAATCTTACTGGAAGCTAACGAACCGACACACCCGGCACGGTACGGCCTTGCCCCAGTGGGGTCGTTTATTGTCCGTCTGTGCCGTGAAACTGAGCAGCAAGGCCGCCCTGATTGTAGGGCATGACATGCCGCCGACCCATCGTGCAGCAAGTATGATTATGTGCCTGGTTCTTGTGGTCAACCAAGGGCTCGTTGGTTTGTGATACCTCGGCCTACCTGAAGTCACGAAGCCCTGTGGGTTTTACACAATCGGGGCAGAATGTTGAATCCAAGGTGCTGAGACGAACTGGTCGCCGCGCTCAAGTCGACGGCGAAACAGTCATCTACGTAGTTACTCCAGCTTGTCTAGATACTCTCCAACCTCGGTGCAAAAACGTGGTCTAGTTCACCTTCACACTGCAGGCCCCTTCTCCGTCCATGAGATGGTGAACGAGGCGTCGCGTTGTGTAAGATTCAGACGAAGCGTGCACATGCTCCTAGGCTCACTACCTCCGACACCATCTCGCTAGCAAAGAGGATGCAGGTGGACCTTGCTTGCGCGTGTGTTTAATACTCATCAATTGTCCACTTGTCTACAGTAGCTCAGTGAAAGAATCACAGAACAAAACAGGAAAAAAAAAAAAAAGGAGGGCCAAAGAGACAGAGATCTGTAAGACTTGAAGATGAAGCAGGTAGGGGAAGCAAAAACAAAAGAAAACGTAGCTCGTGCCCTGGATCGAACAGGGGTTGCCAGAATATTGATGGTAAGTCAGAATCTGGAGTGATAGCCACTACACTACACAAGCTTCCAGGGTTTTCAGGTCGTTGGTGGCAAATCCATTTTTATTTAACTATATATCAGTTAGTGAGAACGCTGACATTGGCGTTGCCCACCATTATCCTCGTCTCTCCACCCAGCAAGGTGCCCCAAGTAGCCGTGGGTAAAGGCGACATATGATATTGCTTTACTTGCATTGATTACAGCTTCTGTTTCCGGCTGCTTGAACCAACCTGGTGCAAGCTTGGGAGCAGATGCCGGATGCACGCACACGCTCCCGTTTAGGCAGTTGCACGACTTGAGACGGCTCCTTGATTGGATACACGTATACTCTGTAGATAAGCTGGTATTGTGAGACTTCCAATTAGCCTACCACCTCCCTCCAGCCTGCCTGCCCTTCTTGATTTCGTTTTCCGAGGTTTTAGGTTAGAATGTGGCCAGCTCTGATATCCCCGAAGGCCGACAGAATTGGTGGGGCAGTGGGTACCTAAACGGTAGTGGTATACAGGGACCCCCACGCTGCCAGGTACCACCACCACCACCACCACCACCACAACCCCGTCAAATGCCTGAAGCACCCCAAACGGCCAAACGGCCAAGGTTAATCATACCTATTGCTATCCTATCGATTGTCCAGCTGCCAGCCTGCCAGCCTGCCAGCCTGCCAGACAAACAGACAGACTGCTTGAGCAAGACCAAGGTCAGACTTTCCATGTTCCTTACCTTACCTTCAGGCTTCCACTGGACTTTCATTCCGTCTTTCGCCATCATCATCATCATCATCATCATCATCATCATCATCATCATCATCATCATCACTCGTCCATCGCGAAAGCTTCATCACCTTCCATCGCATTCGTCACACCCGTCGTCGCGCCTTCCACTTGACTTCCACCTTCATCTCAACACATCCAATCCATCACCGTATCAATCGCACAACCATTCATCAGACAACCAACGACGCCGCAACCATGGTCTTTCATCGATCCCCTGCCGCCGACAAGGACGACGGCTGGCTGGTCTTGGATCGCGATGCTGCCACTGCTGCTGCTGCATCAGCACCCAACTCGCCGACTATTTCGGCTTTCCATTTCTCCCTGAAGCCCAGCAACACCAGCAACAAGAAGATCATGGCCAAGAAGCAGCAGCAGAAGCGCCAGGGCCGACTGCAAATCGTCTAGTACTCGATTAACGATTGGCTCCTCTTCTTCCTCATGAATCTTCTGCGTCTGTGCGTTGCAATCATCTCCTGCATCGACATCGCTTGCCTGGAGGTCTTCTTCCTGCGTCTTCGACCCACCTTCCGCAACGTCAGTTCCTATGCCCAAGTTACCTGCACCAAGGCCAAGTCACAGTTCCTGGCCAGTTGCCGTGGCACTCTGGTCCGCAGCGGTGCGGCAGTTGCTCAGGCCATGGCTTGCATCGCGTACCTGGGAGCTGCTTGTATGGTAAGTTGCTCTCCAGCTACTCGCTTTCCCTACCTGGCGCATCGTTCATTTTATCTATTTGATCTAACGCGCTTTTCAACCGCAGTCTCGCCTGTCTTTATTCGGCTCGCTTTCTGCCCAAGCCTTCAACAGGTTCCCAGTGGTTTACATCGCCATGTGCGCCGGCATGGTCTACACGCTGTTCATCAGCCACGCACACCATACCGTCATCCTCAATGTCCCACGTCCCCGTGCCTGCACCGGCCCCTACAAGCAGCTCTCGGTAGACATTTCTTCCCATTACATCGGTCCTTTCCACAAGGTCGCCAACGTGGATACGTCCCCCCATGGTGACCCCGTTCCCACCATCACACAGTCGGTCCAGTACCTTCAGGAAGCCAATGCCGCTGCCGCCAGTCTCAACACTACCACCCCCGCTTCCCTTGCCGACAAGCCTGTTCAAGTGCCCTTGGGAGTCCAGCCACCTTCACCGGGCACCCACGTGAACTTCCACGTCAGTGTCAAATGCCAGGCCGGACCCCTCACCCTCAGCCGCCGCGACCACTACTACCTGCGAAGTGACGGTATGAATTGGCGACCCCCCGTGCTTGATCCCGTAGGCCAGGACGACAAGGTCCGTTCCCGGTGGGCAGCCCTTGGCCATTGAGCAAGGACTGTTTCTACCCTCTCTTGTGGCCGTCACTACAAAGACATCGCCGTGGGTATTCAGTGTTGATGGCGCAGAAACCGTCGCCGGGGACACGAATGAGGTCTACATTCGAACCATCGTCTATGCTACATACACGTCTAAATTGTTGGGAGATTTGCAGAGCCCTACGGATGAACAATGGTGGTCATAGAGTCTTTGGAATTTGCCCTTCTCTTGAACCCAGATATGCGAGGGCTTTATTGCGCAAACTTGGTTGAGAAATGGGAGCATATCCAGCCGACATCGTGTCGCAGGGTTTCGCCCAGCTGACAGATAGGCAAACTAGAGAAAAGAAACTTGTACTCATATGATTGGTTGTATTTGCTCCCAACCATTGAGGAGTCTTTATAAATTCTTTATTTTTTTAATTCTTTTTTGCTTCTTCCTGGCTAAGGCGAACTGCAAGTCAATCCTGAAGTTACCAAACTATCTAAAGTCATGATGGATAAGTATAACGCTAGATATGACCAAGAGCCTCGTTGACCCGATGTTGATTTATGCGCTTATATATGCGCTTAAAAGTCTGACCCTCGGGTCGCAGCGTTGTTTGCCTCGTCATGAGGTCAATTGGAGCAGTCATGCGGTCGTAATAGGCAGCACCCCAAGTTGACGGTACCATTCGTAGAATCAGCCGTATGAAAGCCCGCTGGCC
This sequence comes from Apiospora malaysiana, assembly GCA_006508115.1. NCBI lineage: Eukaryota > Fungi > Ascomycota > Sordariomycetes > Amphisphaeriales > Apiosporaceae > Apiospora > Apiospora malaysiana. The sequence continues at coordinate 2,380,021 of QUSE01000023.1, read as the reverse complement.
GAGGACTTTGTCTGTATCCTTTCATCATTCCACGGTAAGTGAATGGGACAGCTTTCGGTTTCTTCTCGCTGCTACATCGGCCTGTTTTTTGGATTTGAAAGATATTGTGTACGATGCCTTCTTTTCGGGTCAAAAAATTCATGTATTAAAAGTTTCGACTGGTTCCATTCACTGGGCCAGCCTGGTTGATCCGATGTTTATATATACATACACATACACACACATAACGCCGATTGGAGCAGTCGTGCGGACGTGATAGCCAGCACCCCAAGATGACGGCACCATTTGTAAAATCAACGTTTTCCCTTTCTTGAACAACGTCACGAGGCACGCATATTTAGCCAGAGGGACCTTAGCCGCCGCCTCCCCCTATTAAGAGAGTGTTACTTCGTACTCACGACCCAACAAATCAGAGATGCGAGATTTGGGCTGCCATGGACACAGCAGCCAGCAGTCACCACAAATAGGAGGTCTCGGTGCGGGGATTACAGTGGCTGTCCGGGTCCGAGACTCGCATATCCGAGCTACCCCCAGGTGCCGGAAAGATGGTACAACCTAGAGACAGTTGCAAGCTGGCGTTATGAACGGCTTTCAGCCACGAGAAAAGCAAAACTTTGTCTCGTCTCCATCCTCTTGGCAGAAGAACACCAGAGGGGTCTTCGCTCTTCCTGTCCAAGCATGACGCATGACATGTAAATGCATATCACTTGTAAATTGCGAGCCATTATTTTCCTGAAGTTTATCTTTATTCTTTGATAATTCTACGGGAAGTTAATGGGATGAGTTCCACCATCTTGTCGCTCCACTGAGTCATTTTCAAGTTATTTAAAGCAAGAATGATAATCATACCCTCGAGTAAGAGAAATTGATGATTTTCTCCTATGTTTCTGTGAATAGTCGAACCGCCAAGCGAACATCGAAACAATGCCGCCCTCACGACCGATGCCATCCAAGGCAGGGCCCAATGCCAATGATTTTCCGCCGGCATTAGAAGAAGCCGCTAGCTATCATCGCCATACACGAGAGGAGGATCCCAATGATAATGGAGGGTATGGCCAGATGCCGCTCCCATACCCTCCTCATCACAACCCTAGCCAGCCTCCTCCACCAACACCACCTACGAGCGGGCACCTGCCTCATGCATGGTATGGACAAAGCCCACTGGCTCACAACATACCACCACCTCCCGGATTCAACGGAGGGAGGGATGGCCATCTTGGTCAATATCCGGCACAGCATCTAGTGTACTTGGCGAGTCAAAATGTTGACCCAGAGATCGTAGGGCTTCATGGAAGGCCGCATCAACCATATCCTGCTCCTCCATATCCATATGTGAGTAAGTCTTAGCACCTTATGAAAAGATTCCATCTAACCTTTGCCATTTCGTGAAGCAAATAGGGCAACATGAAGCACCTACTCCTCCCTATCGGCCAGCTGTCCAGGGACAGCAGGAGACCAAGAGAGTTCGACGCCGGCCAGAGGAGATTGAGCGCATCTACGAATGTGGACATGATGGCTGCACAAAGGGGTATGGCACACTGAACCACTTGAACGCCCATGTTACGATGCAAGGCCATGGCGCTAAGCGGACGCCTGATGGTATGTCTTGTATTTTTCCTAGTTTTTCTTAGACATTCTGATTTCCGTGCGCTAAGTCAGAAGGTATTAACATCGGTAGAATTCAAGGACATACGTAGACGATGGAAGGCGCGCAAGAAGGAAGAGGAACGCCAAAGACAGCAGCAGATAAGGGACAACGAGAAGGCGGAGCGCTCGCGTAGACCATGATGTGCTTTGTGCTATAGGTGTTACACGCTCAAGTGGCGGCTAAGGGGGGGCCATCACGGAGAGTCCCCTGTGTTTATAGCGAGCAAAGAAATGTCAGAACCAATGCCGAATGAATAATGAAATCACTCTTATGGGCTATTCGGCTTGGTGTCTGGACTGTGCATTAAGCACCACAACCTCGATAACTCCGTGTCCATCTTCCATGAGACCCAAATTTGGTATCGCAGCACTCGGACGGAAATATACAGCGAAGACTAAGCGGCAAACAACCGCGAACATACCTCTGTGGCGTGGTTCGTAAAGTGCGGCATTTGCTGGCGAGATAGCAACCAACCGAAAGGCCTCAGTTGGGCTTGAAGCTAAAGTTTTTATCACACGTTGTTACAATACCATAGCTAGAAGAAGAGGATTAGTAGTTGGAGAGATGGGGATCGCGAATATAGACCCTGAAACCCAAATAAAACGTGAATCTATACCTCCTTAGAGGTAACAATGATATATATTCTCATAGTACCGTAGCCCCTAGATCCACAAATTTGATTCCCAGAACTCGTCCGTATTAGTTCGGAATGTTAACTCCGTTGAGCAACGCTGGCTATCGCTAAAGAAAGACGAGACTCGAAATGGAATTATCACGTCTATTCCAGGCCGCACATACCTCGACGTCGGCTCCATCCACAGCGGCGCCAAGAGAATTAGGCACGTCATTACCCAAACGTAGCCGATGGCCTGCTGCATCTTCGGACTCGGCACCAAATTGAACCGCTTATGGGTGGCCATTATGACATCTTCTACAAAGACAGCGAGGGCCTGAAGCAGGAAGTAATGCATGGCGCCGCTTTCCGACCATGGCACTCTCAGTATGCGGTCCGCCATCCAGTGCAACGCTCCCGACATGAAGAACACCAGCGCCAGGGTAGCATAACGTCCGACGAAACCATCAGGTAATGCACCCAGCAAAATCAAAAACTGCCTCGCATGTGAGCCAAACGTTTTTCTCAGAGTCTGATGCCACCGGATCCTACACGCACATTTTGATTAGCCACCGGTACCAGTACGTCTGGGTTGCATGTCCAAAATCACGTATAGATAAACTGCTTACCCCCAGAAACGTCTCACAGACCAGGCCTCACTGAGCGCACCGAAGAGGGGTGGCCAGTCACTGGGTTCACTTAGAAAAAGAAGCACTTGAACTATGGCAAGAACGCTGTATATCAACGAGAGATAGAGCGACAATACAAGCCAGTAGGTGACAGCGCCCAGAATCTTGGCCAGAGCGTGTTCCAAGGATCTTGGTTTAAGGCTGTCGGCCACCGATGGCGCCATGATGGCCAGTTCCAGCATCAAGTACGAAACCGCGATAGTCAGGCTGGACCGGAGGAAGAACTTGGGTCTGGAAGGACCACTGCCCAGGTTTGACACATTGCTGCCGCTCTTGGGTAAATGTGCTATCTGACTAGGCGTTCCCACCTCACGCATGTTCCAAAGTGTGTTGAAGGCATCGATGGTATCGGACGGGGGGTCTGGGTGCGGATCCAGTAGTAGCACGTCTGCTGCCCGAAGTAGCTGGATGCATAGACAGGAAAAGGTCACGGCATTTGTCACGCCATTTTCGGTGAACGAGAAGATGGCGCCGTTGACGAAGCTTCTGTATAACGTAAAAGCAACTGCGAACACCACGGAAGCCCGGACCGCCATCGGTGCATGCAGCTTCTGGGAGTGAAGCATGGTCACCAAGAGCATGGCTTGGATCACGAGTACAACGGCCAAGAAATCATTCCGCAACACGTGATTAATCAGACGGGGGGCCCAGAACATTATTAGAACCCAGATCAGCGAACCGCAGGCATGTGTGAGTCGCTGGATGTTGACCAAGTAGCTCCGCTCATTTCGCCAGGGGAACTCATGTGCAGGGACTGGCCGATCGAGAAATTCACACAGCGGCTCCCAGCCCGAGCCAACCGCGAATTCCAGAAGGTTTTCCGGAGGAGCGATGGTTCGAATATGGGCCGAGTGTCTCTCATACATCTCGACCGAGGGCACTTGGACGCCCGGGAACCGATGCGCGTAGACCCGATTCCAGGCCATGGCCATCCGCGCGCCGTTGTAGGCACCAGGCACCCAGAAGCCAATGAGACGGAAATACCGAGTCGTTAAAGGCTGGAATATGGATATGTGGGATTGCAGCCACGACTGAGAGTCTTGGCGAGTGGTCAGGATCACTTTGGCTTCGGGGTACAGCGCCAGGAGATCGTCCACGCAAGCCGAGCCAGGAATATCCAGGCAGACCTCATATCCGTCCAATAGTTGCTGGAGTGCCTTCTGACGCCTGACGCCGTCTGACATACTCAGGATGGCGGCGCTCTTCCGGACGCGGGTGATCTGGCATGCCGGCTCCAGGAGGTGGTGACAGGGGCCGTATCCCAGCTGCTCCAGGGCGGCCTTCATGCTCATAGTGCCAGTCCGTGGCAGGCCGGCCTCACCAGTGTCTCTCGTTAGCAATTTAGACGTAGATGTAGATGTAGATGTAGATGTAGATGTAGATGTAGATGCGTAGCGCAGGAGACGACAAGCTCACTCACCACAATGATTTTCAAGTCGCTCTTCGCGGGGCTCATTTTGCTTTGTTTGACACTTGGTCGGCTGACTTCGACTAAGAGACCTGCTCATCTGCGATGGGTTGATGGTCGATAGGATCGTAGACAACAACGCGTGCCGGTTAATGTGTTTCCTGGAGATACCTAACTGGATGTAAAAGTCGTGATTGTGTCAAGGTAGGCAAAAAGCGCTGCTTGCCGACGAATATAATCTAGGGTGTTTCGTTCATGAGCAAGGGTTATCCAATTAACATCACAGGCTTCTCTTGGTGACTTGATTTGATTCTCTTCTGGTGGAAGCCCCGGTCCCAGCTTGTCAGCTTTTGTCATGGTTAGTATACATTTGCGACTTGCGGCTTGCCAAGCCTGCACTTTGATGCCCTAAACATTCGGTTCTGTCGTTGATGACATGATCCCGGCATCATGGAAGGTGCCCCTGGATTCAGCACGACCATGGGGTAATGACAAGTTTATCCAAGCGAAACTGTCGCAAACAGCTGTCCCACGCCATGACGGTCACGTCACAATCATGAGTCGAATTTGGCCTTTGGCCGCGTCACTAGCACAAACATTGGTAGTACCAACGTTGCTCGACTCTCTCGACTCTTCGTCAACTCCAACTCTATCGCATCACACAATGTTACCTTCGTTGGCTGGAGATACGCGAGATGCTGCCATGCTCGCCTACCACCATCTCACACGTGCAATTCTCGCAGAGTTCAGATTGACCGCCGTCGTGGCTCTTGTGATCGTCTTTCTCATTTGGTGGGCGGCAGGCTGGTACCATAAACCAAAAGGTCATCTTGGGCAATATCCCTGGGTAGGAGTCGACAAGACGCAATGGTTTAGCCTACTTCGTGGTGCGGTACGGAGTTTTCGATGCGCAGCCGAATTGGGGCTTGAAGGGTACTCCAAGGTGAGAATTGTATGTCCAGGTCCGAGTTTACATGAACATCAAGTAGGTGGCTAATCGCTCTCGTGTGTCTGTGAAGTTCAGCAAGCAAGGCCAGTTATGGGTCTGCGTAGACCATAGAGGTGCGCCCGAGCTCATGATATCTCCCACTCACCTCGAGGACGCCCTCAGAATCGATTCGGTCTTGTTGGATACGCACAAGCATATATCCAAACTGATGGCCGAGGAATACGTTTTCGGTGGCTACGGGGTGCCGCTCTCGGTCGCTGCCCACGAAAGTACGCTCATACGTGGCGTATCCAAAAACTTGCACGCCATGACTCCGGCCATTTGTCACGAGACGGCTCATGCCCTGAAGCACCACTGGGGTGAATTGCCTGGCGAGTGGCAAGAGCAACGCATTATGGCAGCGTGCGCCGATGTTGTCGGTCAAATCACCAACCGCATGTTGGTGGGGCTACCACTCTGCAGAGACCAGATCTTCTTGAGGCGTGCCAAACGGTGGTCACGAGTGGCGTTGCAGGCTGCCTGGCTTATCTATATGGTACCCGACTTCATAAAACCCCTCCTCGCCCCTCTGCTGGCGGCCCCCAGCATCTTGTGCCACCACCGAGCTCTGCAGATGGTGGTCCCCGTGGCCCAAGAGCGGCTAGAGAGGCGTCAACAACGAGCCCCCAATGCCTCCTCGTGCGAATGGGATGAGCCACTGGACTACATGAAGTTTCTCCTGGACGAGGGCTCGGATGCATTTCATCACACACTTGATCATGACGCAACGACACTAGCTCGGGCCACCTTCATGGTCAACGCGGCCGCCTTCCATGCGACCGGCCTTACGCTGGCCAATCTCTTGCTCGACGTCTTCTCAGCACCGACCTGCACAACGGACGTGTTGAGGGAAGAGTCACTCGCGACCCAACGTGATTATGGCCTAGATAGCAAGCTTGGTCTATCCAAGATGGCTCAGATGGACAGCGCGATCCGCGAAAGTATGCGACTTCACGGGATGAGTACCAGGGCCATGCACCGCTACGTCAAGCCAAAGGAAGGATTTACCTTTAGCAACGGAGACCACGTTCCCTACGGAGCTCATCTAAGTCTGCCGGTGTTGGGACGCCATCTTGATGAGGATATTTATCCCAATGCCACCCAATACGACGCCTTCCGGTTTTCTCGAGCGCGGGACGATGACTGCGCCCAGCCGCAACAGCAGAGCCACACGGTGCCCTCGGTCTCCCAGAAGAACACCAGAGTCAAAGCTGCTGTGAACACGAGTCCAGACCACTTGGCATGGGGCATTGGCAAATCACAATGCCCTGGTCGGTTCTTTGCTGTCGACGAGCTGAAGCTTATCATGGCGCATGTCTTGATCTATTACGAGGTCGAGCACATCCCAGTACGGCCCAAGAACATCTTCATCGGTTCTCAGTCTATCCCTCCATTGACAGCTAGCATTAGATTCAAGCGTAGACCAGATTCATAGCGGCTAGTTTCATTTAGAATGGCAATGGCAGAACCCTTATACCTTTTGTACGATAGCTGACTGGTATAGATATATATTTATACACAGTAAACCATGACTCAAACCAGTAGGGTCAGGGAATGGATGGATGAAGTAAGGCGTACAGCCAATATGCATAGAATAGATCCGGAGTCTAGAGTGTTCCAGATGCAGTATTCGGCAGGTATCGGTACAATATCTATAATGGAGCTTGGTGGACCGCTACGTAGATCGTTTTTGCTTACCCCTGCAGTTATAGATTGGTGATAGATCCGTTTTGGTCCCGCTACCTCCCACCAGGATGGGACCAAACTCCAGTTCTTTGGCCATTTCAATTGAACTTCGCATAATCCCTGGTCAGCATGTCCTCGTGAATACTGCATAGGCCCAAAGGTACCTGCCGGGTATCGTGCCTCTGGGGCGAAGACCTGATGAGCGAAAACAAGTAACTTCGAATCACGGGAGGTCGACAAGGAGGAATCATTGAATATAGCTGGCCAGTTCGAGAGGCACACAGCTCTCGGTCGAGCATATTAATGCATTGATCAATATCAGGCAATTTCACACATCACTTTTTTCCCTCTTTCTCTGTGGCACACACCAAGCTGGAGTTATTTGTGACCATCTGGCTCGGCCAGGTTATGCCTTACTTCTCTCTCGTTCGTCTGCTAACCTTTAGCTTCACTTCCATTCGCTTTTATCTGAGGAAACTGCAAAGAGAAGGGGCTGGCCGGGAACCTCCAACCCTTCCATACGTGTTCCCTTGGATAGGAAGCGCTTTCGACCTGGTATGGGATACCCACAGATTTCTAGCACATGTAAAGTAGGTCATGATTTGTTAGCCTACAGCTCTAGTCGCGGAACTTATGCTGAATCGTGAAAAGGGAGAAGAATGGGGGGCGACCAGTCAAGATTCGCCTTGCCAACGAGAAGCCGGCATACATACGCAGCAATGCGCAAGACGTGCAGAGGCTGCTCAGGGCCAGTAAGGAGTTGACCTTCGAAACGTTCTCCGTGCGCGTTCTCGAAAAGGTCAAGAAATTACCACGGGAGGACGGGGCCAAGATAGAAGCAGACACGTCTGGATCGTCCGCAGTCCCCTTTCACAACGCACCCAAGTCCAGTCGTATTTGGCGTGCTATACATTGCAACTACGATAGCAACCTGACAGGTTCGGACTCAGTGTCGATCCTAACCACCCGGTTTGTGGACCTTTTCCGACAGGAAGTCAATCAGATAAGGACCCCTGAGAATGACGCGTGGACCACCGGATGCGTCAACAGCCTGCTCGAAGATAAAATGTTCCGGGCCATCACCCGCACTCTTGTCGGCGATAACATATTCGATATTTCCCCCACCTTTACCTCGGACTTCTGGGACTACGACAAAAACTTCATGTATTTCCTGTACGGATTGCCGCGCTTTCTCTTCCCGTCGGCATTGCAGGCGCGTGAGCGTGTCTTTGGTGCTGTCAAGGGGTATATTACGCGAGCCTGGACTCGTCTTGATCCGCGTCATGCCGATGAATGCAATAACTTGCATACCGATGATCATTTTGGGTCCCGGCTGGTCAGAACACGTGAGGCTTTATACACCAACTACGGACTTAGCCTAGAGGGGAGGACCGCGAAACGAGATGGGCTTGATTTGGTCGTAAGTTATCTTCTGCAAGCTCAGTTATTATGGGAAGTCTACTTATTTCAGCTTTGAAACTAGCATCAACTCGAACGCAATCCCCATGGTGTCGTGGATATTAACTGAGATTCTCTCAGATGAACCAGCCAGCCTGGATGTGACAGGTACCAGTTTTACAACCCAGCAACTGCAGGACAGTACTTCCCGTACGGTGGTGGTACAGCCATCTGCCCCGGGCGATTTTATGCCAAGGCCGAGATGTTGGTGGCGGTGGCACTGATTCTGTTTACTTAGAGGTCCGGCCCGTAGGATTTGTTGATTCCAGGGGCAGGCCTTCTTCACAGGGGCCCTCGATGGGAACTGAGACTAGAGGCACGATGAGGTTGGACCAGGATTTCAAGTTCCTATTTAGACGACGGAAGCTAATGTAAAAGGGCCATGAACCATATGTATCACTATACTTACTATTGGCGCCACGTGAATTTCTTCTTTTTCCCGATCTGAGCTGGATACCTGTTGTCGCAGCTGCCCAACAGCTATGAGTTACAATTTTTGGGCCTTCTGGGTGGTTTGAGAAGAAAATGATAACTTCCAGATACTGAGTTCCGTCGCAGAAACCTGAAAAGCTTTACCAAGTTGATGCTTCCGCACGTTGAAGAGCGGGTACGGCAGATGAAGAGGAGGCAGGAGTGGTTAGACTGTGAGTCTCCCAACGGCCCCATCACATGGCATGTCGAGGCTCGTACCGGGCCAAGAGCGCTCACGAGCGGGAATCAGTATGTCATCTGCGAGCGGCTAAGTGTCATGAACCTCGTCGCCGGTCAAACCAGCCCCTGGGTCTCAAATCCGTGGGGCGCAGGGTCATGGGCAAGGGAGGCGTCCGTGTCGGCGACTTGACGGTGCCCCAAAGATCTGTCGTTGGCTCGTTCAAACTTGCCTATAAAGGGGTAATTCGCTACAGGGAAATTGAGTCGCCTTCTCGTCAAACCTCTTTGATAAACGATTTCCGCCAATATTCGGCTGCACGAGCTGGATACAGTCGCCCCGCCACCAGAACAATCGTCTTGATCGAGTGAGCATAGAAACCTGGGTCGACGCTTGCAGGCAGTCCAAGTGGGTATCGTGGGTTATCGCGGGGAACGCGGGGGATCGCGGGCCACAAAAGTGGACCGCCAGTCTCGGAACTGCCAAATCTGGAACATTGTCTTGAGGCCGATAGAAGATAGGGCTCAGCCATGTAAAGCGATAACGTTGGTCGTTCCCCAAGTACTGACGTTTGGTGTGCGACCTCGGAAGCTCCGATCGGCTCACCAGTCGCCCTCATCAGCCAGCAAATGCAAAATTCGCGAAGTCGGCCATCCTTGTGTCATGTCTCAAGCAAGTCCTTGCGACTGCACAATGCATAAAAGTATGAAAGGTCTGGAGCTCTATGTATAACTTCGGAATATCCCCGTAAGTTCACTAGTGCAGCAACGAGCATAGTCTATTTCGACTTCGGCATAGCTCGGCGTTAACATTGCAATTGTCCCATTGATAGCGGTCCGCTGTCCTGTCCGCTGTCCGCCATTGGCCCATGAGTGCATTTTCCTCTGTTCGGGAAAAGTTTCGGCTTAAGGTCCTATCAGCATCGGCATCAGCTTACGTACGTTCCCCGGTATGAGCGGGCTCGGCAAAAGACAGCTGACCACCTTCTTAGGGTCCAAAGCTTAGTGGCGCCCTTATGTACTCCCTTCTGCAGCTAGACAAAAGCAATAAAAGCCAAAACGACATCTTCGCTACTGGTAGACCGCCTTCACTTTTCTCTCATTCTCATTTCATTGTGGCATATGTGCATCCCTCATCCATCCACGTCCATTCCCTTTTCGACCTGAATCAACATGGGTAGCATATCGACCGCAAAGACGTGGCAAGAAAAGGTGGACTGGGCCAGGGCACAACGAGATGCATCCCTTGCTAAGGTTGTACCGAAACTTGACGGTGTACCGGGAACAGCTGACTTGCCCCTGAGTTCTCAGGACTTACCCAAAGCTGTCCTGACTCCTCGAGAGATTGAGATCACCGAACAGTACACAGTCACGGAGCTACTAAAAATTCTCCACGAGAGACGGATAACGGTGGAAGAAGTGACTCGCGCCTTCTTGCGGAGAGCGGCATTGGCGCAAGCGGCTGTATGGATCAAGACCTATGCTGCGAGGACCAAGTGCTGCTGCTGACTCATCTTCTAGACCAATTGCCTCACCGCGCTTCTTTGGGACGAGGCCATCGAGCGGGCAAAGCATCTTGATTCTTTGCCCGAACCTCGAGGGGCGCTGTTCGGTTTGCCCATCTCGACAAAGGAGCATCATGGCATGGTGGGCAAAAACGTGACAACGTCGGCATCCTTTGTGGCCTGGATAGGCAAGGAGCACGGCTCCAATTTGCTCTACGATACCCTCTGGAACGAGGGTTGCGTGTTCTTTGCCAGAACTACCCAACCCCAGACCATCATGCACTTGGAGACTGAAAGCAATGCCTATGGGAGGACCGTCAACCCCTACAACCGCGAACTCACCTCTGGTGGCAGCTCGGGCGGCGAGTCCGCCCTGATAGGAATGCGTGGAAGCATCTTGGTGAGCACGTCTTCTTGTTGCTAGACTTGCACGGCACTGACATTACCAGGGTGTGGGAGGCGATATTGGAGGGAGTATCCGCTGCCCAGCTGCACATGTCGGTATATACGGCTTCAAGTCAGTAATATCTGGGGTTATCCTTCTACGTTCTAGTGTAGTTAGCTGACCTCGGACGCGTTCACAGGCCGACCATTAAACGGCTTAGCACTGCTGGTTTCCGAAACATAGGGGCTGGCAAAGAGACCATCTCCGGATGCCCCGGGCCGATGACGGTGAGTCGCGAAGGCCTGGAGCTCTTCATGAAGGCAGCATTGTCGGCAAAGCCCTGGCGCATAGACCCGGCCCTTACGGTGAAGGAGTGGACGCCTTACAAATTCGCGAAAGCGCCCAAGATTGCCGTCCAGTGGTGGGATGGCGTCGTGAAGCCTCATCCGCCCATGACGCGAGCGCTGCGTGAGGTGGCTGAAGCCTGCCGCAAAGCAGGGATGGAGGTGGTCGACTGGGACTGCGAGGGTTTGGATCACCAGAAAGGATGGGACATCGTGTCTGCCCTCTATTGGCCGGATGGCGGGAAGGAAGCCTTGGGCTTGCTCGAGGAGAGTGGCGAGCCCATACTGCCGCTCACCAAGTTCATTCTACAAGAGCAGCCGACTGTCAAGGACCGGACTATGCATGAGCTTTGGGAGGCAAGTGACCCGACTTTTCACTGGACTCGCAGAATGGTTTGCTAACGAACGTACATGTTTCTAGCTATGCAACGAGAGAGACATGTACCGCGCCCGGTATGCCCAAGCGTGGTCAAAGACGGGGGACGACGGCAACCAAGAGGTGGATGTGATTCTCTGCCCGCCATCTTTTGGCGCCGCCATGCCTCACGGCCAGTCCCGCTACTGGGGATACACGGCGCATTGGAACCTCCTGGATTATCCCGCCGCCGTCTTTCCTGTCACCAAAGTTAACCCCGATCTAGATGCCAAGGATCTGGACTATGCCCCTAGAAACAGCCAGGACAAGTTTGTTCATGACATGTATAGCCCCGAGAGGTTCAGAAATGCGCCGGTCAGCTTGCAGGTGGTTGGCAGGAGACAGGAGGAAGAAAAGGTTCTTGCAGCGTTGGCCGAGATCGAACGGGCGATGGGTCGAGCATGAAATACAGCATGGCAGAAGCTGTCGAACGAGACCAAACAATAACAAATAAAGTGGTATCTATCAGAGGTCTTTACCATGGCTATAAGCGATCTCTGATATTGCGTCGATGTCATCAAGGAGAATCATCACAGGAGGTGCCCATGCGACGGCCAATCACACGTCCCTGTTAGACTTTGATTCAATCTATTGGTAAGCTGGATGAAATGGTGACAATAATGCCGAAGAATCTCTCGTGTGTGGCTGTACAGGGTCCGGGGCGCCGTATCAAGGCTCCCGCCAGAAATGTCTCCCAGATTGTCCCCCTTGCATCTTATCGGACACTGCACCATGTGACTAATCAACTCCTTGCCTTCTTGATGTCTGTCTTGCCAAGGCGGCACCTGGCTTGTGTGACTCCAGAAGAAGCGGGGGTGCCGCTTATGGTCGGCCTCCTTATCTTGTCATTGTCGGGGTTCCCCGCCAGCGTCCCCTGCTTAGGGTTTCATTGCCGGCTGATCTGGAGTCGTCTGTCTTGTACTACGTATGCCGATCTACTGGCAAGGCGTGTGGATGATTGCTTGGAGATAACCTATCACCTTCTATCCCAGCAAGAGGAGCCGGTTACGGACAGACGGGCGCTCGAGGGACTTGGCCAGCATCCGAACTGCCAACAAGAGAATCCCGGCGCCGAGATGCAGTGACACCTGCAAAGAGTCAACAGCGTACCATCAGCCAATCATGCCCGAGAAAGGCTGATTACCCCGGCTCCGTTCAACCTGCGCACCTTAGATACGGACGCTAGAGAAATACCGCAGGCCATCTTGGCCAAGCTCAACCCAGATAGCTAACTTTCTACCCGGCTATCTAGCGGGAGCCTACTCACTAGGGCATCCAACTTCAAATGAAACGACTTTGGCCGCCGAATCGCAGGACTCATCGGGTTTCCGCAGAAACTCATCCGATAGAATCCTTCTTTTTGAACCTGTCTTTTTGGTTAAGGCCTCATCTCTAACATTTTGTTCCGTCATGTCGCACAAGGCCATCCCTGTCCAGGAGGGGTTGGATGCTGGCAAACGTCTTCCGCCTGGGACTGTTCGCCTCATCGATCGGGATGGCAATGCTGCCTCCAAGCACGCCGAGGGCGAGGGGCAGACCGACATCATTCTCGTGCCGCGTCCGAGCGAGGATCCCGAGGATCCATTGAACTGGACCTTCAGGCGCAAGATCCTGTCGACCAGCTGCGTGGTGGTCTACACCATCATGGTTGCCATCCCGGCCAGCGCCGTCTATTCCATCGTCACCCCGATTCGGGAAGATACGTCGTTGACGTTAACCGATATCAACAATGGAACAGGTATCATGGTGTGTCTCTCCCTGTTCGACTTTAGAAACTCCCTCGACGAGAGATGGAGATCATGTACGGATTTTGGTACAGTAGATATAGATGGCTAACTGTTGGCACCAATCAGTTTCTCTTCTACGGTTGGGGTTGCATTTTCTGGCAGGCCATCGCTCTGCAGTATGGCAAAAGGCCGGTCTACTTATTCTCATGCTTGGCCAATGTGGTCATCCTGGCTACTGCTCCGCTCTGCACTACTTCGGGCACGTACACGGCGAATCGCATCATCTTGGGCTTCTTCGGGTCCCCCGTCGAATCTCTGTGCGAAATCTCGGTCGTCGACGTCTGGTTCGCCCACGAGCGGCCTAAGTACCTGGCTTGGTACGGCTGGTCTCTGGCGCTGACGGGTAAGCTGGCTCCCATGCTCGCGGGCTTCATCAACTACGGCATGGACTGGAAGTGGACGCTCTGGTGGTGGGCCATCTTCTGTGCCATCGCGTTCGTCTACTGCTTCTTCCTGATGGAAGAGACCAACTATGACCGGAAGCTCGACCCTACTCTGCCCCCGCAGGCGAGCAGCCCAACTGCGTCCGAAACACTCGTGCAGGCTCACGAGGCAGATTGCAAGGCAACTGCTCCGGTCACGCCTGAAGATCGTGAGCCGGGCGAGGTTGTCTGGCCGCGAAAGTCATACTTGGACAAGCTAGGAGTCAAAGACAAGAAGCGGCCAAACCGGCTGCTCAACATTGCGATGGCCCCATTCAAGGGCTTTACTTACCCTGCCGTGGTATATGCTGGGTAAGGTTTCCGGACTGGTTTCCTGTATTGCCTGAACTCTTGAAGACTGACGCATTTGCCGCGCCCGATGCAGTCTGATGTATGGCGCAAACAGTCTCGTGTGGCAGGGGGTGCAGAATGCGACAATCGGCACCGTCTACACCACGCAATACGGGTTCAACACGGCTACGGTGGCTGCCGCATATGTCGGTGGTGTCCTTGGGTCCATCATGGGGTAAGTTCTATGTAACCCAGTGCTTTAGTAATGCCGGGGGATTGTTGTCAAGCTAACCGTAGCTCCCTCGTTTCTCATTTAGTGGATACTACTGCGGAAAGGTCGGGCGCCTACTGACAGTCCGACTGGCGCGGCGAAACGGGGGCATCTCGGAGCCGGAACATGTGCTGTACGTCTTCATCGCGAGCGTGTTCCTGGTGCCGTTCGCGCTGATCCTGTACGGGCTCGGGGTGACGTACCACCTGCACTGGTTCGCGCTGGTGGTGACGCAGGTGGCCGTGGCGACCAACGGGACGCTGTGCGTGTCGGCGGCGCTGGGGTACGCGATGGCGAGCTACCCGGAGCTGTCGGGCCAGATGGTGACGACGTGCGTGCTGATCCGCAACACGCTGTCGTTTGCCATCAACTACGGCATCACGCCGTGGCTCAACGCCAGCGGGTACCTGCGGGTGTACTGCATTGTGGGGGGTATCGGGTTGGTGTGGAACGCGAGCTTGTTCGTGATGACGCGGTATGGGCGCAAGCTGCGGGAGATGACGGCGGCGCGGTACTATCGCGATGTAGAATACGCCAGGTCCAAGGGGCTGAGCCACTAAGTCCCATTAGCAAGAGGATGCTGTCGGCTATAGCTATTTCAGAAGAACATTAGATACAATAGACCACGAACTCTTCCCATTGTTCTTCACTCCCCATTGTCCAGCCAGCAGTCCAGTTATCCGGTTATCCAGTTAGACCACTCCGCGCTGAGGGCGTCTCCAATTGCAGGTACCTGTCGGCACTTACCTGCCTAACCTACAGTGCTAGAATGACACAGACCATCTCATCAACCCACCCCACTTTCCATCCCCCGTCATCCAATCATCCCATCTCTCTCTCTCTCTGCCTTTGTCTGCCTCAGGCTCCTCTTCTTTCCCATTAACGTCTGGTGTTTCCAGTTTCTAACCTAGTTTCGTTTCCAACCTCCCATTCACATTCCATCGTCACCACCATCATCACCACCACCAATGCATCTTCCTTCGCATCTTGAAGTTTCCGTCAACTTCATTCCATCAACAACCGCAACCACAACACAGGGTCAGTCCTAATGGAACGTCACGCGAAAGTGGACTTCCGCCGTACCTGCTCGACCTTGTCGGCGCCGCACTTGTCCAGCTAGTTTGGTTACTCCGCGACCAGGACCGTTTAAATGCCGCTTTCTACCCACTGAGTCCGCTCTTTGGAAGAACCGGGGTCTTGGAAAGCTCTTGTTTGCAGTTGACACGCGAAAGCGGTTGATGAATCACGAGATGCCGGGCAACGGGTACTATCTACTGGCAATGTCGCGTCCGTCAAGGCTTGGCTACGGGATGGGGGATGCAACATGGCCGCTGTTTTCAACCCTCATTTTTTTCTTTCTTTCTGTCGCCATCTGCCTCAAGTGATCGACGTCGTCTGGTCCAGCGATTGAACCGGCCTGCGCGCGCAGCATCAAAAATGCACCGGAACCCGTGCCTCTGGTCACTTTGCGAGTTGTACTACTAACCTATTGTGAAATGTTCTAGGAACCTGCCATGGACCTGTCCACTGCCTCCGAGGCCTCTAATACTCCTTCGCCCGAGCCCGTAGTGAATTCCCATCTCGACTTCAAGATACAAAACACCCCCGCCATTGTGAGATGGCGTGACACCAATGGCGAGACCAAGCGGTTGATTGCTCCTGTGGCGACCCCGTTGGGGTTTGTCATCGACTACGATGTCACCAAAGGCTCTGCTTGTCTCAAGCTACTGGCCGCCATCAAGATGAAAAGGTCCCCGGCCACCTCCCGCATTTTCTTGACCATCAAGCCCAGTCAGATACAGACAATGAGTTGCGCCGATGAAGGGGATTGCTCCGCAGAAGAACAAGCCCAAGCCCGCGAGGCATCGGAAGAATTGCGTTGTCGCGCACACGCCCTTCGTCTTGAACTCGACAGCCCACCTACGCTTATTGCGCCGACCGAACACCCGTTCCAGAGCTTGCGACGTAGTTCCCAGGATATATGGACCGCCTGGGATGCATTTGCGAGGACCACCACCAGCTTTGTCGTGTATTTTGCTGCGGCGGTACTATCGCGGGAGCATCTATTACGTTTCTGCGAGCAGGCTCCCCGGCTTGCATCACCACGCGATGACCTCTCCAGTCTCTATGGCGGTCGGGGTGGCCGGGTAGTCAACACCGCTCAGGAATCTGCCGATGCGCCCCCGGCTTATTCGGAGCACAGCGCTAGTAGCGTTTCCAAGGTCGAGCCACCCCTCGCTCTCTCCCCAGGACGACATGCGTCACCCTCGCGTAAGCGACGTCGCGCGTCCAGCAGTTCCGATGTCGAAGTTGCGCCCGAGAAACAACAAGCTGTTTCCAAGCCCGGGCGCCCGCAAGAAACAGAGATGGAGAGAATTCAACGATCACTCGACACGCAAAACATGATACTGGCCAAGATTCTGGCCCGAGTGGAAAGCATCGAAGGGAGACTCGAAGCGCTCGAGTCGAGGGACCTGGCTGATGACGTCCAAGCCTGCATGGAGCCTCTACTCGAACCGCTCTGGGATGAGCTCGACTCCCGCATCGTGGCCAGCGAAGACAAGACACATGACTACGTCAAGGATATGGTGGAAGAGACTGTGAACGACAAGGTGGGGGACCTGCCGGAACTCGTGAGCGAATACTTCCATGACGATGAGGGGGGGCGCGGCCTACTCCACAACGCTATTACCGACGCGGTCGCGGAGACGGTGGCCGACGTGGTCAGCGAACGGGATGAGCGGATACGAGAGGACACGATAAAGTTTCTCAAGAGTAGGCAGTTCACGGCGCAAATCACATTCAATAATGATGGATGAACATTGAAAGACTCCGAATATGAACCCCTGCCTTGCGTGCCTGTGACGATGATTTGCCTTCCATATCCCGAAGACTCACTACAGCAACATAGTATCCTCCATGTCGTTATCAGCATAGTCGGTCCAGTCATCGTCCAGCCTAGATTCGGTAGCTGCGGTCGGGTGTCTGTCATCTTTGGGGAAAGCCATATTTGTATCGATCCTCTGCTGTATCTCAAACACTACCCAGTCGCGATACCTAAGATGATAATAATTACCCCGTAACCTAGAAGAGGCAATGCCATTGATTCTTCCGCCTCCGGATCCGCCCCAAGAAATCTTCCTCGCTAACAAGAATGCCGTGGTCTGCTGCGGCGACTCCCAAGTAAGTTCCCTGGTTGGGATTTCACAGTGGAGATCTCCTCTTGTGCATAAAACCCAAGATGTACACCGATCCTGGCCTACTTCCGAGCCTGTCGTGGTGGCCCGTGAGAATTCGCTGCATCCACTCATCTGTCGCGTGGTTTCATGCACCAGTCCACCACGTCCGACCCAAACAACTGCGGCAGCATTCCTATTCAGCCGATTGCCAGGACAAGCAGGATCACGTATTTGTTGTTCTTGCGGCGAGTGAATTGTCTGACGATCTAGGGCTGACGCCCGGTTAGGCACACAGACTCACGAGGCCGCGACAGCAGACGGTGGATTTACGACGGCAATCCAGAAGACTGGCTGAGGTATACTATGATACACTTGATCCCGTACACGTAAACTGTCGCGCTCCCTTAAGCAGTGAAGCAGGTGAGCCCCGATCGTGCGCAGAAGGCGGCTGTCTGGAGTCTTGGCTGCTCTAACCTGATCCAGGCGTCTCAACTGGATAAGCTTTCGAGGTCTGCATCTTGGGGGGGGGGGGGGGGGGGGGGGGGGGGGGGGNCCCCCCCCCCCCCCCCCCCCCATAAAAAAAACAAAAAAACTTCAACTCTGTGTCCATGTCGTCAAAAGACATTGGGCATCTGTTTTCTCATTCTCGACCAAGAACGACGAGCTCCACTGCACGTTACCCACGCCGAGGTGCGAGTTTTTTTTTTTTCTTTGATTTTTTTTGGTCGTCCTCTTTTTGGTAGACCTCGTATTGACGTTTCGTATTGACTGTCCTTGTCCTGCGCATAAATAGCGCCCGTGGATAGCGCCCGTAGATAGCGCCCGTGAAATTAGTTAGGCGTCCGCAAGCAGCACGACGGGACAAGCAAAGACAGGGCAGGAGAGGGCAGTAGCGGGAAAAGAGGATTTTCCCTAGGGGGTTCCATGATAGTCATGGGGGCGCAGCCCCCTGCCAAGCGACTACGCTAGGGGATACCCGGTCGCTCAGGTCCTGATTTTGGCCCCTATACCCCTTACGACGGACGGTCATGGCCGCAACTGCCAAGTGAGCGAGTCCACATCGTGGAAGAAATCGTGAAATAAAGGGTGCACATGAGCCGCCCCGAGATACAATGGCATCCAGACACCGCTGATCATCGCTAATAATACTAATCATCGTCTCGCGATTACCGACGCTGACATCAACATGGCACGCACCGCTCGTTCCGCCCTTGTCGCCGCCGCGCTGGCCCAAGCTGCCACCGCTGCCGGGGTCGTTGAGATGCCCATCACCTTCCGCAACAGCTACGCCATGGTGAGCGTAGAAGCCGGCACCCCCAGCGAGGAGCATTTCCTCCGCTTCGACACGGGCAGCGCATCCACGTGGATTGTGGACAAGCAGTGCGCCGGTAATTTTTGCAAAAACTACAGCGGCTTCCCTCGCGTCGGCTACAACCTCAGTGCCTCCTCGACGGGCGAGCAGATCAGCGGCTTGAACTACATCACCTACCTGGGCGGCGCCATCGGTGGCCCCGGTGTACGCGACACCTTCCACGTCGGCGACAACACGTGGAACCAGACCTTCCTGATGGTCGGCGAGAGCTCCTGGGCCCAACTCCCTGGCGACGGCTTCCTGGGTCTGGCCTTTGATGCCATCAGCGACGGCAACACCACCACGGTGCCCGAGACGCTGCTACGCGACGGCGCCTTGGCCGCGCCGCGCTTCGGCTTGTATGCCGGCACCGATCTCAACGACACCCAGGGCCAGCCGGGCGCGGGCGTGCTGACGCTCGGCGGCTCGCATGAGGACAAGTACGTCGACGGCGACATGACGTGGCTGCCCATCATGAAGGCTGGCAACCCGGCCCAATACGAGCTGTGGCGCGCGCCCCTGCTCAAGTTCTCGGGCACATACAACAAGGGCGGCAGCAGCCAGCCCGTCACGGGCGGACGCGACTGGGAGGGCCAGTTCAAGGCCTCGGGCGTCTTCGACACGGGCGCCGCCAGCATCTCGGTGCCCAACCTCGACGCCTACCTCATGTACCAGTCCATCGGCTGGAACTTCAGCGCCATCATGAGCCACGACCACATCCCGCTGTGCAGCGAGTTCAACTCGTCCTGGTCCGTCACCTTTTCCTTCGCCGGAGACGGTACCGACAAGTACCGCGACCTGGTGATCACGGGCGACCAGCTGGCGCGCCCGGGCTACGCCAACCGCGACGATGCGTGCACCCCGCCTTTTGAGCCGGGCAACCAGGACGGCTTCTTCCTGTTCGGCACCACACTGCTGGACCAATTCTACACCGTCTGGGACTTTGGCGGCACCAAGCCCGACGAGTACAAGCCGCGCATTGGCTTCGGCCAGCTCAAGGAGGAGTATAAGCCTCACTATTAGAATAATAGGATTGTAGAGCCTCGGAATGCCACCCAATTAATACAATCGTCACTTGAGAACAAAGCCATCCTGTGCAAAAATCTCCTGTTCATATGCTTTTGTCAGTTGTGACCTGTTTTCGTCTAAAAGCAACGCTTATTTATCCCCTTGCCCTTTGTTTGTCGGGTTTCCTTTGCTGCCCGCACCTCTTGCCATGCCAGCAGTGGCTGGTCTGGTACAATTAGTGTTGTTTCGCCAAATGAATCTCGGCTTTTGTCGTCGCTAAACCCGATTTCGGTCTGCTCGATAGCCACTCGTTACTGGGCACGATGAGCACCCTGGAGGAGATGCCTGCGTCTCCAATATCTCCTTGGCAAGAGGAGTACGGGGCTTCCATCCATGGCGATTTAGGGGATGGCACGGAACACTCCTTGTTGAACCCGGTACTTCCACGTCTTGATCCGGTTAATTATGACGATTTGCTGGATCCGAAAGCGAATGATCCAGAAGTGAATCTCGACCAGCTTTTTTTCACCAGGCAAACTCAGCGTGTGAGCCATCCTTTCCCTACATGTTAAACAACTCTCGCTCTTTTGACCTTGCTCTTTATGATCGGTCATGGCCTTTTTCCTAACTATGACACGAGGACGATCTCGGAGGCGTATACTCGTACCAGCTCGGGCCGTTGAATGAATATCTGGGTGGCTTCGTACACGGCGGCCATTCCACCAGATATGACCACCAAGAGAACCGGGAACGTCATAAAGCGAGACTCCTTACTGTAGATGAAGCATCCTGGTTTGATTGCTTCACACAGGATAGGTGGTGGGCGTTAAATGAAGCGCTGCTTATTGACGAAAGCCGAGACGACCTTATCCGGACCTGGGACCCTCGAAGTCCCCGAATTTGGGCCGAGTTACGTGTGATTTTGAAGTTCTGCAATAGAACCTTGGCAGTGCTACTAGAAGAGAGAGACCCATGGCTGGACGCTTTGCTATTTGGAGACCTTCTCCGCGGTGACGGCACGCCGGTGCCGCTGAAGTCTAGCACAAGCAATGGGTCTCTTCCAACAGACGATTCCACCTACGTTATCAGGTATCGCCATCTCGCCGACATGCCCTTCCGGGAAGATTACTTTCGCCTAGCCCACGATCGTCTGCGCCACTACACAAAGGATCTTATCTGGGGCTTCCGTGGTCGGGTTGCCCTCACTCCTTTCGCCATGCGTACCGCGCGTGAGCACATAGACTAACGTGACGTTGGCACAGATGAAGCAAGCTGGAAGGTTTCACAAGCCAATATGGGAAACACGTCGCACGGCTTCAGTAGTCAGGCCGTACGAATGGAGGCTCCTGATATTCCGACGGAGCTAACACGCCCTATGATTTGGCTTAACGTGGTACTTATTACCCTGATATCCCCCAAGCCTTTTCTGTCTTATCTCTGGGTCCCGTGACTCACCGCGATTCGAGGCAGAGATGCGTCTGCTGGTGGAAAGGAAGCCTGAGCCGGCCGACGCATCAATGGCGCGCGTCCACTTGGCCGAAGTTATCCTACACGAATTAATGCATTCTATACACGCTGCCCGTCGCCAAAGAATACCGCCTCCAGACCAAGCATGTGGGAGAGCCGTATATGGGAGAGGAGCAGATCCGCGAGCTCGGCCAGAGCTTTACGTATCATGTATTTGGGGGTCTCAAAATGGCTTCGATGCTACCAACCACCCCGCCTGGAGCGCTGGCTGGGCAATTCATGATCATGGCAGACCGCGCACACTTCCCTGCCGCTTCCTCTTTCAAGACGTACAAGCAAGAACTGCGAGATGGCTATGGTCTTCTTTCGTACGGTAGAGGCTCTACCCCCAAGTGGATCATACCGCCATTTTTCTGCCCTTGCATCTTCCATCAGAACTAATGGGATAGCGTAGTGAGCAAGAAGGGTTCCAACGCGCTGGAACATGCGCGGCTCGCCTTCGTCCCCCAGCTTGAAGCGTGGGCCGGGGCCGGGGATATTCCCATAATGGAGCCCCCCGAGTGAAGTTGCCGAAGGCGACTTGGTGCTGGTCAGGACGGCCAACACTCAGGGCTGGTCGTGCTACGCCGTGCCTAGGGGTATCGCGGACAGGATAAGAGACGCTACAGAACTGACGCCGTATGGCTGGGTCTTGCGATATGATCATTAGGCCACGGGGGTGAGGGAGGCCCGTGCCGAGTTGAGAAAGAGAAGGCCGCAAGGAATTTTGATTCCGTGGTACAGGCATACCAAGGTGGCCGAATTCGACGGCACCTTATCGATCCCCTTGTAGCGTGTGCACAAGCGGAGGGTCTGCAACATAACCGGTATGCCGTGTCTACAAATCCGCTTCGTATTCGGGCAACTATACTGATTCGTCTCACGCCCCGTGCTAGATTTTCTCCGGGATAATCCGGGCATATCGACAGCGGACAGAGAAGTTGTTGAAGGTCCTCACGCCGCTGGCGGTTCCATCCCTTTCGACATGGATGCAAGCTTGCTTACCGACAAGCTCCATGCGTCACTTCGACCTTATCAATGCGCGTTTATGAAGCCAGATGATCAGGAAGCCAAGGACTTCCCTTTGGAAATGGGAGTAGTCATGACTGAGAAGGAGCTGGCGTGCTTCGATACGCCAGATTCAGGTGAGTGGCAAGACCATTTACCCAAACTATCATGAGCCTTTCGGTTTCAGTATGAATATTTCTGATCTTCGAAATGCGTTCAGGTGTTTACATATCTTATAAGGACATCATCTACAATATAACAGGTTCGTATTTTTATTCCTTGCCCTAAACGGCCCAGCCCTCACCTCTGCCACTCAACAGCTCTGTAACAATAATACTGACCTCTCCATCTCGCGCTTCTCAGACTACCTCGAGCACCATCCTGGGGCATATCACATACTTGCCAAACATGGCGGAAGGGACATCACGGAGACATTCGATGACAGCCATAGCGGCAATACGCTGACCGAACTTGATATCGGCCAGGCGAAGTGCACAGTATCCAGGGTTGGCCGCCTTGTAAGGACAGTGACGACCGTTGGTAAAGACCAGCTTGCGCTGGGCGGCTACGTGTTCCGCTTGGCCAACTTGAGTATGGCGGACGCGGTACAGGCGCGCTGGGCTGGTCAAGTGGTTACATCGCAAAACTGTACGGAATCTTGAGATGCACACCTCTTCGATGCACTTTATTCCAACCGCGGCGTATTTGCCTTGGCTAAATATGAGCCGCCTCAGCCCATCCTGGGCGCATTCGAGTCAGCCACGCCACAGATTACACCGCAACTGCTCGCGGATTACGACGCGAGCACCAAGAGCGGTGTGTGGATTGCGGTCCCTGAAGGCGTGTCTGGTCTGGCAGTTTATGATGTCTCGGGTACGTGTATCTCTTCCCTAGTGTCGTCTCAGGCTCGCCCACCGGAATCTAGGTCGATTGAGCGAGGGGACGAGTTTGACGAATACCTCTTCTACAATGCTGTAAAGATATCAGTTTTGTAAATATTCTATATGTGTAGAAAATCGTATCACGTTGACATATCTAATTAGTCCTACTTTTCCGACCAAGGGAACTTGACATAGACTGCCCAAGGCCATGGTCTCAACCAAGTCGGGCCACATGCGAGTGCATCTCGAAGTCCAGTTGAGCCGTTCCAACAGCAGACCATGAAAGACAAACAAGCATGCTTATAGATGATTGGTAGCAGATGCGGTGAATCCACATCTCTCTCACGGGGTGTTTCTCCTGTTCATCTGATCTTTTAGCGACATGTTTGCATGCAATGCAAGGAGAAGCTGCAGGCATCGCGTGCCAATCAGTCCTGGTATTTGCTACCGTATGACGTCATTGGGCTGGGCTGCTGGGTGGTGCGTCAATCTCGAGCGTTGCTTCAATGCGACGCAACTCTCGATTTGGTCTTTATCTAGATGTAGTCATCGGACCGGAATAATAGATGAACCACCTCAAGACGGGTTACATCGAACATTTGGAAGGTTTAACCTTCAGTACCTACATTGTGTGGTAGGAACGTAGGAACACTGTAGGGCGGGTGCCTGACACCATGTGCAGATCATTTGAGATCATTTGCGACGATCGACAGAGAACGAAAGGGAGCAAAGGGAACAGATGCTCAGCTATGCTCGGTTCGGACTGCCCCATGACGACGAGCCCAGCACAGTTTGTGTATTGGAGCTGTATTGCTAGCTGTACATCACACGCCTAATGTATGGCGTTGGGGAGAAGAAACAAGATGAAAGCAAAACATTCCAAGGAACATCGAGGAAATCGGATCGTGAATATTAGCGGGCGGGGCCCCCCCCCCCCCCCCCCCCCCCCACCCCTTATATATTACGAGAGTTAGCAGCAGAAGAGAAACAAGGAACAAGAACAAGAACAAGAAGGACGCAATGGCTGATGATTGGGACATGACATTTACAGGCAAATACGACACCCTGCTCGCGGGCCTCATCGGCGGCTACTTCGTCTTCGGCGGGCGGTCGCCCAAGACGGGCAAGATCTCGTCGGTGAACCAGCAGATCGTCATCTACGTCTTCGCGCGCGTGGTCCTGGCCCTGGCCCGC
Source organism: Apiospora malaysiana (assembly GCA_006508115.1). Lineage (NCBI taxonomy): Eukaryota > Fungi > Ascomycota > Sordariomycetes > Amphisphaeriales > Apiosporaceae > Apiospora > Apiospora malaysiana. Next base: position 2,355,336 of record QUSE01000023.1, on the reverse strand, counting down.
CTCGCCGTCAAGCCCGGCCACGGCTTGCCCGTCGTGTCGCAGGAGCGCGCCTCGGCCCAGATCAGCCACTACGCCTGGCCCGTCTTCGCCGCCACCTCGTGGGCCCTCGTCATGCACCTCTTCCGCTGGCACCCCGAGGACCTGCAGCCCAGCATGCGCGGCAGCATGAACTACATCTACAAGGAGTCGGACCATTGGAACAGCCTGCGGAATTTCATCTGGCATAATAAATAAACAAATATTTGCCGGCTTTGGCTTTGGACGAGGCACTATCTATACTATACTATACTTAACATGGAAAGTTTGGCGTTTTGGGGGCGTTGTGAGTTCTCTTGACCTTTCTGGTTCATCTAAGGGGATCCATATACAGGGCGGCAAGTTTGATTAAGACGGTTATCGACCAAGAAGATAGACAATGCATTGAAGAACATTTTCTTGTAATTTCCCATATAAGGGGGGGTATATCTATGTTTCGATTCGAGCTCCTTACAAATGCTTCCACCCGTTGGACCACATGATCTGCATCTCGTTAATCAGGCAGGCCTCGCCAGGTTCAAATCGGGGTGATTGGCCCTTGGGAGCCTCTGCTGCCCATTGCTCCAACCTCTTGCGAACCACCCGCGTTTCGAGGTTCGTCTGGATCCCGACCCTCCAACTTACGATGCGGTTGGCCCAAGCCCCAACTATGGCCCAGAATCTGCCCGGAAAGTAGGCTTTCTTAATCTTATTGTAGGCCTTTACGTTATAGCCCACACGAACATTCGGGTTCAACCAGACGCCCCTCTCAGAGCTCAGGTAGTTGTCCGCGTGGATGAGACAGCATTCTGATCCCTCCAAGTGTAGGTCTGCTAGACTATCGTCAATGCCGCGGAACTGCAACGGTGGGTTCGCATAGTAAGGGGCCGAATCGAATACGACGATTCCGTTCCAGCAGGATACTACTGGTATAGGCTCATTGCGCAACGCCGACTCTTTGGATTTCGGCGATTGGAACCAAGGCCAGTACAACGAACCAGTCTTCAGCCCCATGTCGTCCCGAAGGGCAAAAGTATCGTAATATAGGGGCGCGGCTTTGAAGTCCATGGAGCAAACGGCAGCGTAGTCGCCATCCCGGGTCTCGAACAAGGTAACGATGTCTTGCGTCTGGTAGTTCATGAGCTCAACGTCTGCTTGCACGTTGTAGGTGTAGGTATGGGTTCAATACTTACGTCAAACACAACATCGTTCAACCAGAGAACCTTATCGAACCGCCTGCCTTGCTGTTCCAACTGTTTGAGAGGTGCCATTGCTTGGTTGCGCACGCGCGAAAGGTAGGGGATGCGTCGCAGTTCGTACTGATCCTCCGGGGCGTTCCATATCCATCCTGGCTCTCGTGGTCCTGCCGGATCTGGTCGCGCATCGATCTCGTCCAGCTGTTCCCAGACGGTCATACCCAGGCTGATATCGTTGGTCACCCCTCTGGCATCCAGGCCTTCCTTGAGCTCCATCAATGCATCCTTGGTACCTTCCTGGGAGCCGGACTCGACTGCCGAGAAATGGACATTGGGGGCCCCGAGGTAGTCGACGAGCCCTAGTACTGCTTCATTCCATGCCTCCCTCTGAATCTTCTCGGTGTTGCGGTGCACGGATACTATAAAGACGGAGTTGTTGGTGGACTGGTGGACGGCGGCTCGGGGCTTCAGGGTCGATCGGTGGGTTTCGGGGCGGCTGTTGATGATGTGGATGGCGTCGACGAGGAAGAAGAAGAAAAGGACATAGAGAATCCGCCGCAAATAGGTGCGCCGGAACCGGCGGTATGTTACAATCATGAAGAAAAGCGGGTGGTATTACCTAGGGAGTGACGATGAATAGAAAACAGGAGATACACGTAGGGTGCGAATGGGAAAGCAGCAGTGCTATCGCATTCTTGGAGCTCTAGGACGACGAGAATAGGACGGACAGACAGACAGACTGACTGACTGACAGACGGTCGTGCACTTTCTCCTCTCCCAACTAGCTACCACCCGAATTATGAGGAAAGTAGAGAAGGATAATAAAGGAGACTCATCCAGACGCCATGGAACAGAGAGGCAGACCCGTATAGGTTAGGAAACGATGTCGTAAGCCCACGCAGCGCTTTTGTCTTGGACCGGCCCAGGGGTGAAGCGAAACTGGGGGCAGAAAGACAGTTTTATTCGCGGCACAAGCTCCTGAGCCTGGCCACCGCGCGCACTTACGTCCTTGGCCCTTGGCCGCCGCGACTGGGCACGCTCAGGGTTCCGCAAATTTAATAATAGGGAAGCCCGTTTGTCCCTGTGGGGTAGCACCTTCTGCACGCAAGTAGCGTAGCATGTCGCATGAGCCGAACACCGAGTTGACTGACCAGTTTCGACACGTACAAGAGGAATAAGGTAGGTAGGTTAGTATTTGAGACAACAGCGCAGCGAAGTTGCAGTAAGTAGCAGAACAGCATTGTCTTACCAATTTTGGTGTAAGCGAAACGTCAAAGTAGGTAGGTTAACCTAGGTCGCACCTGCACTTCCCCAGGTTTATGACATAGACGGATCGGATGTAGGGTGGTTGGGTGGTTGGGTGGTTTGTATATGTAGATCAGTTCTACCCACTTCAACTGGCAGCCTGGATGCGAATGGACTGACAGGTTACAGGTTCAAGTTATGCCACATCCTTGAGTTGATATACTGGCCTGTAGATGAATTAAACCACGGGAAAAGTAGACGTGAAGAAAGATACAGTTGCTGTCGGATAACAGATATTTTATTTAGATACTTGAGTTAAATTGGAATCCTTGAAAGAGCAAGATAACACTCAATCGGACCAGGACCTTCCTTCAACTCAGGTTGTACAATAGGTGGACCGCAATCGGACAGGCGACACCCCAAGGGAGGGACCTGTGCCTGTGTATGATGTAACCGCGCGAGACAATCCAATATGTGCGCTATACAAGACAAGCTCACAAGTGAGAATACACCTCGTAGTAGCCAGAGAGCCAGAACCCTCAACACTACCATTCGATTCTCCGTTATACCAATACCGCAAGCCATTCGTTTTCGCAGGACACTCTGCTGAACCATGACGTCTCACCACGCCACCCTGCCGTCTGCAGCGACCGAGGGTTTCAAGGATGCCGCATCCTATGATGCCCATCGCCCATCCTACCCCCCCGAGGCTGTCGAGGCCTTCTTGGAAGCTCTGAAGGTCACTGGACAACCCGACGTGAACATTGTCGAAGTTGCATCTGGTACTGGTAAATTCACCGAGCTCCTAGCCACACGGCCAGAGCGCTACCTCATCAAAGCCATCGAGCCGCACGAGGGGATGAGGGGAAGACTTGCGGAGAAGGACCTCCCAGCTGTAGAGGTAGTCGATGGGACCGCCGACAAGATGCCTGTGACCGACGATTGGGGTGATGCTTGCATTGCAGCTCAGGCAAGTCGATTTGTACCACGAGACTAGGTATCTTATTACTAACCACACCGCACCTGTATAGGCCTTTCATTGGTAGGTTGATGTCGCATAGTCGAACATGAGTAGTACCACGAGCTTACAGGTGTCAACAGGTTTGCAACACCGGAATCACTAAATGAGATTCACAGAGTGCTCAGACCCGGTGCTGTGCTTGGAATGATTTGGAACATCGAGGATTGTAAGTCACTTTGGCCTCCCCCAATATACCATGGGATCTCCCTTCTAATACGAGCCGCACCCATACCTAGACAATGCACCGCAGGATTGGGAATCAAGCACCAAGTGGGAGCAGAAACTGAACGACTTGATATGGTCTTTGGATGATGGATTGCCCCGATTCAGACATCAAAAATGGAAAGACGTCTTCGACCAACAACTGCCCGGCAACCCATTGCAAGCACTGGCCGATACCCTGACCAATCAACTACCCCGGTTCTCTCTCCCTATTGGCGAGAAGACCTCGAAATGGACTGTGTGGCTCACAGAAGATGCACTATGGTCCCGCTTGAGTACCCTAAGCCAGATAGCAGTCCTCAAGGGCGAGGAAAAGGAGGCAGTAGTCAAGGTCTTCAAGGAAGCGCTGCAGGGCGACGATGTAGAGCGGAACGGCAATGGCGAGATAGCTCTTCATGGCGTCACGTACTTCGCGTGGACGGACAGGATATAGATAAGTCAAAGTCCAGGTTGTCTCAACAGTTCATAAAAATTCCATAGTAACGTCGTTGATTCACCCGTGAGTAAAGCCGTCCGCAGCATGCTCCCCAGATCATTGCTGCTGCTGCTTGGTCAACACACACATATGCGTGCCTTCATCTCCACCAGAGTCGAGAGAAGCGAGCGATATGGCAGGCAGGCAGGCAGTTTAGTCTGCTGAAATATACATGACTACTCCCCATTAGCTTTGATGATGCGAGTTCCAGTTAAGCTGAAGGGGGGGGGGGGGGGGGGTCACAGGGTTTTGANCCCCCCCCCCCCCCCCCCCCCCGCCCCCCCCCCCCCCCCCGCCCCCCCCCCCCCCCCCTCACCGTTGTTTCCTCGTACAAAGGCATCTCCATAGCTTCTTCGCTTCACACCGTTGACGTATTCTTCTGTCTTCTCCAGAGCAATGTTCATATAGCCATCGACAGATTGCAGCTCGCCTGTAGGAATGTGTCAGTCCGCAAGCTTGGCTCGGCTTCGCTTCGCTTCGCCTGGGCGATTTGAGGAGTGCACTCACCCTTGTAAACGACACCCGAGTTCAACTTGACAGTTACTGAGTTTCCAATGATTTCAGAAAGGAATCCCGAAGGATCCTTTCCTTCGCTCTGAGAGACGGCACCGTTCTCCATGATGTGCGGGATGTGGGATTATGGGGAGGCGATGGTGAGTAGGAAGAGGTAGTTGTTGGTGGTTGGACTGGCTTGGTGAAGGGTTCATTTCACACCTAAATCGAGGCTGGCCGTTGCAGTCGGTCGTAATGGGTAAACCTCTCTACATGCTTTTTGGCGCTTGCTTCCAGTGCCCCACGTTGCCCGCCCGACTGGACTTAAACTGCAACTACTAACCTAACCTACATGTACATCTGCTCGCCACATGCAGCATTGGATGCAACATACAACGGAATTGAACATTAGTGTCTGGCTCTGAGGTCGCCCGTCAGTCAAGCCACACTCCGACACTCCCACCAAGGTACATGTATTGTACTTACAGTTGATCGAGGGGTTCAATTGGCTTTCTGTATGCGCTTCCTTCGCAAGTATTCGAGGTTAGAGCCTCACCAGTTCATGCACTGTACATCAACTCGCGCTTCTCTGCCAGCCTGATCTCCCAAAACACATAAACAAACATCCTACCGGGCGTGCTTGATTCCAGCTCATCGCTTTTTATCAAGTGATTTGCATCATTTTCCCCCCTCTCTTTTGCATTCCGCAATAAGCCCCCCAATCTGTCTTGACTACCCGACTAACCCTTCACCTTTGCGACATACTATTCCCCGTCCCGCCTTTTATGTACCTACCCAGGTATTTCATCCACGACACGTATAGCTCACCATGTCCGCGCCCGACGCGCCACGGGAACGGAAACTGCCCTTCAAACGTACCGTTAAGCGTAAATCAAACGATGCTTCTGCCAACACCCCCAAGCCAGTATCAGATAGTATAGATCTCTTCCGGCGCTCCGGCGCCTTATTCGACAAGTTCCAGCAACAAGACTCCGAACTCAAAAAACAACGCCGAAAATCAAAGACCGTCGAGGACGATGACGCCGCCGCCGATTCTGAAATTCGGGCGCAGCTCTTGGGTGAATCCAAGAACGCCTCTTCAAGGAAGGCCCGCCGCGACTCGGTAGATCGCGACCAAAAGCGCCAATGTATCTCCTTGAGTGATTCCGAGGATGAGCCTGGCAGTCGTCCGTCAACGCAAAAGTCGCCGCGGAAATCTTCGAAGACGCTAATTGACCGGTCGCCAGCCAAATTGCGCGACTCCATGCGAAAACCCACATCGACACCAACCAGGACACGCTCAACGCAGTCAGCAAAGGCGCCCGTGAATGTGATCGCACTTGATAGCAGCGATGACGAAGACTATAAGCCGCCACAGAGCAGGACGAAGGCGAAAGAGGCTATGCGCGACAGCATGATCGCGGAGGAGGCGTCTTCCATTCAGCAGAAACCGACCCGCATAGACGATTCAGATACAGACTCAGATCTGGAGCCCCCTATAGAGCCCGATAATTCCCAGGGTAGCCAGCTACAAACCAAGTTCCAAGAAGAAGTACGGGAACGTATGCGCAAAGAGCAACTTGCAAGGGCAGCCAACTCGGCAGCGAAGGACTCCCCCAGACCGCAGGAAGTTGTCGAGATCTTTATTGAATCGCATCTACAAAGGACCATGAACATGAGAGTCAGGGTCAACCTCTTCCAAAAGATGGGTATGGTCAAGCAATCATGGGTAGGGTACAATCAGACAAAGAAGGTGCCAATATCGGAATCCGTGTTGAATGAGATGTTCTTTACTTGGAGAGGCAACAAACTCTACGAGTTCACCACCCTTGCCAGCCTTGACATCAAGCGAAATGGCGATGGTCAGTTATACTCGAGCCGCGAAGCCAAGAGAGAAGGGTTCGAGGGCTGGGACAAAGTCCATATCGAGGCCTGGACTCCCGAACTGTTCGACCACCATCAACGGGACAAGGACCGAGAGCGTAGGCGACAGCTAGGCGACCTGATCGACGATGAACCAGAGCCAGAGCCAGAGCCTGAACCAGTAGAGAAGGTGGCATCTATCAAGATCATCCTGAAGTCGAAAGACAATGGCAGTCAAAACCTTACCGTTCCTATGAACGTTGAGGTTGCCAAGCTCAGTCTCGCTTTTCGCAAAGTGAAGAAGATACCCGACGGGCGGGAGATTGTACTCAACTTTGACGGCGAAGCCTTGGACGAGGATTCCACGATTGATGAAATAGGCATCGAGGATATGGACAGTATTGAGGTGCACATCAAATGAATGCCACGGCTCTTGAGCGTTTTATTGCCGCAGAATGTGTTAGGAAAGTCACGCATGGTCGTAGGAAAGAACAAAGGTGCGGATTTCGTACGGAAAGCATGCATTTAACTTATGTCGATGATACCCCCCTCTTAATTGCGCAGGAGACTGACTATCAATGATCAGATGACCTTCATTTCTTTCCATAAACACATCCCGTTCAACGCCAGTACCCCTAAAACGCCTGGTCATGATTATAACCGCCCTATGCTTGACCTGCCAGTTCTCGATTTCGTAGTCACGTTCCCGTGTCGTGTGCATCTAGAATCTTTCCTTCATCCTCGCGGAAACCGTACGCAAGCCGTTGTACACCTTGCCAGGCTGTTTTCCGAGAATGAGCGAACTTATCGCTGTCCTCGCAATGGCTATATTTTTAAACCCCCCTAAAATTGAGATCTTGGAGTCCGCGAGTACGATCCTCGTTTTACTCGCATTCTCAATCGCATGCTTAGTTTTTCCATCTTTGCCTGCCAATCTTCCAATTGCTCTGGCTACATAGAAATGAATTAGTAAGAGTTCACGCGACCAGCAGTCTTCTTTTCCGTCTCCTCCCTTACCTTTGTGGTCACCCTCGAGGGTCTTGACATCCTTGATCTCGAACGTCTCGATGTACAGGTCGTCGAGGCGCAGGAGGGCAATGGCGTCGTCGATATCGAAGCCTAGGGCGAATGCGGTGATGAAGTCAACGCCCTTCTGCAGGGCGCCTGTGTCGGTGGTCTTGCGCGTCGTGCGCAGCTCGACGGCCTTGGACTTCACGTTCATGCGCACGGCCAGCCCCAGGTGCTCGACGATGACGGGGTAGATCTTAGGCCAAGTCGCCTTCAAAGGCGACATTCTGTGCGGAGGGATGGGACAACGCCTCGACTCAATTCTAAAGGCAGATTCTGTGTTTTTCTGCGGCGCGAAGCGCGGCTTGCCCTCCTCGTCAATGTCCATCTGGGCCTCGTTGTTGCGGGAAACCTTGACGAGCTCGATGGCGCTCGTGTCTAGGTTGTTCATCTCATCGGCGTCCAGGAGGAGTTCTTCATCTTCGTTGGGATGCGGGAGGGGGGCCTCGGTGGCGGCCTCGACCGGCTTCTGGAGAAGCGCTGTAGGAGCAGGCATTGTTGTGATTGTTGTGTGGTGTTGGGAGTCGTAAAAGGTACCTTCTCCAGGTGAATTAGATGTATTGAAGCCACTACCCGTTGCGCCGACCCTTCTTTTTTTTTAGGCTATCAAAAAAATCACGGAAGGTGGGGGGTAAGAATCTCTTATCGATAAAGGGAATCCCGCCTGCCCGCCTGTGCCTGTCGTCCGCTCCAGTTGGAAGTGACGCTCGTTGTTCAGAGAGTTAGTTATTAGTGGAGCCGGAGCTTGGATGTTGATCAATCAGTCAATCAGTCAATCAGTCCATCTAGCAGGGGTTTAGCTTTTATTGGTCTCCAAGCACTGGAGGGCCTGGAGGGCCTGGAGGGCGGGAAGAGAAAGAGGGCATTGCACTGGAGAGCGCATGCAATTTCTCCCCATTCAGGTAGCGCGTCATCAAGGCTTGCAAGACCAATGACGAGATTTTGCTGCTTCCTGCTTTACACATGTTCATGCCTTCCACTCCCCCCCTCCCCATGTTTCAACATGCTCTTGACGCTAGTTGTTTGATATCAACATCAACAATAACGTGACTCTTAAGTCAACAACGTACAACCATCATCCCATTCCATAGGGGTCTGTCTCGTTCTCTCCCATCTATCTTGGCCTTGGTCTTGACTTGGGTCTTGGTCGCCTATTGCAGCCTTCTGAAACCTTGCCCATTCCACTCGGTTATCTCGTTAAGCGTGACAACATGATTGCCAGAAATGTCTTCAACAGCTAGGACAACGCTCTTTGGGCGTCAGGCCTTGCGGTCGCTCTACGAGTCCCTGGATTTCTTTACATCTAAAGTTACCTCGAGGCAGTCCCCGGCGAATGGAGCACCTTTCCGCCAGTCCAGCACTTTTTCAACGGCCACCCACACTCGGCCATGGCACCAAATCCCCTGGAACTTTAATACTCGAGTCCCGAAGAGTTACGGCTACAATGCGCGCCGCAACTTCACCTCGAGCGGCCTACTGCTCTTTGGCTGTAGTCCCTCTTCCTCTACGGGCAATACAGTTGCATCTTGCACAGCTGCGGCCGAGACGGCCATGATTGGAGGCATTGGTCGTAATGCACACTTCGCGAAGCTCGCTCGCCAGACCTTTTCAAGGGAGATGCACATTGGCCGGGGAAGGACTCTTTCATATCGTCGCAAATCGACAAAGTCGAATACGGATTCGAGTCGATCCGCAACATCTCCGAAGAAAGCCGAATCCCCCGAGCCCATGGCTGCGCCTAAACCCGACACCAAACCCATCCAGAGTAGCCCAACGAACCACAGCTACTCTGGCTACTTCCATCTACCTCATCTGCCACATCTCCCACATCGACCGACGCGGGAGGAGCTCCTGACGGCTGCGAATGGCTTCTGGCAGAGGATGAAGGTTCGACTCAAGTGGGCCTCTATTCGGAGTATGAGACCGTGGAATACGGATGAATGGGGTGCCTTTCTATCCTTCTTCCTCTTTGGCCACCTCGTATGGATTCTCCTTGGAACGACGACCTTCGTCTCGCTCATCATATTCTCCATCAATACTGTCTTTGCGCAAGGTAGATTTTTGTCCCGTGGTGAAGTCGAGAAAAAACACTAACAACTAATAGAAACCCTTGCAAAGAAGATCGGCGACTACCTCACCCAATCCGCCGGAGTAAGCGTTGTCTTCGAAAGCGCCATCGTCCCCCGGTGGAAGGACGGTGTCATCTCGTTCAGGAATGTGTTTGTCTCGCGCCGACCTGGCCAAATTAAGTCCACGGTCAGCAAAGGCTCTTCGTCGAGCGCTGCTGCAGTCGCTGCCGCAGAGCGTGGTACCGTCGTTCTCGAAGATGATGGCAACTACACCCAATTTGACATCACCATAAATACCGTCAACGTCACCTTGTCGTTCGTCAAATGGTGGAACGGGAAAGGCCTCCTGAAAGATGTCGAAGTGAAAGGAGTTCGTGGCGTTGTGGATCGAACGCACGTACACTGGTCCTCGGTAAATGACGATCCATTATCATATCGACACGAACATCAGCCTGGCGACTTCGAGATCGACTCCTTCAGATTAGAGGACCTGCTTGTTACCGTCCACCAGCCAGGTAGATTCCGACCGTATCCGGTGAGCATCTACTCTGGTGAGCTCCCGCAATTGAGAAAACGGTACCTGTTTTACGACTTGTTGTCGGCAACTCACATGTCTGGCTCATACGATGGGTCTCTTTTTACAATCCACCCGCGCCAAGTGCATGGGGTCGCTGCTGGCCAAGAGCAGATCGCATCGGATCTGGGCGAGCCAGAGGCGTGGAAAAAATTCAGCCGTCTCCGGATCGATGGATTAAAGATCGACCATTTGAACAGAGGAGATGAAGGCCCATTTGGCTGGATCTATGAAGGCAACGTCGATATTGTTGCCGACGTGATGTTCCCTGCAGATGATGATGAAAGCATCACAAAGGTGGTAACAGAGTTCTACGACCGTCTAGAAGAAGCCGTCACGTCGAACCGTTACCTGCATCTTCTGGACAGCAATACGCGCCGCAATAAGGAAGATGAAGTCATTCATGATGTTTCAGTGTCAGAAGCGCCCAACGTCCCGGATGAGTCTAATCCACAGGCCGTACCGTCAAACCCAGTACCCGAGGAATCAGTAACGATGTCCATTTTGACCCCTGCAAGCGACCCACCTCGGTATTTGGTGATGGATCTCCGTATCCATCTGAACGATGTCAAAGCAACTGTGCCTGTTTTTACTTCGCACTTGTCATATGTCAACCAAGCACTCGTCCGACCCATCGTCGCTTATATCAATGCCAAGAGAACCTACATCCCCATTGGGTGCCGCATTGTCAAACGATCCACCGACTTCGATGGGTCCTGGACAGTGTTCGACTGCGGCCTGATGAACGATGTGTCGGCAGAGGTGTATTCAGCTTTCGCGCACGACGTGGAAGATCAGCAGAGCCGCGTGAGGCGACTGAAAAAGGTTGGGTTCTGGACCCTGAGTATCGCTGTGCATGCCCTGTTCATGGGCATGGCAGGGAATGTCATTTGATGTACCATGAACTGTGTGGCTGGTCTTCTCCTCTCTTCCGTTAGTCATACATTGAGATCATGTCTGTCTGTGTGTGTGTATATAGATGTATAGACAACGAGGGAGGTTGTTTACGTGTGGTAGATGGTACAGCAAAGAGCTTGCACTCCTCTGCTTCTTGGGCACGGAGTTAATTGGCGTTGGGTTTCGTTTGGGATAAGCATAGGTTACAATACCCCTCACACATAGGACGTCGGGGATGAGACATACGAAGATGGTAGAAGTTATGATTACACTGAATGATAAAAACAAAGCCCATTATACTCTATGGTGTTCTCTGCATGCTACTAGAGAAATAGTGGTTGGCCTTGATGAGGGATGGGTGGTAGCGAATGCAAATGTGACAACACACCTCGCTATGATCTACTGTTCGGATGAGGACATCGCGAAGCGGGTGAGTGCTGCTACTTATTGCGTGAGTTACGTCTTGAAAGCTTTCTTGTGTTTCAAGAAGAGTGCATCCCAAACTGCAAGGACAATAAAGTCTACCTTGCCAACAGCCTCGAGAGGGATATGGCTAATTCATTACAAAAGTACGATATCACATGCGGTTAAGTAGGTCCGAAATAGATGCAGTATTACTATCACGATATCAAACAATCCTCAGCCTGCTTTTGATCCCTCGCGCAACGCCAGCGATATAGTCTCACATCCCCCAATGGCTTGCGCAATATGCCCAATCATTGCTGTTTATACTTCAGGGGCGCTACCAGGCGTGCGTTTCTAATACCTTGCTGCATCTACGCGCCCCCAGAAGAGGCGCCGAGCCCTTATATGGTACCGCTTTAGTCGACCGTAACGCTCCAAAAGCCACTGTAGAGCAGCTGAACATGATACAATGCTGTACACCGGGCACGCTTAGCCAGACCGAAAGGCGGCCGACTACCCCTAAGCCTAACTATGCAACGTTTTGGAAACGACGCCACAAGGCTGTTGTTGCAGTAGTGGTGGTATTAGCCAGCTATAAATATCGAGCATCACCACGGGCTTTGTTGTTTTCCTTTGGCAGCTTCTTCCATCGCCAGAATCATACCAAAACTCCTCATTTCATCGTCGTCTATATAATCAGACCCTCACTTTTGCCTCAAAAAGCCTCCTTCGTCAGCATCCGTACCTATCGAACAACATGCGTCTCCAGACCCCCCTCTTCGTCGTGGCCAGCCTGCTCTCCGTAGCCTCCACAGCTGAGCCGGCCGCCGACCATCGCCAACATGCTCGCGAGTTCGGCGTCGACGCCCATGACGACTATGGCGCCAACAGCAACAGCAACAGCAACAGCAACAACAACGTCAACGTGGCCCGCGTGGCCTGGCCCGAGCCCGTCGGCAAAGGGGGAGAGCCCGCCCTTCCTGCAAACCACAAGCCGCCACCGCCGCCGGCTGAGGTGGGCCAGGGCGGTGGCAAGCACCCGCAGCATCCTCCTCACCCTCACCAGACCGAAAAGGCGCCCAAAAAGGCCGCTCCTACTCGGCTCGTCTAAAGGGTCAGCGCGTACTTTTATCGATGGGAACAGGCTTCGATCATCAAAGCTTCAACTGCAAACACTCCTTTACCGATGATCTGGTCGAAAGACTCGTAAGCCAAACAGTAAAGCAATAGGATATTACATCATCCACGTTCACGGTAAAGACGTAGATGGCTTGCTGGTAGCTGGGCACTTTCAATGCTGTCGTTTCACATCGGTTGACAGTTGTGTTCTTTGGATATTGCATCAACCACGGATATTGGAGTTGGGGTTGGGATGATAGCATGCTGGTTCATGCTGACCTTTATTCGGAGGGACGCCTTCAGGATATAGCATGGTAACATAGCCGCTCATTATATATACAATATCAGGCCTTATCTCAATGGTCTGCCACGAAATCCGTTCCCTACCTAGGGCGACTCCCTAGTAATATACGGATACTACATGGTGTTCACCCATAACTAGTTCAGGCGTATAGCCACATTGATTGATAATGAAACATCCCACCCACTTGACCTAGCCGTAGAGCAAGCTAGCCCCCGTAGGTACAACTATGATACAATTTTCTCTTTCGCTAATCACTCTCTGGTGGTATGCAGGAAGCATCTTAGACTCTGTACATTATTCTTATCATTTAAACACAACACAATACAATACAATACAATACATGGAGGGCTAATACGGCTCAGCGACAGCAAAGACCAACCTCTTCATCGCGACGTCATAGTCGCGCTCCACCTGTTCGCGCAGCGACCGCCGGCGCTGCTCCGTCTTCCGCCGCTCGCGGAACCAGGCGCGATACTCGGCGCCCGTCATGGTCTGCGGCGGCACGATCTCGCCCGTCTGCAGGTCCCGGGCCAGGTCGGGGCTGAAGGAGGCGCTCTTCTTGGTCGCCGCCGTCGCCGTGGACGAGGCGGGGCTCGAAGGGATGGCGGTGGTGGTGGTAGTAGTAGTAGTAGGACGCCGCAGGGCGCCCTTGGCTGGCGGCGGCGACGGCGACGGGAGCGCCGCCGTCGACGTGCTGATGGTGAGGGTGGTGGTGATAGTAGTGGCCATGCCGGTAGACTGGGGGACGAGGAAGAGCAAGGAACCGGTCCTGACTTTCTTGATAGTAGTGGTGGTGGTGGTCTTCGCTTGAGTACCTGACGGGACTACTGAAGGTAGGTTTTGCTTGCTGGCTGGGCGATGTAGGTTACGCCGTCGTGGTTGTGCCGGGTGGTGGTTGGTTGGGAATATCATTTCTCCTAGGTCTTGTAGAGTGCTCTTATTGTTGCTTTATGTGGCACCCGGCGAGACATCGCATTGATGCCCTCGTGGCCGTCTTGTTTCCTTTGTCGGGGGGCTGGGCTTTGAGAATAGGATATATCCCAGGAAAGAAAGACAGGACCTGTGTGTATGGTTGTCCCTCTAGTCTGGCTTCCAATCCAGGGCCTTTCTTTTATTTTCTTTCCCTCTGGCTGATTGATGAATGGATAGATAGGCTTGAACAACAACCGACTTTGTGGTGTGACGTGGTAGAGGTGGTGGTCTGGAACAGGCTTAATGGAAGTCCTTCTTGTCTTGTCAAGATGCAGGAAGGTGAAAGATAACGCGATGTGCCTATGAGAGCAAAGCCATCAATGGAGTGTTGCACCGATATCTTTTTTCCCCTCTATCTTCAGCTCACGGCAATTAATGAAAGGATGGATGAAAAGACGTTTACAAACGAGCGAGCTGTCAATATTTGTTCTGTCAGATTGTTTACCCAACTGTTTTAATTGCGGTTGGGTAGCGGTTCCTATAGCCAGTCCCCGGAAACGTGGCGCGAGTCGTGACTATGCAAGTCTGCCGGGTATCCTTGGGAAGGAGGGATTCTCCCACCAACACGACGCTCGTGACCGATTTTTCCGGCCAGGGAGGCTCAGTTGCTAGATCCAGGCTGAGGACCAGACACAAGACTGATCTCTCACTTGTTTCAATCACGAGAACTTTCGGCTTACCCGTTGGTGTCACATAATAGCCCAGTATCTGCCCTGGCTCTAGAACGGAAGGGTTTCTGGGTTCCTGAAATTGATACCCGATGATAGACGACCGAGACGTCATGCGCAACGTGCCGAGTGGCCCGCGCCTATCCTCGGGTGTTGTGGGATTATATAAGTACCAATCGTTTGATGGCGAGAGATGATTGGCCGAGGTAGAAGGAGAGGAAGAGGGGGAGGGGTGGGGGGTGATCAAGTCTTCTTTCAGTGGGGCAGGGGAAGAAAAAAAATTGAGCAGCAGACTTGTAATCCGATAACCACTCTCGCTTCCATCAACGGTCTGTTGGCCCAATGGCAAGGCGTCTGACTACGATTCCAAGTGATCAGGAGATTCTGGGTTCGACCCCCAGGCAGACCTGAAGATATTCTTTTGCTCTTGGCCTCAATTCAAGAGGCTGATTCTTTTTACCCCTTCCCCCCTCTCCACACTATATATACTCTATTAGTATTCTTCTATAGCGGTTCATGTCAGTAATGTAGCCAAGAATCTTGTCAATGTCATGTTTGCATTTTGTTTGAATGTATCGCAAAAGGTTGGTCGAAATGTGTTCGTCCCATGAAGTCTACTAAACCCTGATCCTGCCGGGTGACCCGGGTCACTACTCGCGGAATCAATGTCAAACTTTATGCGTGGTAAAACGAACAGTCAGGAATGAAATGCCGAGTTATGCCCTGAATGGAGCGACTATAGACTGTTCTGGATTCTTGGTCGTACTACTACTACACCTGAATCTCGGCCTCCGTGGGTTTGGGCTGCCTCCTTACCTATTCATACGTGTAGCAGAACTCCCCACCCATGGTATTCATTGCCTGACTGATCTTCTTCATGCCTCCGATCTGGCCCAGGTTCATCTCGAAGTCCAGCGTCACGTTCTTGTATGCCGGACTGGCGCCGAAGTAGTTGTACGGATACGCAAATTGGGTGTCCGGTCCCCCGATGTCCGACTTCCTAGCGTCCCAGTCTAGATTGTTTTTTGTTATGCATTAGCTACCATCATCCTTGATATAAGGGGGGCAGTATATGATGAGACAGTTGCAACACATCTCACTCACCTCGACGTTGCCATTCGTTCCACATCTTGTCCAGCACACCGTGATGGAGGTAGAATAGGGGGTCTCCAGGGCTGGAATAGGGGTTCGCCATCTGCAACACCGAGGTTAGCGAACTGCTGCCATGTCTCACGAGCCTGGCAGGGTCTTAGAAAAAGCAGAAAGGGCAGAAAGTACGAAGCGGCAGTCAAAAAATCGTCAGAAGACAAGAACAGCAAAAGCTCACCTCTCCGGCCCGCCCCCCGACACCACCATGCCCGGCCGAGTGGCAACTGTTGCCCAGGGTTGCGCCCTCGATGCGGCGCGTGAAGTGCCAGAAGTCGGGCTGGGCCTGCACCTGCGCGGCCTCTGCCTTGCCGAGCATCGAGCGCACGAAGGACGGGTTGATGTCCCGGACTAGGCAGTGCGGGTTGTACTTGGTGCTGTTGCCCGGGCCCATGCTGACCTGGTAGTCGGCGAAGGGCCCGTCCGAGACGCAGCCGCCGCCCGTGGCGCTCGGGTCGTCGCTGGCCATAGTGATGTGCTGCGCCAACTTCGACGAGGCTAGATGGCCATTGGCGTTGCTACCTGTATCTCTGACGTATTTGCCATTCCCTGTTTACGGTTGAGTAGTTGCTTGTCAGTTTGTTCTGCTTAGAGATTAATGGAACGGGGGAATCCTTACCTCCAAAGCCGTGGGCGGAATCAAACACGGGGGAGCCAAGGAATTTGGCATTGGTATCGGCGTCTAGGGTCCAATCTAGGCAAGGATTTCTGTTAGACAACCGAGCGCGTTTCCAAGTCTCGTTAAACCAGGTATTCCAGATAACATACTCCAATATCTAGATCATACTTCTTAGCAATCCTTGCAACTGTACAATATTCTTGCTGTGTCATTTACTCACGGTATGCCGCTCGTATACTTGCAAGCCGTCTTCAAATCTTGCTCGTACAGCCAGAGAAAATAGCGGTGCCATGGCAGGAAGAATCCCTAGAGTTCACCAACCCCCGTGTCCCAAGTCAGAATCGAGTCTAGTATCTTTCCAGCCTGGGATGAAAACAGAACGAGACTCACGACCCAGTGTATGTTGTCCGTCTGAGAGATGTGCAAGGCCTGGAAGTCGTCGTAGAGCGACTTGACGCCCGAGTAGATCTCAGCCGTCTTGCCAGGCGTGGACTGCATGCACTTGACGGCATCGATGTAGGATGACTGCTGTTCCGGCGACATAGCCCTCCTGAATATGTGTTAGTCGAAATAGTCAGTCAACTACCTAGGTAGGCAAATAACAGCCCAATCTGAAGGGATGCATGTATACTTACCATTCCCTTCTCACGACGGGCTCTGTACATGGTGTGTCTGCTCGAGGCTGTTGGGCACCGCTAGCTGGTCTAGCGAGACAACCTGAGGCACTCCCCAGCACCACGAAGGCGGAAGGTAGCAGAGTATCCCAAAGCATGATAGTTGCGGCCTGTAGGCAGAGCGATGGATATAGATGGGAGGCAGCGGCAACGGCTTATCTTCTTCCCCAGACTTATTCTGAACGAGCCTGGGCGGGACGGCACATTATATAAGAAACCCCAGAACCAGGCACAGGTCCCCAATTCTCATGCTACGTCGCATACATCTGTTGCGGTTGCAGTGGATGGTGTATGCCCTCCGCATTCCCAACGTGCATGCATCCAAGCCGCCTTCGCTACCCGGATCCCTTACCCACGAACAGCAGAGAGCACTTCGCCAATGGCAAGGGAGATTTTGCTTCCCCAGACTTGACGGCGTGCCGAGAACTGCACACCACCTGCCCAATACGAGTAAGGGACCAGCACCTGCAGATGCTCCGTCAACCTAATATCGCAACTATGCCCTACAGTAGAGAGCGACGGTATTTATTGCCCCAACCGCCCTGTACATATACGAACTGAAATAGCCGCTAATCATTCATCTTTGAGTGTTTGAAGCTTGGCAAATGCCGCCCTGCAGCGGGTAATTCGAGGCGTACTATAGCCGGGAAGTCGGAAAGCAGCAGCCTAGGCCGCCTCTAAGAATCTACCGGAACGACCTGCCGCTGTCTTTGGTAAATCTCAAACTTAGAGAGCTCCGGCCTCGTTGTAGAGAGATGTGCGGATGGTATTCTATTTTCTCATTCCGTGCGTGTTGCTGTGCATGCCGATACGTCGAACCAACATCTTCGAATTGACTGGCAATACGGCTTCCTGTAAGCCATTAGGGGGGTATGATAGCCTGTTTGAGTCATCCTGGTGGTGGTCGCTGCAGCAGCATAGAAAAAGGGGCAAACTCCCTGTAGCCCCCGGTCGCACTACTTCAAACGCTGGAAACCATCTGTTCCTTTTTTCTAGGGCGTAAAATGAAATTGCTCGAGTTTGAATTTCTCTTTTCATTATCTTGATTCCTCTTTGTACGTTTCATCGTCTTGCGTATCAACATCGTGAAGTCGGAGGCACTCACATACCTAGCTAGAAATAAGCGCCCCTGAGTTGTCGATCGAATCTATTCATCACGACAGAAACAAGATCAAAGCTAACTTCGTTGCGACTGTCACATGATCTGTGTTTGAATATGAAATACGGTATATTGACAGCGCTATCTCAATACTCTGGACATTACAAGAATTACCACTGATTACCGATATATGTGCATCTTACCGTACTTACAGAGTCGGCCCTTGACAGATCCCCAGCATCTTACAGTGAACAATCCACTCATGTGTAAGTAAATAGAGCGAGGGAAAACAAAGAGGTTAGGGAAAGGGAGGAAATGGGCTAGTAAGAAGTCTGGGCGGATGAGTAGACTGGCCATACGTACCTGGTTCGACAATTTGACCAAGTAAACTGCAGGCAAATTTCTGTTAGCCTTGAGAACATAAGACAGGTGGGTAAGTTTCTCGGAGGAGAGAGCAGAGAGATAGAGAGATAGGGGGAGATGTAGTGGTACAGCCTATCAAAAGCCCCAGCCTTCCTTCTCCTTCCTCCTCTGCTACAAAAAGAGGCCCTCATTCTATTCGCACCCCAATGTGATTCCTAAACCATCGCTTCGCTTTATGTGTTGCCCGGGGCCCCGAAACCCTGCCAAAACCATACCCATACCCGTGCCAACACTGAAAACACACCCAATTCCGACCACATCTGAGCATGGCTATGTACTGTATCTGACTCGCACTATCTGTATTCTCTGGCATGGTGCCAGCGCCCAGACTTCTTTCTCCTTATCATAGCTCCATCTCATTGCCCATTTGGAAGGCACCGTACTGGTTCTCCATGGCCTCTTGCCTGCTCGCCCATCCGTTGCTGTTGTTATAGACAGGATCCGTCGCAGGGCGGTAGCTTGACTGACCGTTGCCCGTAGTGCCGTAGTGACGGTAGACCTCTTTGGGTCCCATCATGGACTCCTCGTAGGCCCTCTTGGCCGATTCTTCGTACTCTCGCCGCGCCAGCGCTTCGTAGCCCGAAGTCATGTACGGCTCCATCTCCGAGGCCGAGGACATGCTGATCCAGGCACCGTCCTCCGTCTGCACCGGGGTCAGGGGCGTGCCGTCCAGGCTCATGACGCTGTCTTCGGTCAACTTCCGCTCGTACCGCATCTGCGCGAGCATCTCTTCTTGTTCGACTGTGGTGCTGGACAGAGCGACGCTGGGGTTCTCTTGCTGGTTGGACGGCGGGCAGATGCGCCACAGCTCGATTAGCCGCAGCTTCTGCACGTCCTCTGCCGTCTTGAAAAGCTCCATTTGCGAGGCTGACAGCGACCGATGGTCAATGCCGTAATTATGGAGTATCAGCTCGGCCGAGGGTTGCTGCGTTTGTGGGGGCTCCGAGGAGGGTCTCTGGGGCTCGACAATTGGCGCCGGCTCCGGTTCCCGGGTAATGTGGGCAGAGTGGGTGTAGTGCTGCGTTATCGAGTAGATGATCGGCTGTTCTTCGGCCGGCTCCGGCTTTGTCTCTACAATAGGCTGTTGGGGCTGGGGCTGGGGCTGGGGCTGTAACGTCAGGTTCCGCGAGAAGAGTGCAGCCAGCTCTTCGTTGGCCTGCATATTGGCGTAGTCGTTCATGGTCATCTGTGGTGAGACGAAGCTGTATTAGAAGGGGGTCCAGTAGTACACAAACAACACTCACCTGCTTGATCAAGTTTGTGTGCGCACGGCAGTTTGTCAACCCGCTCGTCTTTCTTTCTTTCTTTCGTACCGTTGTAGAGACCTGTAAGACCTGTATCTGGTTTATGTTTCGGGGGAGAAGGGGTCGAAGAGAGAAAGAGATATCAGGTATGTAGCGATGCGAAGGGGGTATGGCGGCAGTAGAAGGTCGTGGGTTCTTGGCTCGTTGGTATAAGTGAGAAGCTGTATCAATTTTTGTTTTATATTGACTATGCTATGTACTGGGCAAGGTCTCAGAGCGGAACGGTACTGAAGCCTTGGATGTAAGACGAGGAGAAGGAGGAACAAAGCGAGGCGGATGTCAAGTCTTTATGCCTTGTTGGGAGTCGAAAGCAAGGAGCAATAGTAGCAGTGGGTATATGGGTAGTTATCGTGGGGATCGAATAAGGGTATGAACAAGTCCGAGGAGTGCCCGCTCTCGAGGAGGGGTGACAATGAAGATCGAGGGGTGGGATTGGCGCGTGATGCCTGATCCAAACGTAAGAGGGACGGGAAAGTGCGCCGGTGACAGGTGACTGACTGACTGACTTGGCTTGCTTCTTTCTGTTTTCAGTGCTTCTGGGATATTGCAAGGTTGAAATCGCAAACAGCCAAAGGAAAGTGGCAGAGACGGGCAATATAGTTGGCCAACAAGAGGGAAGGGGGCATTTGGGTTTAATGACGGAACGCCTGGAATGATGGCATCGAATGAACAATCAATCCCCTTCGCCGGGAGGAAAGGAGGGATGGTGGTGGGATGGTGGTGGGATGGTGGGATGATAGGCGATTGATGGAGGGGTAAAACACATACAGTAGCACATGCCCAAAGCCTAATCCCAGACGGACAGCGCTTCTTTCCCCGCCGGTTGGGTACCGGCTTGAAGCCCAAGTCCTGTTAAGGAATGGCCCCGCTGAGCCATTGGTCTTCATTGCAGTGGAAGCGATGAGTTGTCACCGATGATGCAGTTCGTCCTGGTTGTCTAGTGGTCCTGTCTTATTAGGTGGGTGGCGGTAGTTAATCGTTTGCTCCAGGGACGTTTCAGGCTTTGCCAAACAGACAGTTCACGGATGATCCATAAGCGCTAACCTTGGAGATTCTTGCATACCAGTCATAAGTGGGAAGAATAATAAGCACAAGAGCCGTTATTGCATGTGCTTCGTTGGCAGCTCAGGATTCAGTTTGATGGGGCATCGCAAATTGCATTTGTTGCATATTGAAACATAGTAGGTTGGGCGTTCAGGGCATTACTTAGGGGAAACGCTCAAGCATGCGATGTGGAGTCCCTATAGGATAAGGATCTACGCTCTCAACGCTCTCAACACCATGTAGACAGAGTTATAGGGGACTTGCCCCCCGGGCACTTGTAACGCGGCAGACCGCTTCTGAATGCGAATACTCCTTTTGATATAGCAGCTCTGTCTTTGTTTGTTTCCATTCCCCCCTCGTCTATCCATCCTACTTAAGGATCCAATAGATATCCATCATGATTTTGATTTATCTAAGCAATGCCGGCAAGACGAACGTCTGGGGTCGTTCGACTAGTCGTGCACTCGGAGGATGCAGAGAACCGCGTCTACCGCTTCTTGTTGCTTCTCTTCTTCGCCTTGTTGCTCTGGCTTTGGCTGCCAGTGGCCTTCTTGGCAAGATCCTCCACACTCTTGCTGGTATCCACCATCTCGTAGTCCTCGGCCGAGTCGCTGCTGGGGGTGCGCTGCGGGGCGTCCGAGGATGAGTCATCGTCGGCAAGCTGCTCAGCTACTTCCTCGGCGAGGTCCTGCTCTTCGTAGTTATCTTGCTTCGAACCAAGGACGCGGCCAACGGTGATCGAGTAGACCCAGATTGGGAGTTTCCAAACGGCAGTATCGCGAAGAGTCGGCTTGGGCAGCTCATTGGGCTGGCGAACTAGTCAGTATATAGTCTGGGAGTTGTATAACGGACAAACTTACGTCAAGCAAGAACTCGTGCATAGTTCCTTCCTCGTCCTGCTGCTCCAGATAGACATCACCAAGAGAGTCGACAACGAGTACCTTGCCGTTCTCAGCGACAACTCGCTTCTTGGCACCGGTAGGACCAGTGCCGTTGCCAGCCTGAGTCTGGGGAACAGGGACGGGGGTTGCGCTGCCGCTGGCTGGCCTTCCAGCTCGGCCCCGGCCCATACGGCGGTTCTCCTTGGTGTTCTCTCGCTTCGAGTCACGCTCTTGCATGCGACGCTGCTTGCGGTTCATGGCCATCATGGGCGCCTGTTCGTCCTCGACTGCAGGAGGTGTGGCAGTGCCCGTACCAGCAGCCGCGGTATCCACGCCAGGGATGGCAACATTCTCGCCCCAAGCGGCGTTGCGCGCGTACTTGATATAGCGATCGACAAACTCGCGCTGCCGTTTCCAGCTCATGTACAGAGCGACGTAATGGAAAAGGCCTCCGCCTGCCAAAAAGCAGCCAACAAGCACGGTTCCCAGGCCGGGTCTGTAGCGATTGTAGTAGTAACCGGTGCCCTTCCAGGTGGGGAAGCCATTGGACATGAAGTGATCGTAGCGGGCTCGGCTGGCACCACGCAGGATACCGGCAATGACACCAAGACGGGCTTGCTTCTCATCAGCAGCCTTGATGGCGGCCTTGATCTCCGATTGCGACGGGCCTTTGGCTGCAGCCTTCTTCTTGTCCTTAGACTTGTCCTTCTTATCGTTCATGAGCTGCCGCTTCACCTTATCGGGGTGAAGAGCCTGGGTCCTTTTGCGGTAGGCGCGACTAATCTCATCGTGGGAGGCAGAGGCGGCGACGCCAAGAACGTCGTAGAAGGAAACATCGGGGCCTTCGTGCAGGGCAACCTCGTCGCGAACACGGAAGATTTCCTGGTCTAAAGATTATTTATTGGTGAGCGACTGCCAGCAGGGGAACTCAACAATGTGACGGCGATGGGGTTGTCATACCTTCTTTAGACCAAGCAGCAGTTAAAGGAGTCAGAAGGGCTAAAAAGCCCAGGGAAAGGGTTGAGAACTTCATCGTCGCATATGGGGGTGCGAACAATGTGGTTGTGTACAAGAGGACAAGTTCGAGGGAGGGAATTCGCCAATGGAGGTTCGATCAAAAAATAAATAAAGCCAGACCAGCTGAAGACCCCAACGACAAATTGAAAGTCGCAACGTGGGCAGTCAGACTTCCAACGGGGTGTTAGCAAGTTCAGAAAAGATGAAATCTTTTCAGGGACCTCTTTTTTCTCTCTCTCTTGCTCTCTTATTGCCCGTGATGTTTCGTCTTACTATCGATATTACCCTGGATCAATGTCAATTGCAATGTGTTCCTTACTTTCTTTAGGTATAGAGGGTGGGTCACTTGGCAGGGCCCTACTTACAAGTAGCATTGTTCAACTGTTCTGAACTGGGGTCTGGACTGGGCGCGCCGCCTCGACCGCGCCTCTAATGCACTAACAGGGGAGGAGTCCCCTAATTATCTCTTCCATCAATGGATCTCACTTACACCCCACGGAAGTTACCATCGCACCGAACCCTTGCTTCAAGACTGCTACAGCTACAGATTCAATGTTACATATAACCTCCAGTATATACTAATAAAGTACAAGTGTATGGTATATATGATAAAGCCCCAGGAGAGAACAGTATACCACCAAAACTCGCCTGCTACTATATATGTGATTGATATGGTCCCCAGGTACCATAGGATGTGCATTCAAGTTGTAGGTAGCAGAGGATGGGACGGCTTGGTTAAGGGCACAACTATGGGACGTTGAGCAGTTCCAGTCACAACTTTACATCTCCATGTGATGATCCGTGTCTAGCTAGGTATATATCCGTTGTGCAACTCACTACTGTCAAACCTAGGCAACCACCTTTCGAACCCCACGCAGATCATATTGTGTATCAACCGATATGCTCCTGTTTTGGAGTAATCGTCATGGCAATTTAGAGCCGGCGGAAATGCGGCAGCTTTCTACGCGGTAAGGCGGCTCGAGCTGAGTGCGGTTCGACTGCCCGTTGAATTTACCTTCCACTATTGCATCTATCTACGCTACTGCCGTGTTGAATTCGTCATGCACCCTTACTTGTGACGTATCCCAGTTCTATATGAATCGCGAATAGCCAGCGAGTTGGAGAATGCATCCTCGGTTTTCGACAAGTCTCTCGAAATGCGAACCTGTCAGCAATACATTGATACGCGTACCATGTACACTCCCAACCCTTCATCGCGGGCGTGGCGCTCGCCGACGACCTCTTTCGAAGGTATGGTGCCCCCCTTTCTGAGCAAACAGCTTTAAGCATGCATCCATCTAGTAATGCGTATTGTCGCTGACATAAAACAAATATCGGACTGCCAGATCCGGTCCCAACTTCATCAGCCGTTCAAAAAACAGACCTAATCCTGGGGGGTCGATATACCGAGGCTGTAGCCATACACTGGGTCAGCCACACTTATATATAGCATCAGCCGTCACCAATCACAGTGGATTTCCACTGCTCTGGTCTGCACCACAGGTAATTAGCTAACCGTATATTTCTCATAGGGAATAGCACCATGTGACCCTCATTGCGTGAGCAAAACGTTTCTAGGCCATCGGATACCCTTGAACGAGGAGCAGGAACTGGCTGTTAAAACTCACAAAGGGCCTGAAGGGGCTGGATACCCCTGTGGCGGCTGAGCATTTTCCCCTGACAGGCCCATGGACACAGATGCAGCATATACACAAGATAAAGACTGCGTGGCTAGATATGAATCAGAATAGAACCACGTGATGTGTTAGAAGCGACTTGAGATGCGAAGGCTTTGAATTGGAGTCTTTTTTTTTGGGCCGATTTATCCAGGTCTTGCATCATGCCCTGCAGTTTTCTGTGGCAGTGACAGAAGTGACAGGTCAGTAAGAACCAATTCCACTCATCTATACAATCCGGCATATCTCTGAATAAATTTTGACACAACCTTACACCTGGAGTATAAAATCCAGGTCAAACATTATACGAATGATCAACAGTGTGTCATTGCAGATGAACCTAGATGTTCTGTCCAGTTGCGCATACAAATATCCACTCAGCTGCAGTGAGGGGTGTTTCCCGGACTGCCAAAAGAAGCAGTTCCTTTCGTGCCCTCGTGCGGAGTTGCTTCCTTTGCCGCCTGTTGTCCCGAATATGCGAGATTCCAGGTTACGGTGGTGCGGAGATCCGAGCAAGCATCGGAAGCACTCTTCCTAATCCATCAACGATCATCGGCCGCTCTACATGGTGATATTTCAACCCCTCCATAAGTAAGCACCCAAACCGAAGCGATTGGTACACACATGGTGTTTGAAATCGTTGTGAACACAATAAACTCTTTCTAAGAGGGTGCGGTAGGATCCTTTGCAAGATGTCTTCCGAATTCTCTTCCCTTGCCCAGCCTCTTGGCCTTCTGACATATCTTTGGCGCCACGTACTGTTGCACGTGGTGGCTCTCCTCATTGTTTATATCTTTGCAAACGAAATCGTTCGCAGCAGAAGGCGAATTCCCGGTCTGAAGGGACCAAAAGGATGGCCAATCATAGGAAACCTTCGCGATGTGAGAATCGACGCAGCGCTCAAGTACCGTGACTGGGCCGAGACATACGGAGATGTTTTCCAGGTCCAGATGGGAAACATTCCCGTCGTGGTTGCCAATAGCCCTGCCGCCGTCAAAACCCTCTGGATCACGAACTCTCAGGCCTTAAGCTCACGCCCACAGACTTATACATTTCATAAAGTAAGTCATCAAGAGTCGAAACCGACTAAAGTGGTTGAAACTCATGGGGATATGTAGGTCGCTTCGGGTACCAGCGGCTTCACTATCGGAACATCGCCCTACGATGAATCGTTGAAGCGCCGGAAGAAGGGTGCAGCCATCGCTCTCAACCGGCCAGCCATTCAGTCCTACGTTCCGTACATGGATCTTGAGACGAAGAATTTCATCAAAGACCTGTTCGTCTACGGAAAGGGAGGCACAGCTGCCATCGACCCGCTCCCAATGGTACAACGACTGGCCATGTCCCTTGCATGTACTATCAATTGGGGTGCCCGAGTCAAATCGCACGAGGACGACTTGTTCAAGGAGATTGTCGAAGTCGAAGAGGAGATGAACCGATTCCGCTCCACCCAGAGTAACCTACAGGACTATATCCCGCTCCTGAGGCTCAACCCCTTTAACAGCCAATCGGCCAAAGCCCGCCAGATGAAGGTCCGCCGCGCCCGGTATATGAAGCTGTTTGATGACGAACTCCGGGAGAAAATCGCCAAAGGCACAAACGAGCCCTGTATCCAAGCCAGTGTCATCACTTTCAAAGAGGACAAGCTGAACGAGACGGAGCTCAACTCTATCAGTCTCTCCATGATCTCTGGTGGGTTCGAGACCGTTTCCAACACCGTGGGGTTCAGCCTAGGTTTCCTAGCCCAGCGGCCCGACATTCAGCAGAAGGCATTCGAAGAGATCTGCAAGTTCCAGGAGATCACCGCGGGTAGCAGCCCGGATCCTTTGTGCGATGCCGGCGATGACCAACGGTGCACGTACATCGCGGCTTTGGCCAAAGAAGCTCTACGCTATTTCACCATCATACCTTTGGTTCTTCCCCGCGAGTCTATCCGAGATATCAACTACGAGGGAGTGGTAATCCCGAAAGGAACTACGTTTTACATGAACGCATGGGCTTGCAACTACCGTAAGTACTTGATCCAAAGGGTTGCGTCTAGCAAAGCAAAAGGTTTCAATCTTATTAACCGGCTCTATAGACCGTGATCTCTGGCATGATCCCGAAACGTTCCGCCCTGAGCGCTGGATTGAACAGCCGGACGCCACACTGTACACCTTCGGCCTCGGATACCGAATGTGTTCGGCCCATATGCTCGCTCAGCGCCAGCTGTACTTGATCCTTATGCGGACCTTGAGCAGCTTCCGTCTTGAAACGCACGGCGTGGTTGACTGTGACCCCCGAACCGGGAAGCGTGACCCGAGCGACCTTATTATGTCGGCTCGGCCTTACAAGATCCTGTGTGTTCCGAGGGACGGTCAGAAATTGGCAAGCGCGGTCACCGACGAGTATAAGCAGGAGGTTACCGCCACTACATAAGATCCCGAGGTCCGGTGGAACAATCTTGATGCGGACAACAACCGCAGCATTCGCTGATCCATCGACTGATATACTTGCGTCTGGGAAACTGGACTGAGGAGCCTCGGTTGACCAATCATTCAGAAGGTTGGGTTGATCCACCCAGGCACCTTTTCCTCTTTTCTCGACAGCTGATGTACGTGTTACGTATTTTACGTATTCATGAGAACTGCGTTGAAGTTTTAAAAGATAACCTTGCTAAACTGTGCAGTACGTGCATTGAGTTTACATTGGCGTTGTTTGAACCTCCCACCGTCAACCACGTCTGCTATGTCCAGGTGTCCCTACTGATCATGCCGAACCCCTCCTTATCACCACGTATCGTGTGGCACGACCGAGGAGACAATATCTTTGGTCACGGGTTATGCAATGTTATGTAATAGTACGAGCTGCCGCAGGTGGATTATCATGGTCATCCCGTCGTCTGGGCAAATTGTCTACGTAGGTGTATCGTCTCGCTTTGCTGACTGGCCGAACGATGAGGTGTTGCAAATGCTGAGATATTCGACGTAGGAGGCGATGGCAAGTGAATATCATAACTATTACGATATAAGTAATACAGACACATTGTAATTGAGGTTTGCCAAGTGAGCACCAAGGCGAAGCCGAACGTGGCTCACTATGCACATGCTATGGAGTGTTGACACAGTGGTTCTTCATGCCCCGTGAGCTTAGACACTTTACCCCGTGGTACCATGCCAGACATGAGATAATATCTTGGGGTATCTCGATCAGGTAATAATTGCTGGCAATAGCTGCTGGCTAACTCTGAACCCCGTATTCTAGGCTGTTTTGTGGCTTGAACCCGAATCATTCCTATTTATACCTAAATGATCGAGCGGCATCAAAGTATTTACCGAGTTTGGCATAGAGACGATTCTAGAATCACTACAGCGCTGGGACGGGACGTCGACGACCTGGCTGCCCTCCATGGCGAATGATCCGACTCCAAGGTGCTGGGCTGTGGGAGAGAACCCAGATCGGCATCGGCGCCAAAGAACGGACCCGATAGCTGCTAGCCACGTTGACAGCGTTAGGTAGGATCGAAAGTGGTTTGTTTATACGAAGTGCCGTGGGCCCGAAGGAAGAAGGCAGTCAGCAGTGGCAGTGAGAAAGCTCTAATTTTGCGTGGAGAAACTCCGAAGTCTCAAGTTGCGGCTTACTTGGATCGGCAAACTCCCCTCATTATGATGGTTGCTTGAACCGGGTAGAACCAATCGGCTCTTCCAATCACAAGGCCGCTAACAACGGGTTACAACTCAGAAGTAAGCAAGGTTGGGCGGTCAGGCTTTTTCCCTCTCAGCTAGGTTACGGGATTACAATTACTTGGAAGTGCATAGAACAATACTCGCCCAGCTGCGTAGCCGATGGCAGATACAGGGAAGGAGGTTGTTGATAGTGGGGGATTTGTTGGCCTGCCGTTCAAGTGTCGTCCCTAAAGAGAACGAGCCATGTACATAACCTATGTATTCCATATCTATGTATTCCAACCTGAACTTTGAAGACAGCAAAAGCTGTTAGTGAGGCGGCACGATGGGCATGATGGGCTGGAGTCGGGCAGGAATACAGGCTGCAAAGTCCAGACAAGCTGGAATTGGAACTGCCTGCTGTTGCTGCTGCTGCTGCTGCTGCCCGGTGCATGTGCAAGAAGACAGAGGTAACGGATTGGATGGCCCAAGCTTTGTTTACTGGCCATGAGGTCAAGTGTGGAGAGGATGGACAGCGTTTTTTCTTTCTTTCTTTCAAGGTAGGGCCACCGCTAGATGGGACAAGCTGGCTGGCACGCACCTGCCTGCCTGCAGAACCGGGCTTGCTGCTGGAGCTATCCGATTGAGAGAACGCTATTGGGGTTTTCCTGTTTATTTGAGCCCTCTGTTTCCTCCATCTTCTTTCCCTTCTTCTTTCTTACTACCTCTCTCTTTCTTTCCACAATATCAACCAATCTTCCGCAACTTTGTGTGAGTTGGGGGAAGAGGAGGTTGCTGTTGGAAGAGAAAGACGACGACGTGCGGGTACGTCCCCGTACTGGACGTCATCACGCCCAACGCAACGCCCACCACAGACCACACGATCTCCGGTTCAGCTGGACTGCGAGCTGGAGAGTCCTTGGTCTGGACTGGAGCCTGGACCAATACCAATACCAATACCAATTACCGCCATTGGACCGGCGAACAACTTCTTCCATTCGATTGACAGTGTCAAGATAACTTTCCCAACTTTCCCAGGGACCTTTTCCAGGGAGAGTTTGAGTTCGGAATCCAAGTTGCAGGCTAAACTTAGACCGCTTTGGCGTGTTTAGTGGGCAATCTGCACCCAAGATTCCAGGCTGATACATTTCGACACGACACGACACTATCAGGGCACCCACTCCCCCTGCCTAGCTGGATCTCCCTTCCCAAAAACGGCAACCACGATTCACATTGCGAAAGAGTGCACCGACCAGATCTACCTATCCGTACCCCAGAAAAAAAAACATCGTCGTCAGGCCCTGGAAATCTCCCATCCATCCCCTTATTCGAACAACTGCAAGAACTACACCACTCTTTGATACAGCTGTCTCTCTTGCACTAGCGACTATCAAGTCAGGCTACACTAATTGAGCAGAATCCACTGCATCCTATCCAGAGTACGTAATCCTCTATTTCCAGTCCTTAGTCCCTGCACTGCCTTCCCCCTTATCGGGTGTCTGACCACTTGGCCTGTAACGAAAAGTTGGCCTCAACTTGCAATTTTTGTTCTTTTGCCCAAACAACAACGCGCGTATTTCTCTTTTGACGTTGCTTTGTGTCTGGCTTATTGCTTGAACAACCTTGATCAAATCCACACCTTCTCCCTAAGCTACCTCGTGCTTTGGCTAAAATATATCTACCAGGCGTTCTACCGCAATCATCATCGACACGTAGACTACCCAATTTATCGCGAACATCGCCCTTGGAAATCTTCTACACGACACAATGGCGCCCGGTATTCAGATCCCCCTTGACGTGCTCACGTCGCGTCTGAACATTTCAGATCGCTTCGCGGGCTTCCGCAACACGTCCCTATCGAGCCGATTCTCCAACCTGCGTCCTGTCAGCGAGTTTTGCGACTTCAAGCGCCTGTCAAAGCCTCAGAACTTTTCTGAGATGCAATCGCGTGTCAACTACAACTTGGGCCACTTCTCAAGCAACTATGCTGCTTGCTTCTTCATTCTCAGCATCTACGCCTTGATCACCAGTCCTCTCCTGTTGTTCGACATCGTCCTGCTTTTCGCCGGCTTGTGGCTTCTTGGCAAATTGAACGGAGAGGACCTCGTCATTGGAACTTTCCGCGCTACATCTTCGCAGTGCTACACTGCTCTGTTGATCACTGTTGCCATTCTTGGCCTCATTGCTCCAACTTTCAGCACCGTTCTCTGGCTGCTCGGTGCCAGCGGCGTCACCATCATTGGTCACGCCGCGTTTATGGATAAGCCCATCGATGAGGCTTTTTCCGGGGAGGCGGTCTAGGTGGTCGGCCGCGAGCTCCCAAACATGCGCCCCAATGGGGAAGACCATCGAGGCGTGGGCGAGGACGGGAGGCGCCTCAAAACGGGGACCAAGGCTTTTGGTCCCAAGGTGAGAGAGTGGTTCAAGAATTGGACAGCGATGACACGGATACTCAAGGCGTTGGTTTGGCTTCGGGTGCTAGACGGTTTATCAGTGATCAGCTTCAGTTTACGGGCACAGAGCTGGCCCGCGGAGGAAGGCCTCGCGGAGGTCATGCTTATGACGAAGATGATTCGAGTGAAGAGTCAGGAGAAGATACGGAAGAGGATGAGGATGATGAAGCTGCAATGGAATTGGAGGATGAGCTGGTAGAGGCCGCACTTGCCAAGATTCGCAAAGCGCAGGCAAGAGGCAAATCAGACGTGAAACTAAACGAGGAGGAGCTCGAAGCTCTGGAACGGAGACGCAAACGGGTCCAAGCGGAGGCTGCGAAGCCAAAGCAGAAGCCAGCGCGTATCGCGGTTCCTCTGTCTCAATTCGATCCGTCCGCCATGGAGGTTCCACGCAGGCGGAGTGGTATGTCGGCGTCAGAAGAGTCTCTGTCACAACACCCTTCTTCGTCGAGTCTGACCGTCGCACGAAGCCGGCCCGGCCCGCCTGTGGGTTATTTCGCTCCGCCTACTGCTTCGCGCCACCATTCATCAACTTCTTCGCATCGGAATTCTTCGTCTGCCCGCAACACCCCCGACCCTTTCAAATACCAGACTGCTGGCTCGCGTGCGGCATCTGGCCATGGCAAGCGAAACATGTCTGGATCATCGGATCCTTATGGTCGCCGAGGTGCTTCTTCCGGGGCGAGAAAGTCCCGGGCACAAAGCAGTGAGGAAGATGAGGATGAGACGACGAGTGATGATACTGGAAACGGAGTTCATATATCGCGCAACCGAACTCCCCCAGAGGAGATCGTTGTGGTCGAGGCTTCTCCGTCTCCTGAGCCTGGTCCGCGTACCAGGAGCAAGGCATCCTCATCCAAGCAATCGCCTGTGAAAAAGAAGTCGGCCAGCGGCACCAGCGGCGGTGGGAAAAAGCGTAAAGGCAAATAGGCATACATCACTGTACTGACAGTCTTTCGGGCATTTGAAAAGTTCTTTCCTTGTGTTGCTGTAATACCCGCCTTCATAGATTTATTATTCTCATAATGGTGCAGTGTTTCTCAACCCAGCTACACAATATTCTTACGGCCACGCGATAGCTATTGCCACCTCAATGCTCGGGTGATACGTCGTGCAAATGATGAAGTCGGTGAATGTCCAGGTACGTTGATTTTTTAATCTGTCCTTGCTCATTAAATCCAGTGGTATCTATATAGTGCAACCCATGTTCTCAAGCCCAACAAAAGGAGACGTCAGCAGGAAGCCGATATCCCACCCGTATCCAAATAATCCGTGACGCCAGGGTTAGAAGACAAAAGAAAAGCAATCATCATGGCAGCTCCAAATTTTGGAAAACCGCTCCCAGGGATAATCACGCGAACATCTTCGAGAAGCCGTTCACGAATCCGCCTCCCCAGTTGCTGTCACGGCCCCAACCCTGACCCCAACCCTCGTCTTGGTAGGTCGTCCGCTCCCAGCGCATGTCACCGTCGTAACCACGGTCGTAACGGGTGGTGCTGTGGCTGTTGCTGCCGCTGCTACCCATGCCTCCGGCCATGCGGACGGCCTCGCCCATGAGCCCGAAGCTGTCGCCCGAGGCCGTCTTGGCGGCGATGCCGAGCATGCGCTCAATGCCCGGGGGCAGCTTCAGGCCGAAGCGGGCAAGTAGCGCCGTCAGGGCCCCGCCTGTGATCAGCGGCATGATGACCAGCATGAAGACCTTCATGGGGTGGCGCTTGGCGTAGTAGACGAGGTCGCGCAAGAGACGCTTCAGCTTCTTGTACATGCGTTGGACGAAGTTGTTGCGGGGTTGGCGCTTGTAGTACGAAGATGAACGGCCTGTGCGAGGTCTCACGTGTCAGTCCGTTGATGGTTTCACCAAGACGCCAAAGTGTGTGTGTGTGTACTTACCCAGGCCTCCAAAGAAGCTCTTGGAGCTGCTATTTCCCAGACCGAAGAAGGAGCCCCGCGATGAGGTTGTGTGATGCTTGGGGCTGCTTCCGCCGCCCAGGAGACCTTCGAGGGTTGAGGCGGAGTGTCGATGGCGTTCCCGGGAGTGTGAGCGCGACTTTTTGGATGACTTGTGTGACGACTTCTTGGAGCTATGCGATGTCTTGCGCGAGACGACGGAGCCGCCGTCCCAACCGTCGAAGAAACCCATCTTTTCTGGCTTTGCGGCTATAGGTGGTATGTGTATGGGCGAATTGTGTATATAGGTATGTTTGTTGGACTGAAGGACGAACGGGTGATCGATTCAGGTAACGATTGCCTGAGGCTTAGGCGGAGTGGGCTGGAAACAAGCAGTGAGAGGGGCAGTAACAGACGCTCTTCATCCAACAATGCCGTGGGTATCGTAGATCTTTTGTGTCTCCTTTGGATTTCTTGTTGGGTATGTGCGCACGCGGTAATATCGGGCGGGTCTTGTGTTGTGCTGTGTATGTGTGTGTGTGTGTGTGGCCTGCAGCAAGCAGTCGTACAAGGCAAAAAGTTTGGTACAGACAACCTGCAACTAACAGGAAAGAGTGTCACTTCTCGTCTTTGCTGGCCGTTCTGATCCAAGCCCAGAAGAGTCTTTACGCAAGCTCCCAAGTGGAGCAAAAGACGCGATGCGGCGACTAATGTATGTACTGAACCCAAGTGCAGGTAAGGCAAGGGCCACTGGCTGACTGAACAGCCCAGATCTCGCGATGGGGGACAGCGATTCCGAACAAGTCCACTTTGGGCACAATCGACACTGCCGAATCCAGTGGACTGCAGTAGCCTTAACCGAAATCTGGAGATGGGGACAAGGTTCCTGCGACTGTGACTCTGTGTAAGGGAGAGAGCCGTGACAGCAGAGGAGTCTGGGAGTTCTCGGAGCGAGCCTGAGCGAGAGGACAGCAATACGATCCGAGCTCTCCGTCTCGATGCGCGTGACGAGGATGGGGCGTTTGGGTATGGGTCTTGTTGCTATCTACGGAGTATTGCTTGCTGCTGTCTTGCAACTTGTCTCCATATAATCGAGGATATAATCGTGCGTGGTGCAGTTTTTGTCAACGTACGGAGTATACTGCACTGTAGAAGTGGAATTGGCCAATATTGACACGACAAGGGAAATAACCAAAAATGCTGTTCAATTGGTGATCTGACTATGGATACAATATCTGCGGGCGGCGAACGAGAGGGGACGGGATTGGACAAACAAGCAAGGCCGGCCGTTGTGCATAGCAAAGGTTGCAGAAACTCCTCCACGGCCCTGCGGCTCGATGGGTGTTGCTTATGCTTTTGCTGATGCTGATTCCATGCCTGCCGGCCCCTCACCGACAATTCAAGTGGCTGGTCGCCCATGGGCACAAGTCTGACTACTGGCCAGACGGCGCTGTCTATCCAAATCAGGACGACCAGGGGGCCAGACAGACAGACATGCAGGTATATAGGCGGGCGGACAGGGTCTGGGCGGGATCGTCAGAGTCGAGACGGGCTATTTTTTCGTAATGGGTTTAGCTGTTCTCGGTGTGAGGCACATAATTAAGCGTCTTGGCCAACCTCTTTTTCCCTGCCACGCCCGGCCGCCCCCCGTCGCTGGAGACGACTGGCCCCCATATCCATATCTCTGATTCTCCTCCATATGTATGGTCACCCCTTGTCACTTGCGCAATACGGAGGAGTCAGGAGTCCGGAACATTTGATGGCGTAGGTTAGGGTGCCATAAAGTTAGGACATGTAAGGAAAGAAACGGGTCTCCTTTTTGAGGGGGAGAGTTGGGGTGAAACGGGCAGGTGAGAAAGAACGTGGGCTGGACTTGGACTTGGACTGGGCTTTAGAGTGGAGGATGTGGCTGTTAGCTCATAATTCTGTTCAAGCCACCGTGGCTTGATCTTGACTGCGATTATGACGTACTCATTTGGCCTCAAAAGACATCCCATTAGAAAGCGACTTTGCGCCTGGCACGACGGCTTGGGACTCCAGATACAGGACTCAGATCATAAACATACACATCATTCCTTCACCTGCAACCATACTCTACCCTAGTAACTGCTATTCTGTTTCTCCAAAGCTACAGCCGTAGACTGCCGCGTTGCCAAGATGAGTGCCGGAGCTCCCCCCAACTATTGTAAGTGGCTGCCCAAAGTCACATCTACATGTCACATCTACATGATTACATCCCCACGGCCCCCTGACTGACAACGGAGCATGCAGACAAGATCCTTGAGGTATCCGATACAGCAAACACCCAGCAAATCCGAGATGCATACAAAAAGTAAGCCATACTTCTCCCCATCCATGGATACACACCTGCAACTACGCACCCACGCACCCGCCACATCACGATGCTAACTTACACATCATCACCAGGGCGGCCTTGAAAACCCACCCTGATCGGGTCCCCGCTGAATCGCCAGAGCGCGCAGGACGTACCCGCAAATTCCAGCTTGTCAACGACGCCTACTACACCCTCTCCGATCCCACACGTAGACGCGAGTATGATGCGCAGCGGCGCATGTACGGCTTCTCTGGTGCGCGTGCTAACGCCGCCCCTCCTCAGGCCGATGCCAAGTACGCCGACCCGTTCGAGGACGAATTTGACTTCGAGGACATCCCCACGTCGTCCGGGCCCAACGCTGGGGCGGGCGCCGGGGGTTTCCCCTTCAGCTGGGCGTGGAACTACTTCATGGGCGGGCAGAACGGGCAGAATACGCAGCAGGCGCGCCAGCAGGCCGAGAACGAGCAGTTCGGCGACGTGTTTGAGGAGATGCTCCGCGAAGAGGGCATGGCCGAGCAGGAGAACGGCGGCGGCAAGGGGAGCAAGCTCTGGAGCGTCGCGGGCGGCGTCAGCGGCGGCGTGTTGGGCTTCATCCTGGCCAACTTCCCGGGCCTCATGGCGGGGGCCGTCGCGGGCAACCGCCTGGGCGCCGTGAGGGATGCCAAGGGCAAGAGCGTCTACGCCGTCTTCCAGGACCTGCCCCAGGCGGATCGCGCGCAACTGCTTACGCAGCTGGCTGCCAAGGTCTTCAGCCATACGGTGGGGGTCTAAGTAGGCAGTATGGAGACACCTCCAAGAGCATCTGCATACATATATCTACAGGACTTTACGGTGCGTGGTTGCGGTTGCATAAGGGAGAGGAGGGGCGCGGCCTACCTATTGCATTCCGGACACTCGCTTAAAGGAGCATCTAGTCAGGAGACAGACAGCAGGGGACCCACCTGACAGCACCGGGTGAATCACCTTATAGATGATGACTGGTTCGTCGTCAGCAATGGATGAATGACACGAAACGAAACTGGGTCAACGAGACATGCGATTTTATTCTTTTTGGGCTGTTTGGCTAGGCAACGGATACGTGGTCGTCGGGGCGGCTCGCAAGGAGTTATGGGGGATTCGGTCACGGGAATTAATACACAATAGGTAGATAGTTTCCTCGAGTATAACGAAGCCATCGACATGTACTCACTCTTTCTTTTGTGCCTGAGGGGTGTGAATTCCGAACCAGGCAATATCCCGCTAGATGATGATACATGTCGCTTGCTTAGTCCGTGTCTGTTGAAAAGAGCCAGCAGTTTCAAGACTCGTGGGTTGAACATTCAGCATAAAACCTACACTTGCCCTGCTTGGCTACATGTAGTATGTGCAGCGATTGGGCAATGAAGGCAGTATCAGTATGTGAGTGCATGTGAGTAATCCCCTTATGTTCAGTGGCGTGACTGCTTTGTAGATGGATCTCTGGTTTCTGACCTCTGGTTCTGGTTGGGCAGGTTTGCATGCTAGTGCTGTAACGGCGCTATGCAACTACAATTGATCCATTCCCTTCCCCCTTACAGCGCACACCACGCCCACCACGCACACCTAGGTACTGGATTAGGTATGTCCTTGGTACGCTATTCCTTTAGCCATTCAATAAAACCGATGCCAAATGCACGACTACTACTATACCCATGCACATGTAAGGTGTATGCGTTATGTAGCCATGTTTGTATGTGCTGTTCGTTCGCAGGTGTTGCGAGTGATTGGGCCTTTGACCGAAGACCGCTGCAAAGACCTTGCCTTGCTTTGCCTTGCCTTGCCTCGCCTACCACTACCGTTACTTGGGCATATGCAATGCAGGTCCAGGTCCAGGCCCTAACCTAAGGTCTTCCTCCAACCAATAATCTCGAAACTCAATCGGGGGCATTGCATTCGGGGCTCTATACGCGCGTTCAGTAGCTGGGGAAAAACTCGGATGTTTTTTTTTTTTCATGAAATAAAGCGGTCTCGGGTTGATTGTTTGCTCGTCTTGCCTACATGTGTATATGTGTCTTTTTCTTTTTGGGTCGGTGGTTTATACAAGACAGAAATCTCGCTCTCGGACGTGGTTCGATATGACACTTTGATACTAACCGCAGGGTGGATACAGAAGGCTATAGGTGCATACTAGGAAAACCAACAGCGCCCAGTGTCATTGATGGAAAACACGGAAGTCTTTTTTTTTCTTGTTGTTTTAGTTTTCTCTCTCAATGGCTGCGTGTGACACGTAAGAAGAAGAAAAATCTTATAAACCCTGAGTGCTTGCAGGAGGTGACATCTCATGCACCTGGTCAGTTGTCATATCGATGCAGGAAGCACAAGGTTGACACAGAACCCAACGCACCGTCTCTCTCCACACCTCCTACATCCTGTCAACGCCCGGCAACGAAAACTCTGAAGGCAACAGTATCTGCAGCTGTCAGAATGAGTCAGAATCATGAAACTGTTCGACTGTATCTATCTGTTTCGGGGGTGCTATACGCAGAATAGACCTCTTCGTTCATTCGCAGTGGGCGTATTGGACATCGATCCTTGCAGCTCGGCCTTCGGACCTCGCCCCCTATTCAACAATCCCATATGGAAAGCATGCTACTTCTGATAGACAATTGCATTCAGGGTGTCCACCATCTTTTTTTCTCGAGTGACTCCAAGTCAAGTGACGGGCGAGATGCGCATCTAATGTGAGCGCTGTATCACCAGACGACAACAGGTGTAAGTTGGCTCAAGCCACCCGCACAACTAACAAAGCCTCTTCAGAACTGCCTTCCCAGGACTGCCCATAGACCACTGTTGCTTCGAACACCTTCGCTTCGAAGAAGCTCTGGTATGTGCTGCTTCAATGACGATGTGCCGTCGGCAACTGATAGTGCCGTTTCGACTTGCTGCGGTCATGCGGTATTCGGGTCCAACAAATCCATGTAGTCGTTCAAGCTCTTGATGGCGTTCCATATCGGCGCCGAAGGGCCCTTCTTCATTGCTTGTCGGTGGCATCGAATGTGTTGGATGTGTATATATAGTTATATAGAAATCACTTCACTATCAAAACTTGAAAACCGCAGCTCACAGCAAGCAACTCCTCCATCTCGACTCCAGCCAGCATTTCCTATTTATTACTTGATACTGCCCAGAATCGTATTAAAAGCACACTGCTATCCACGCAAATCACAGCCAAGAAAATATGCTCTCAAACCACTCGAAAATGCATCACTACATCATCGCCCTTACCATCGCTGCCTCCGGCATCCCCTCTGGCGTCGCCCAGATCGCGACCCAGTTCCAGTCGCCGACTATTGCTTTCTCCAGCAACAGCGACTGCTCGAACGCGGGGTCGTCCAGCAGCATGACCGCAGGCATGTGCACCGCCATCCCCGCCGACCTCCTTACGGGATACCCGAGCCAGAGCATGAACGTCACGTACCCGATCGACAATGTTGACCTGAACTGCCCTCGTGTGTAACTCTTAGCTGATTCTCCTCTAAGAAACCAGACCTCCGGTGACTGACTGTTGACTATATTCTTCTCGATCCTCAGTGACCTTTTACACCGATGCGATCTGCGCCGAGGGCAACGATGCCATGCCCTATTCTGGGGCCGAGCAGTGTATCAGCGTGGGCAACTACGGCTCTGTCATGGCGAAGTGCTCCAACATTCTCACCGGGGCTACTTACACCGCTCCGGCCGGCTCCAGATAAACTGGGATACTCGAATTCGGCCGAACATTCTTTAAATAGAGTACGGATTGTATCTGGGCAGTCAACTGATGCTTGGTGGATCTTGTCTGATTTTGGGTTTTGGATTCTGTTTATTTAGCCTGAACACTCATTGAGCGACGGTGGTGGATCTATGGCTTCTCAAACGCTATGCAGCAATATCTAAACGTTCCATTCGCGTAACCGCGTCTCATCGCTCGGAAAGCTTGCAAGAATGCCAGGCCATCTCGTCCCTGGGAGATAGCAAAGGCCCAAAGTGAAGGTGACGAGACCAACGACCAGGAAATGTCCCTAGACGCTGTGTTAGCACATGGATTGAGGAAGAATAAGAAAAAAGAGTCCCGATCAAGAGATTCAGGGGATAGTTACCAAGTCTTCGATACGTCGGCAGAGATGTCCATCGGCCCTTTCAGTACCTTGAAGCCGGCCTTGGTCGCCATCTCCACGTACTGGTCCGCCGTGCACAGCGGGGGCAGCAGCATGCCGTCCTCGATGGCCTTGATATCGGCCGTCTCCTGCTCGGGCGTCAGGTCCTTGGCCTTGAACCAGTCGGCGATGACGAGCCGGGACTTGTTGCCACTGCCGCCCTGGAGCAGCTCGAACGCCGAGGAGAAGAAGAGCGGCTTGTTGGGGAAATGCGAGAGCGCCTCGGAGATCCAGACGCCATTGAAGGACCCGGGCCCGTCGCTACCGCCCTGCTGCTTGAAGTACTCCAGCATCTTCTCGGCGTCGAGCTCGATGAAGCGCACGCTGGAGTTGCCCGTGGGATACTTGATCGGGCTTCCCTGGTTCTCGCTGGCGGCAGCCGTGGTGGCATTGTCTCCAGAAACGCCGCCTTCGACCTCGGCCAGGGTCAGCCGCCGCGCGATCTCGACCTGCCGCCCGCTGATGGTTACACCCGTGACCTGGCAGTCGTGCTCCTTGGCCAGGAAGCGCGAGGTGCCGCCGATGCCGCAGCCGACGTCGAGGACGCGGCTGGACTTGGGCAGGGCCGAGAGCTCGAGGAGCAGATTGATAAGGTTGACCTGGGCCTCCTCCTTGGTCTCATTGCCTGACTTCCAGTAGCCGTGATGGATATGTTGTCCCCTAGAGGCAGGCGTGGAGTTAGCAAGCCCGATGAACTGAGAGCTGCAGCCTATAAGGAGTGAACAGCGGCGAATTTGATTTACCATAGGGAGTAGTAGTAGTCTGAAGCGACATTGTAGTGAAGCTTGATCCGGTCTTTCAGCGAATCAAAGGTGCCGTGGGTTTCGTAGCTGGGGATTTCATGCTTGTCGCCCGGGTGAGGGACTGTAGGGACTGCAGTGTCTGTAGGCTCCCGTACCATGATGGCAGGCGCATTCGCAGTTGCATCCTGCACCGGCTTTGACTGGGCGTCTTGAGATGCCATGGCCCTTGGTGTTGAGGTAGCGTTTACGGGATATGGTTCTTGTTCGTGGTGAGTCTATCAGATTCTCTAAAAGCGGGCACAATTGGAGAGGAAGGTGAATGGGCAGACACGGTATTAACCGAAGAAGCTACCTACTGCGGTATAAAATAGACTACATACTTAAGTAGGTAGGTAGGTATGTACACATCACTGCTCGTTTCGAATAATGGATCCTCGTTTCAAGCCAGGGACCTAGTTTGTGGCACGGGGTAGGTAGTGTAGTATTTTGGTATTCCCCAGGAGCTCTTATTGATCCTTATTGTGACGGCACAATTGGTTCCTGCCGAATGGGGCAGCGGCAGCAGTTTGAGCCAGAGAGTCCTGATACGTTTCGCCGAGTGACAAGATTGGTCACTCCGTACTCCCGAGTTATCACCAGCTTGGGCTGATGCTCTGCCCCTACCTATGCACCTACCTGCACCTGCCTTAGTCCAATCTGTTGGAGCCGTCTGCTTGTCGCCGATGACATAACCCCATGGACGATCCATTCACAAAGATCTCCCTAGCAGATGACATTCGAGCTTATAAGATATAAAGTAGGTAAATGCTGCTGCACATTGCATTCAATGTTACTTATGCACACTGCCGCTTCCACAATAGTGCTCCTGGCACACTATAGCGATGCCGTTGCTCAAGGCGGGGGGTTGGTTGACTTGTTGATTACATAATTCAAGACACTCGGCCTGTTCCTGACTTGGCGAGTAGCTGGAAATTTGGCAGGGATGGCCACGATTCGATAGCACTGTTGCCTTCTACGTAATTCAGCTTAAGTAGGTACGCAGGCTAACTTTCAGTTCCCAACCAACATCTCACCGCATCCCGACTGCCCTTCGGCCTCCAAACCCCACCATTTTTGTGAATCCTTGGTAGTCATTCTTTCCTCTGTGCCCACGATGTCGAAGACGGTCGAAATCACCTCCTCGGAGCAGTTCAGCGACATTCTCAGCAAGTCGCGCATTGTTGTCGCCGACTGTAAGCCATTCCCCTCCAGTCCTAGGAATCAGCCCTACCCCGCCATCCCATTCTTCACGGCGACAGGGACGCCATGTTACGCTGCTGCTGAACACAAGAAGCTGATCTTTTTTGTTACTGTGTCTAGTCTATGCAACTTGGTGCGGCCCTTGCAAACAGATCGCACCATTCTACGAGCAACTGTCCATTCAATTATCGCGACCCAACATTGCCACATTCGTCAAGGTCAACACCGAGGGAGACAAGGCCAAGGATGTCGCCCAGGCTTACGCCGTTACCCACCTCCCGACCTTCATCCTGTTCCGCGATGGCAAGATTGTCGAGAAGGTCAAGGGCGCAGACCCCCAGAAGCTGAAGTCTCTCATTGAGAAGCTCAGCAACGACATTGAGACGGCTGGAGAGGGCAGCAGCAGTGGCGCAGGTGGCATGACTTGGCTGGGCGCCGACCTCCC
The DNA here is from genome assembly GCA_006508115.1 of Apiospora malaysiana. Lineage (NCBI taxonomy): Eukaryota > Fungi > Ascomycota > Sordariomycetes > Amphisphaeriales > Apiosporaceae > Apiospora > Apiospora malaysiana. The sequence continues at coordinate 2,313,948 of QUSE01000023.1, read as the reverse complement.
TCGAGGCTACTCGGATATCTCCGATGTCATCGATGTCAAGGGTCTAGAGCTGCTGAACGCCGACGATACCGAATTCTCCGTCCGAACCCTGTTCAACCGGCCGAAGCCCACGAGTCTAGACAACAGCTATTCCGATCAGAAGGACTGGGTGGAGAGTGATACAGACGAGCAGCTCCTGCTCTTTATGCCGTTCAATTCGTCGGTTAAGCTGCACACGATACAGGTACGATAGTGCCGCGTAGGGGGGCCTACACAAGGACTAGTTACTGACCCTGGGTGTGCTACAGATTACTTCATTACCTCCTAAGGCTGGCGAGGACGATGACGAAGATGAGATACCCATGCGACCCAAGACGATCAAGCTGTTCACCAACCGGCCGCACAACCTCGGTTTTGACGAAGCAGAGGATATCCAGCCCACCCAAGAGATTGAGATTGGCGAGGACGATTGGAACGCCAACGGAACTGCCAACGTTGGTCTCCGGTTTGTACGCTTCCAGAACATCACGAGTGTCGTCCTTTTCGTCGTGGATGGCGATGGCAGCAGCGAGAAGGTACGGGTGGACCGTGTAAGGCTGATTGGAGAGTCTGGCGAGAAGCGTGATCTTGGCAAGCTCGAGAAGATTGGCGACGGCGAATAGACAGCGCCTTCCTCAGTCCCTCGAGTAAACCTTGGTGGTCCACAACAATAACTTGGAAGATGTGGCAGGCTCTAACTGCCGACCCAAGCACTGAGCCAGTGTCGCATTTTTCGATTACGAGCTCTATTAGTGGCAGTAGGGTGTTGATAGTTATAGAGGGAGCGCTTTGACATCGCGTAGGTAGTCATGGCCACAATAGAGATATCCCGATGGGCATATGAGCCAGCAACCACGTGGAAACTACACTTTCGACTACGATCAAACATGAAGCGAATTCCAAGCTCCTAAAGAGTGGTGCGACACGCCAAACTTCAAATGTTAAGCATGCATAAGGATAAGAAGTATGTCCAGCGTTATCGTGCAATCCTGGGCGTTGGAAAGTGCCCAAGATTGACAATGATAATTCAAACGCCGGCCTGCAATTTTGATTTCTCTGTGACAAGGGACTGACGCTACGAAAAGGCATCCATGGTTATTCCGGTGAGGGAATAGGGATTCGAGCAACACGGGGATGTGTTTAAGTCCTGCCAGCCGCACGAAGAAGAAAAGAGGAAGAGAAGGAGAGAGTCAAAAAAGTTTTGCAGCGTTTATAAACTGGCCAGCGAGTGGAGCCTCGAAGTCGGCGCCCGGCGCGGCGTTGGCTCCGGGCTTTGGCATAGGCAGATGGGCTTATGGCTGGGTTGGTGCCAGCGGGTGTCAGTGGGCGCCAGCTGAGTGGCTGCCACTGCTAGGTGGTAGTACGATACCTATTTTACGGCCTGTAGCTGGACCCCCCAACCCCGCAGTGGCTCAGTACCTAAAGTACAGTAGCTGTGCTTGGAACTACTTATAGAGCATTAGAAGGTCAGCCCCCTCGCTCTTGTTGCTCCAGCTGCTCTTGCGATCACGAAAGTACATCCATCATCTCGACACATCGACACATCGAAACTCGCTCTCGCACAGCAGCTGAAATGGCTGCATGAATAATGAACGCCTAAGCCACATCATCCCGATTGGATTGGATTCTTGAAGATTACGAATCTGGGAAAATATGCATGAAATTGTCATTATGCGCTGCTGTAACCAGCCAGGCTGAACCCTAAGCCCACTTGGGCAACTTTCTGTGTCATGTCACCAGGCCTCGTTTTTGCTTGCAACGTCACAGAGGAGAGGACTGGGCGGCGATAAGATATGTAATGCTCAACTAAGAACTTATATATCATGTACGCGTGATGCAGGATGAGCCGTCAGACACCACTTGCAGGAGCCAAGTAGCCAAGCAAATGCCCCAGAGGTAGACGGTAGGTCTGCTGCTACGCTACCCGCTACTCGCTGTCAAGCAGGGGTTGCCCCCAACTCGCTTGTCACTGGCCCTACATACAGTACCTTATCCAATGTCCATATCGTTGGGGTATTAATGGCCTCGCTAATGCTTGCTTCCAATTATAGCACGCTTCCACCCTCTCGGTCGGTACCCTGCTTGCCTGCGTATATTCGGAAGAGATGGGATAGCCAACACGGCGACGACGTTCGCTTGCATCCCTGAGCCCATGCGACACCCATGCCAACTAATCCACAAACCGGACTGAGGCCTCAAGCTCCAGGACTAAACACTTTCCTCTTCCAGCCGTCACTTCGCCGGCACGTCAGCATTGTGGCCAGCGCCGGTGCGACGACGGCTCGCCCTACGTCCATTTGCGGAAGTTGGCCCAGAGTGTGGTCATCTTCGCGACGCATGCTTAGTCGATTCTTGCCGAGTCCCTTCATGACTAGACTAGGTCGCACTCGTCATCCCCGCCGCCCTATGACCGTTCATGATGATGGTGCCCCCAACTCTGTTTGGATGTGCCCGCCTGTCGCGTGGCTCGCAGCCACATTCCACTAAGTTGGGGGTTATGGGCTGAGGTCTTTTGCTTTATTACCTCCCCAGCCCAGACCGACGTCTCGTCTCGTCTCGTCTCGTCTCTCTTCTGTATTTGATGTCGTTATCGCTCCTGAATGCTTTGACCCTTGTCTATCCATCTTGGCGACCCCCCCTGGACCGATTCGCGATGATGGATGTGCCGACTGAGCAGACGTTCTCCCAATTTTCCAAACTTCCCTTTGAGCTGAGAGACCTCATATGGAGTTATGCGCTCCCCGAACCCCGGGTGTACGAGGTCCTGGACTCGCCGTCGTCGGCGCAAGCCCGCAATACCCCGTCCAGTCGACTCATGTTCGCTGATATCCGCAACGAGCCGCCTCCAACGCTTGGACGGGTGTGTCAAGACGCACGGCGGGCTGTCTCTCATCGGTATAAGCCGCTCGTCTTTTCGGGGACGGTCAAGCATGTCGACCTTACGCGAGATATCATCTTGTTGGACTCATACCTGCAGGTCAAGAGGCTGCTCAAGGTCATGCGACTGCTCAGTCAGATCGACACAGTACGAAGACATGCTACCAAGATAGCGCTGGGTACTTCGTGGGGTCTCTACACCGGCTTACATCTTCGGCTATTTCACAAGTCCGTTCGGACGCACCAGAACCTGGCCAGATTCCTCCAACATATAACTAAGTTCCGGCAAATGAAGGACATTGTCCTTGTCGTCTACCAGCGGTCGGCGTTCAACCTCAAGCGGCGGATGGCGGAACGCCCTCGACTACCATGGCAACACTACGACCTGTACGAATCGTACCACTATAACTTCAATGTGAACTACAACGTCGATAATTATTTTGTACGGCGCCCTTGCCACAGCAGGCTCGTCCGATACGACCCTGGGTTCAATAAGGCGGACAGGGCACACTTCCCTGTGCCCCAGCACAAGCAGTATTCTTACGGCCCCCTGCCGTTGGGACACCAGGTGCATGAGCTGAAGACGATGTTTGAGCAATGGATGGGAAAGGTGGTGGAGGATGGCTGTCTTGGAAATGCAGAGCCTCCACGGTTAGAGACGGCAACATTGACTTGGATATACAAGTGATATCCACGAGGGCCCCTTTTCGACAATACCCTGGTTTTCGTCAGATTAGCTTGCAGTCCCTAGGACCCAGCAGACACATGGTTCTATGCGAGACTTGATCGTGTCTACCAATGTTGAAGGACAAAAGTGGCATCTCTATTTTACCACGGCCAAATAATTATTTATTTTGCCCTGAGAATGCCTCTGTTATACCTGCCTAGCCTTGGCGATCCTCCCGCGGCCCCTTGTCTCGCAGATCATGTTCACGCCCTCATACACCTGTGTAGTTATAGAAATCGGCTGTAGGCTTCATGTTCCATACGTTTAATTGCTAATTTAACTTGCGTTTGCATTGCTTGCAGACGCTCACTGCGAGCAAACCCAAACTGTGCTGAAACCTAAGTACAATTCTATTAGCGAGCACGACATCCAGATATAGTGGCTGCCATGGTGCCTCCGACCCATCCACCTAAAGCCAATGCCGTATTAAGATGTTCTAATAAGGCAATGCATATCAAGATATAAACCTGCGATATCAAAGAGGGTAATAGTGAAAAGAGCCAACTAGGGCCTTCTCGCCCACGGTGTGACCGAAGCTTCTGATCTAGACGGTTTACAAAGACAAATTTACCTATGCCCTGTTCAGTGAACTTTTTTTTTCGAGAAATAAAATATGAATCCACCAAGAAAACCAAGCTGCTTTGCTGAGCTTCTCATCTGTTAGGTACACCACAGAGATGTATTGACCCGCTCCATAGGAAAGCAATCCCCGGACAGGCATGCATATATGGCTATCTACATTAAAGAAAAGGAAATAAAGCAGCGCGAGATTGGCGACGGATTGGAAGTGAAGAGGAACTTCCTGCGGCGGACTGCCGCCCAGGTGCCAATAGCCGTGGACTGGACCTGTTTTAGTACCCCGTGGGACACCGAGAACACGCTGACCGTCTTGTACGCCACCTATTCCCGCATCGACCAGCTCTTCATCGTCATACCCAAGCCACCCTCGCCCTCGTCATCGCCAGAGCTAGACCCTTTCAGTGGCGAAGGTCGTCCGTTTCGTATCTTCAAACCGGCACCAGACTTGCAAAACCTGGTTTACCAATGCCAAGACGTCCACTGGTCGTATGTTAAGGACCGCATCTATCGGATGCTCCTCGGAAAAGACGACAGTACCCTCGACGAGGACGACGACTTCGGCAACAAGGATTTCTGGACGAGCCTGTACACAACGGTCATGATGGCGGGTGGCATCGACGCATGCCGCGACCGCAAAGGCGAAGGCGAAGGCGAAGGCGAAGATTTCTGCCTGAAAAAGGGGGGTGAAAGTATCAGGTGCAAGTTGCCGCGTATCAGTGTCCAGGAACTGTCGGGCTACCCGGAGGATATGGTTGAATTGACGCCGGTGCCTTCTTTGACACGGGATCACCAACTACGTCTCGAGAACGAGGCGACTGCTGCTGCCAACGCTGCTGCGGGAGTATCGAACCCAGAAGAGACGGAGAGACTGCTTGAGGAGGACCCTTTTACGACACTGTCAGTTCGGGATGAGGATGATAAGGAAACCACCGACAATGATGCCGAGTACAATACGAACAATGAAAACAACGCAGGTGACGATGACCACGAAGTTGAAGGCCAAGATGTGTATGATAACGGCGTCGCGGAAAAGAGAGAATCGGTCTGCCAACAGCAGCAAGACCAAATAAGTGTGAGCCGATATCTCCCTGATGTATATTGTGGTAATACGGTTATTTGGAATTGAAATACGACCAAAGACAACAAGGCACACACAGGACTATTCAAGTGTTCTCAGCCAATGCAAATATTGATTGGTAGCACGATGCAATAGCTTACACCCTGGCCTATGAGTACAGTAATGAAGACCTGCAAATGGAGCAGACCAAGGAGTCTTGTCGATCTCGCAACCACAGCCCTCGACATACCCGAATGGTCTTACTTGAGTACGAGCTTGTTCTATCTCCTCTCGGTGACTATGGCCGGCTGTATTGAATTGGAGTCTGCTTCTGTATGCCTTGTGCCTCACAGCTTCTCCACGATTACGGCGGTGCCGTGCTCGAATGAATATGGGCCATTAGAGTAGCGTACACGAAGGATGGCGTTGCCTCCTCGTGACCGGGTCTCGGCGATCAACCGGCTCATGGCATTGTTGTTGCGATCGTGCGCCTAATCGTGCCACTCCATATTAGTTTCATTCTTGCCTTGACGCGAGAAGCTATGGTGAACAGGAAGCACAACGTACAGACTTTTGCCAGGTAGTTGACCTGGTGAAGGGGGTTATCTGTTGGATTTGTAAACAGTTGGCGTATACGGCGCCGAGGACCTCAGTGACCTTGTAGCCGGGCATATCGGACGTGGTGGTAGTCATGACATCGGGGGCCTCGGCCACGCAGCGGAGCCCTGGCTGGGGCTCGTCCGGGTTGATAATGGCGGGTGCGGTTCCGTCCTTCTTTGAGGGTGACATGATGGATTGTCGTGGTTTGAAGACTGATGGGTAGTAATGTTTAGGGTTGAAAAGGTGTACTATGATAAATAGCTACTTGGGCAGGAGTAGGCCAATTGATTTAGATGAGTTTCCACTATTATATACTGAATCCAGGTCGCAAGCATAAACTGGTCAACCTCAATGGCGAACCCAAATATTGTATACAAAGACATTGGCATGAACGGGCGATCTGGGACAGCTTGGGGTCACGAAGCAAGAGCGAGCTACCGAGGACGAAGAGTCTTTGGCAATGACGAGTGAGTAGGACTTGACGACAACGAGGGGCAGCGAGCGAATGCACATACCGAGGAATAAGCCTTGGAATAAGCTGAGAGCATCATTGGGCAGCAGCGACACAGAGCATTGGTCATATGTGACGATGAGGAAGCCATGCATGCTCTTCAAGCTAGCGAAGAAGCACAAGCGTCAAAAACACATCTCTATGTTGGGAACGAGCCTTCTTTGAATTTGGGACGACACCTAAGCTGCTTCTTGTGATCGTAGGCGCATAGTGTAGTATGATAATTCTGATTGAAAGGCGGACTTCGTGGTAGACATCTTTGCTAAAGTTTGGTTACTTTGGCTTCATTATCTAACAGATCTAAGATCGAGGATGGAGAGCCAGTGAAGATGCTATGTACGTGGTTTACAAAGGAGGAGCATTCGGATCTTCCATACATTGATCGACCCTCATCAACTGCTTCCCTGTAGCCTTTGCCAGCTGGATGAATTGCTTCAGATATCCGACCGTCGAGGGGTAGAGGTAGTGCATGACGACAAGGTTGCCGCCCTTGCCGATGTCGCGCTTGAAAGCGTCGAGCTGCTTCTCGGGCGTCGGACCCGTCGCATACAGCCAATCCTCGACGTCAACGCTCCACTGGACGATGTAAGGAGATTCCGTGCCCAAGGCCACGGCGAGGCGCTGTCGCATCCGTGCACCCTCGTTGCCGAAGGGGGCACGGAAGTAAGGTGTGTGGAGGCCGTTGAACGTCTTCTTGACCGTGGCGATGTCGTTATTGTACTCCCAGTCGATGGCCGCGTAGTCGGGAAGGCCTTCCATCTTGGGGTGCGTGAATGAGTGCAGGGCGATCTGGTGGCCCTGCGCTTGCATCTCCCGGTACACGTTGGTCAGGTTGGTGCTGGGGTCTTCGAGGGGCGCGCCGACGGTGAAGAAGGTGACCTTGATGTTTTCCTCCTTGACGATCTTCAAGACTTGCTGAGCGAGGCTTGGGTCGCCGTCGTCAATGGCGAACGCAAAGGAATTGGGCCGCTTGCAGGCGAACACGAAGTTACCGCTGGGAAGCTTGGATGGGATCTTGAACGACGCCGGGATCGAGGGGACAATCTCAACCTTCTTGAGAACCACCGACTCGGTGGTGTAGAATCCCTTGAAGGCGAGACCGATCACTCTTGACCTGTCAATATTGAAATGCGAAATGGGAATGTAGATATCGCTCCCGGAAGAATAGCGGGCGGCCTCGAGAGAGTCCCAGGTCTCGGGGAATGGCGCAATATCCTCTTTGCATTGCGAGTTGTGCTGCTGGAGAGCAATGGAGAACTTATTGCTCCCACTGTACGAAATGTGAAGATAAGATCCGTCGTAGCTCTTCATGTTTTTACAGCTACCCGAAAGCTGGGTATAAAACGCATAGTCAGAATCACTTGACTTGATAGTCAATTGCTTGTTGCCCCAGGTAAGAGATATCTCCTCGTCGCCGCCGTGCCAGAAACCAAGGGCATTGGCGCCATTGTTAGCGAACTCATCAATGAGCAGGGCGGAGGCGGTGCTACTGGGCGCGGGAACTGTTGAGGTTGGACCCACGGGCGCTGTGTTTGACGGAACTTGATATTGTGACGGAGTTGTGCCGCAGTAGAAAGCCATGGGCCCAAAGGTGATGGGACCGCTGAAGCCTGTGAAGAACACCGTCCGTATCTTCGTGAGATCAAGCTTGCTGAACTTGGCGAACGGGATACTGTAGAGTTTCTCCGTCCCGTCAAAAGTCCAGCCAAGCTCGGCCGAAGTCTGTGCCGCGTTGACCTTGTCAACATCATCGCCACACTTGGCTGGTGAGCTGAGTTGAACTGTAAGCTTGGCACCTCGCGGAGCCTTGATAGGTAGCGAGATGCCGCCATAGACATTTTGAGCATTGACGCAGCCCACCTGGCTGTAGAAGTACGAGTCTGCGCCCTTGGGGGTGAAGGTGACGTGATTATCGTTGCTAACAACAACAGACTTCATGGTAGCGTCGTCCGAAGATGGCTTGATCATGGCATTGTAATACAGGAAGGTGAGCCGGGATTGTGACTCCCAATCGTCAATAAGGAGGTTCGCGCAGGTGCCCGAGGGAGACGGGCCCGGATTGGCACTCGTGGGCGCAGGGTTATCAGAAGTCACTGCAGACACCGAGGTAGGCTTTGTGGTGGCTATTTCCAGAAGATATACATCAGTTATCATGACCAGAAGATATACATTGGCGGGAGTAGTCATTACCTGTAGATGCCTGTCCAGGAGTACTGCAGACGAACTGGACATCATCGAGCACCCACTTAACCCCTGTCTTGGAGAAGCTTGACCAGACAAGGCCGGTAATGGCATTGGTTTGGGCACCAGTGAAAGAGCTGAGTGGTACGGTGACTGTTTGTTTTGATCCAGTGAGGCCGCTGACGGCGAAGAAACTACTGGAATAGGCTGACGCTGAGCAGGATGACTTGGTCTGGATCTCGAGGGAAGCTGCTCCACCGGCGGGCCCGATCACAGAGAACGAGACGGCATTGTAGCTCTCGTCCTTTGCCTTGGTGCAAGTGAACGTCTCGTAGAAGTATGAGTCCGCCTTGGGGGTAAAGGCCAAGGAGCCATCAACGACCGAGATAGAAGTCATAGACCCGTCATCTAAGGGGGATATCGTCAGTATATGGTCCAGTGAAATTAAGGGGGAGTTCATGGGTATTGGCACATACCGCTGGTCCAACCACCCACGGTGTTGGTGTTCGTTGACCAGGTTGAAAAATTATCAATTAGAAGATTAGAGCCACAGGCAGCTTTAGCAACGTTGCTGCCCAGGAGGCCAGCAAGGATGCCGCTGGTCCACGAACGCGGAGACATTGGAGGACTGGTAGCAGAGTAAGGGTTGAACGAGTGAAGCAGTAGCTGATGCTACCGTGAGTAATTGGGAGATGGCCTTGCAGGTTAGAGCATCGCAATCTGATCCCCTTCTTGAACGGCCGGTGGTAGACGGCGAACTGCATATTTAAATGGAAAATTCTTGCCCAGTAAGCAAGGACTGGCATTACTGCAGTAGCTGAACATAGAAACATGCACCACACCAATATTAGAAGTGAGAAAATCAACAAAAAAAAACGAAGCACCCAATAACGACGAGTTGCCAATCCTCTCAACACGAGCACTTGGCCCTGCACGTTATACGGTGGCCGTTTCGTGCATCTCGGCGGTTCTTGTCCCGCCTTGACCGGCCACGACTAACATCTCTGCCAAGATGCTTACTGGCGATCAAGAGCAAGCTAATGGACCAAGCCGACTGGGTCGGATCGGTTGATCTCCCCATCTCAAGGAACTGAAGGCGCGAGAAGTGGATTGCGATCAGGGCGCTAGAAGCGAGAAAGGTGTATTCTTCCGAAAGAAGCAACACCGTATCCTTCAGCTCCTTTCAGCTCCCGTAATATAGGTGAAGCATAAGCGTGCGAACGGCTTGAGGCTCACATGGAGTAGGAAGAACAAGCCACGGTCCCGGGTCCGTAAGCTTTTTTATTAAAATACGCCGAAGCGAGCTTTGGTTGCCCAGATTCTGAAGACTGTGATTGCTCAGATCAACTTTTCAACATCGACTGATAAATTAACGAAAATGCACCTCTGTTCCTTGGCTGATATTTGCTTTTCACAAGCACAGTGAGAGTGACGTGAGACTGAACATCATACCATGCCTATCCTCATCACCACCGCCAGCCTTTCGATTGGTACAGTAGAGAGGTCAAGGCAAGTGTTTGTTGTCAATGCATTCAACTGCACTGCTGGACTGCAGACTGCAGGCTGCAGGCTCACTACATCATCGCCCAGTAAATTATGAGCTATGGCTAGGGGCTTCTGCTAGGGCTCCTTCCCGTGTCGCCTTCCCGAAGCGGCTGTTCGCGTTGAATGAAGGTGGCGTCGAATTATAGTAAGCTCAGCAATACTTGACTGGAAGTAGTGTTCAGCTTCGGGTGCCCACATGCCCATCCTTCATGTTCTTCGTCGCGGCAGTTAGGTTAATTGATGTTGATTCCCAAGTGCTAACAGAACCCACTAGGTTAAGGAGGGGGAAAGGACAGTGAGCTTAGAAAGATAGTGCCGTTGCAGGTAGCACGGGAATATGGAGACAGCCCCCTGCATGAGTCCCCATTCCCCATTCCCCATGATGGGGTCCTGGTGCTTCCAGTGATTCTCCACCGTGATAGCGGAAGGAAGATATGGTAATTAATTGAAGTTGGTGTGCCTGTCCGCCATATCGCCATATCGCCATATATGATCGATTGCCACTGACTCAGGCAAGGAGTAGATACGTCTAAATTGAGATCGAGAGGCATTGTTCGTCTCACAGAAGTCTAGGCTTCTACGCACATTGACTGCTTTACACTTCTACCTATGCTAAGAGATTAAGTTGGACCAAGAATATAAAGCAAGGCGTAGATATATGTATATACATGGTGAAGCAATACATTTGATTTTGATCATGGTTTTGACTGACGGAACGGCACGAAACGGAATCACCCAGGTTCGTAATTGACAAGGAAAGGGTTCGATCAGTTCCTCTGGTAGTAGTAAAGGGGTAACTTTATTAGACATCCAGGCTCCAGCACCCTTGAGTTAATGATGCATGTTTGGTGGGAGGCCACGAAGTTGATGTGTGTATGGTAAATAGGTAGGTACTCGAACCTATTATTAGGTACATCAAACAGCACTGACGCAGGGTCGAGGCCCCCCCGTCCGATAAGCTGATAAGGAATCATAGCTACAGGGGGTGTTACGCCCAACCCGAGTTGCCGTCGCATCATCACCTAAACGCAAACAATTCATCGAGCTCTCTCTTTAGAAATACCGTATTATCGGCGGATTTCGACGGTGGCTACCTCGAATATCACAAGAAACCCCTGCTGGTCTGTCATGTTTGGCAGGAACGGGGGCTAGATCAACGAACAATGGGTGCGTCAACAAGTGCCCTGGCTTACCTTGAATGGCGGCAATGTTAACAATGGCGATAGCGTCTCCACGAGCTTCGACCGATTCGCTTTCGACCGTCTCGACAACCAGCCTCGTATTCGAGCGTATAAGTGAACGTGAAAAACTGCATGAAAGCAATACCGACCTCGATGATGAAGATCCTCTGAAGGATGTTACCGAAGATGAAAGAGCCGCCTTTCTGGCTTCGGCTGCTGGCGGCGGCGGAAAGTCTATCGGCTTCGATAGGAAATGGAGGAAAATACTCTTGGTGGCAGCTGCCTTGATGATTGCTGCTTGGGGTGTCAGCTTCTTCGTTTTCGTCTCCTCCAAGTCGTATCAGCACGCTTCGCAAAAAGAACACGATCCAGCTGCCACCAGCTCCAAGGGAGCCGCCAAGAAGATTACCATGGACCAGGTCCAGTCCGGCTACTGGTACCCTACGCGACACGACATAAGTTGGATTGAAGGCGCAAATGGTGAAGATGGTCTGCTTCTTGAGCAAGGTAGCACCGGCAAAGACTACCTCGTAATCGAGGATGTTCGCACCTTGAGCCCGGAAGCGGTCGCGGCCGGTACCAAGACCATGGCCTCTCAAACTTTGATGCGCAACAGCTGGATCACTTACGAGGGCAGGCAAATTAGTCCTGAAAAGGTCTGGCCGAGTGCAGACCTGAAGAAAGTCTTGGTCGCATCCAACGTCAAAAGCAACTGGAGACACTCCTTCACAGCCATCTACTGGGTCTTTGATGTCCAAACTCAAACTGCTGAGCCGTTAGACCCCAAGAACCCTGACCTCCGGGTCCAGTTGGCTCAATGGAGCCCTAAGAGCAACGCCATCACGTACACAGCTGGAAATAACCTCTACATCCGGCGTCTTGGCGCATGGCGCATCGATGGAACAAGCGTGACACAGGTTACCAAGGACGGAGGTCCAGAGTTCTTCTACGGCATTCCGGACTGGGTGTACGAGGAAGAGGTCTTTGGCGGGAACAGCGCAACATGGTGGTCAGAAGATGGCCAATATCTGGCTTTCCTGCGAACCAACGAGACCTTGGTGCCTGAATATCCTGTCCAGTATTTCATCGAACGGCCCAGTGGCACCAAGCCGCAAAAAGGAGAAGAGAACTACCCGGAAGTGCGCCAGATCAAATACCCCAAAGCCGGGTCTCCGAACCCATTTGTGGACCTTTTGTTCTATGATCTTACCAGGGGCGACATGTTCTCAGTTGATATCTCGGGCGGATTTACACCTGAAGATCTCCTCATCACTGAAATCGTGTGGGCCGGGAGGAAGGTTATCATCAAAGAGACCAACCGTGTCAGTGATATTATGCGCGTCGTTCTTGTCGACGCAGCAGCCAGAACTGGGCAGACCGTCAGGACAGTCGATGTTGGCAAGATCGACGGAGGTTGGTTTGAAATAGGCCACAACACTCGGTACATCCCGGCGGACCCTGCCAATGGTCGCCCTAACGATGGTTATGTCGACCAGATCATACATGATGACGGCGACCATTTGGCTTACTTCACTCCGTTGGACAACCCGGAGCCAATCATGCTCACCTCAGGTAAATGGGAGGTCGACGAAGCCCCGTCTGCTGTCGACTTGATGAACAATCTCGTGTATTTCCATGCCGCCAAGGAGTCCTCGATCCAGCGCCATGTTTACAGCGTCAAGCTTGACGGTTCAGATCTACGGGCCATCGTGGACACCAAGTCTGAGGGCATGTATGAGGCATCCTTCTCCAGCAAGGCCGGCTACACCCTCCTCACCTACAAGGGCCCGAAGGTACCCTGGCAGAAAGTCATCAACACTCCAATCAACACCGATAAATTTGAGCACATCGTGGAAGACAACAAGGCCTTGGTGTCCAAGGTTCAGAAGCATGAGCTACCTCTCCTCAACTACGGCACAATCAATGTGGACGGTTTCGAACTCAACTACCTAGAGCGCCGCCCGCCGCACTTCAACAAGAACAAGAAGTACCCAGTTCTATTCCAGCAGTACTCAGGCCCTGGTTCTCAAAGCGTCAAGAAATCGTTCACTGTCGACTTCCAAGCCTTTGTAGCCGCTAACTTAGGTTACATTGTTGTAACAGTCGACGGCCGTGGTACAGGGTTCATTGGGCGCAAAGCCCGTGTATGCGTCCGCAAGGAACTGGGACGCTGGGAGGCGCATGATCAAATAGAGGCCGCTAAGATATGGGCGGCCAAACCCTATGTCGATGCTAGCCGCATCGCGATCTGGGGCTGGTCTTATGGAGGTTTCAACACTCTCAAGACGCTTGAGCAAGACGCCGGCCAGACATTCCACTACGGCATGGCGGTTGCCCCCGTCACCGACTGGCGCTTCTATGACAGCATCTACACGGAGCGTTACATGTTGACGCCACAGGAGAACGAGGACGGCTACTCTCGCACTGCTATCAGCAATGCCACAGCACTCTCTGGCAACGTCCGCTTCTTGATTATGCATGGCGTCTCGGATGACAATGTCCACATGCAAAACACGCTCACATTGTTGGACAAGCTCGACTTGGCTAATGTGGAGAACTACGATCTTCACATGTTCCCGGATAGCGACCATGGAATCTACTTCCATAATGCGAATCGCATTGTCTATGACAGTAAGTCTGACCTTCCTACTAACGCGACTATCGCTAACACGTCACAGAACTGACCAACTGGCTCATTAACGCCTTCAACGGCGAATGGCTTAAAATTGCAAACGCAAAGCCTAACGGGTCTCGCAAGAGGAGTTTGCAGGAGATCCGGGAAAGGGGCGATATCGGGATCTCGGTCACCGATGGCGGCGCAAACCCCGTCCCACTATCCCTCTTGTCAGGACTTGAGTCTGTTTAAAGCATGGCTATAGGCGTAACGGTTTAACATATTCTATGTACTTTTGTTTAGAGCATAGAGTTAAATGGGCATTTAACTAGTTCTCACTCACTGAAGATTCGGTTCTGGTGGTCTGAAGTGGCCAAGACCCAGGTCTCACTCCTTACGAATCACACATGCATGGAACACCACTAACAGTCCAGAGAAATGACCTGAACTAATTATGCTGGACTTTAACAGATATCCTAGTCTCGAGAATTCATGCTCAAGTTAATTCAACATAATGCACTGGAGCATGCCCTCCCCAGCCAGCTCGCTGTAAGGCAAACTGGCATGTTTTCGCCCCTTTGAACAAGATGTAGGCTCCCAGCCCACAGTAACTGACAACTGCGACGACCACAATCAGCCAGCCTACCATGGGTGGCAGCACCCAATTCAGCACGGCGCCAACCCCCTCGTCACTGCCCCGGACGACCAACTCGGCGAAGAACCAGGCGAGCATGACCAGCATCTGCAACGACCAGAGCGCGGCGCAGGCGACGACGGTGGCCATTTTGCCCCTGGACATCGCCGGGGTCGTCGTCGCAGGCGCCTCCTCTTCCCGGAAGAAGAAGGCGTCGTGCCGCCGCCGGAATTCGGGCAGCGGCCACACTGCCAGCGCGTACTGGGCAATGACCCACGCCTCGCGCGTCGCCGTGTTTAGAATCACGAGGAACGCGAGGGGCACCACCAGCCACTGCCGCAGGCCGGATCCGGGTGCGCCCGGGCCTGGTCCTAGCAGGCGCGTCCAGATCAGGCTACCCTCAATCAGGAGGATAGCGATACCCGATAGTGCCCAAGGCACGGCGAGTAGACTTGGCTGAAACATCTTAGCGAGTGGGTGGGAGACTTGGGGGTGCCTGCTGGAGAACTGCAACGCCGGGTTGAAGATTCGTCATCGATTGACGGTTTGGAGGCGGACTGAAGATGTGAGTGGAGGGATGGTACGAATGGAAAACGATGATGTGAGACCGGCGGCCGCGTGGGCGCAGAATTGCGCGTCAATGTCGTCGTTCTTGGCGCTCGTCACCTCTCAGCTACCGGAAGGAGTGAGTTCATCGTGTGGCTGGTTGAGGTGGTGTTGGGGAAGTTGGGCCGCCTGTGCCGCGGGTGCGCCTGCGAAAGCAACCCGAGTGACTGGTTGGCTTGGTTGTACTCCTTCTGCCCTGTGCCATCCCTGTCTGTCTGTTGGTGATTGGATTCCGGTGCTTACTACTGATTGATACGTATGCCAAGCCCACGGTGTTTGTATGGGCTCGGATTATTTCAGGCGAGTGCCGGAAGCCATCTCTTGCGTGTAAACGAAGGACGCATGACAATACAAGCTTCCTTATCGCGATGGCGAGCCTAATAAATCGTACTTATTGCCCGATCTCTTGTTGCTGATACTACGCATAGAGATCGCAGATGCATGTTACCTGGACAGACAAAAAAACTGCTTCAGATCACAACATCTGCAGAGCGGACAGCACTGTGGGTACGCAGTGCCCAATAAATATAAAACTACATCTGACTCTGAGCGAATCGGGATGAAAAGACGGTCGGGGAATACCGGCGCGGGCGGTGGGAATCTGCGAGCATCGTGTATTCAACGTCTCGATTAGGGCTGATGCAACCTCGCCTGCAGGAGCGGGCAAGAACCGGAGTGAGAGCATTAGTGCTGTCAACGTGGCCGAAGAGGCCGGGTGCAACCCTATGTTCGATGTTTTTCCTGGTCGGCGGCTGAAGTTTCAGCGAATGAGAACCTCGATTTGCTTGGGCGGCCGAGCTTCAGGTCCGAGTGCCGGCATAAAGAGTTTCCTACCTTGGAGAGAGAGTGAAGCGTGATGACCTGGATGTGAGAACAAGGAACCTCGGAGAGAATGCGACTTTCTGTGGTGTCGACATCATGTTAGATTGTCATAAATCAAGTCTAGGGGCTCTTTGCGATTTAAGTCTATCGTGGTGGCCCTGGGGTGTTAAGTTTGTGTACCGCATAAACTAAGAGTTCTCATATCCGACCTAAACAGACCTCGAACTGAATACATGTTGCCCCTATCGGAAATGATTTGTATAAGAGGATCGGGAGAATGAAAGCATTTTACGCTTTTCAAGGATAAGGATCCGTCCTCATCACAGCATGCGCGGGTTTTTCCCGTTGGCAGAAGCGTGCCGAACCTAGCACGCAACGGTGGCAAGCTGCTCCCAGCCTCGGACACGTTTGCGATGCAATATGTATTCCAATAAACCATTGCAGAGTCTAGAATTGCCAACACACATGATCTAGTTCTGATATGGCTCCGGCCATTTGAAGTCGGGAGAAGTACCAAGGGCCAATGTCATACGAAAAGTTGACAGAATGCGAACCCCTATTCATTTTGGGAATGGATAGTACTTCTTCACGCTGGAACAGACATCAGTTGAATTAGCTCATCGTCTCCGTGTCCCCATATGTCCATTTTCTGGGCTATGTTAGCTTGGAAAATAACTCAATACATCGAATAGGGGCTTCGTTGGGCTATTCTTCTCCCCCCTTTTTAGATCATCC
Source organism: Apiospora malaysiana (assembly GCA_006508115.1). NCBI lineage: Eukaryota > Fungi > Ascomycota > Sordariomycetes > Amphisphaeriales > Apiosporaceae > Apiospora > Apiospora malaysiana. The sequence goes on along the minus strand of QUSE01000023.1, from coordinate 2,297,261 downwards.
AGCTGTATTCCAATAAAGACAGGAGATTCACTCGAACAAGTTGACATTGTAGCATGTGATATTGGTAAAGAGATCCTTCAGTGACGTTGTAAACTTGTCTCTAATTTCGGAGTCGTAGTTGTGTTTCAGCATCTATCCTGTCCTACTCATGACTATTTGAATCAGAACCTAGGCTTACCTGAATTACATATTAGTCCTATAACTAATGATAAGAATAATTACGGAGTGACCTATAAACTGCTTTTTGCTTGTATCTAGGTTCTTTGCGTGCCCTTCCCATCTATTATATTTGTAATCACATCGGCAATGTACCTATTTGGAATCTCTTTGAAGCAAAGGAAGCCAAGTTGGCATCTTTTCCGATGGGAGCCACCTTGGTCGGTCGAGCTTATCTTGCTCTGTAGTATATGAACCAATCAGCGCTTTTCCCGATACACGATGTCAGCGAATAGTCCGCCTCTCAAGTTGACCATTGCTATTTGATCTTACCCAGGTTGTCACACCCGCTATTTTCAGGCCGGAAAAGCCGTATCAGCGAGAGGATCGATGACTTGTTCAGGTCCACGACAAAGCCTCGTAAGGAGTTGCAGAATGGAAAGGCCATTGGACATGACTACGTCGTCTACATGCAGCCACTCAGCCAGACCAGGACATTGGCATACTGCTTTCGATAGGTAAGTAGAGGAGAGTCGGCATAATGTACTGGTGTTGTCCGTTGCCGGGAGAAAGAATTTAACAAAACGAGCTTGCATATTGATTGACCTTGGCTAATATGATCCGAGGTATGCCGGAGCTTGAGTAGAATAGCGCCGAGAGCCTCCCCGGGCAGCAAACCCACGGAGGGATCAATGTGCGAAGGCTTCGTATGTTTTCTGGAATAACACAATCGAGTTTGCAACGAAGAGCAAGGAAGATGCAGCGATTCACCGACGCCAACTTATGCGTTTTTCAGTCGTTGTGATACAGGGCATGCAGTCAACTTTAAACGTACGAGCGAGTCGGTAGTTGGCCAGGTTCCGGCACCGGCAGGACCCGTGGACAATCAGCAGAGTCCTAACTTGCGTTGCTGACATGGCTGCTGCATCCCACACACACACACACACACACACCCCTCCCCCACCATCTTTGATAGCATTCTACTTCTCCGGACTGGTCAAGATATACGAACAGGGCTGGAGAAAGGATGAATGCTATCGTTTATTGGGTTATCTTTGCCCCTGCCATCTATCTTGTCACCCCTAAATGTCCGATCACCCCCACCCCTTTCATGCCACACCTCATACCTCTATCCAATGCAGGCAAGTCCCTAGGGTTACTTCTACGGCATAGCAAGTGCGCAACCCCACACGTGAGATGATCAAAGTACCTTGCCGGCATGTCAAGATGCCTCGTCGTACCATGTGACCATGCCGGGGCTCAGATGCAAGCCTACGCAAGGCGTACCCGACCACTTGATGTTCAAGATTCACATACGAAAGGCTTTGTGCCATTATTTGTAACCTCACTACTCGAATAGAAAATAGCAGACCAGTAATCACCTCCGTATTGTGTGAAACGGAATACGATTTGCACTTATGTTCCGGATGCTGCTTACTCTGCATCAAGCCCCTACCCTCAGAGCCTAGAATCCGTTGGCTTGCCACATGGCTGCAGGCTCTCAGCTGGAACCGGAGCATCTTCCTAGGCTTATCTACAGGCATCATAGCCAATAGAAAGAGAGTCTCGAGGGCTAGGGCGTCGCATCATAGTCTCACGTAGGTGTCCGCTCACATCATCATCCAAACCCCGTATGAGTCGTATTAAGGCACAATACTTGGCGCAACCGTCGCTGCCTACTCACCTATTCATTCAGCTTCTTAGTATCCCAGGGAATCAGCTACTGACCGTGGCATAGCGGAAGTTCCCGTCCAACAACAGCCAAGACTACTTATATCTCACCTACGCCAAGATTCATGGTTATGGTATGATCCGGCTGTGCCGTACTTACGGGGTTCCCCCAGATCATCTCATCGGATCTCGCCCGCGAACAGAGTCTAGTCATAGCCTGCTGGCCATCGATACTCAACTATAATCAACAACCAACAGCGGCGATGACATCTAATAAAAGAGAGCGACGATGGTGGACGGAGGAGGAAGACCAGATCCTCAAAGCTGGTGTTGAGTCCCAAAGTATGCTACCCGCCTTCCGTTCTTGCCCGCACCTCGACAATGGGGTCAGTTATCTAACATAGAAAAAAGTCAAACAGGTAGGCAACGTGAACAGCTTGATGAGTTGGAACGAAATCGCTGCCCTGTTGCCCAGGCGTACCAACAAAGACTGCCGCAAAAGATGGTACAAAGTCAGATCCGATTTCGTCAAAGGAGCCTGGAGTCATGAAGAAGATCGTAAGTTGAAACAGGCGGTTCAACGCTACGGATTAAAGTCAGTCTTTCCCTCTCTTTGTCCATATCTTCATGGATCCTCAGTCTCCAATGGATTTTGTATATTTTTGTATTGTTATTTGGCAAGGCTTCGTACGAATACTTCTTGAAGACAGAAGCAGGCACTGACCCTTCCTCAGATGGTCCCTAGTATCACGGGATGTGGAAAGTCGCAACGCAGACCGTAGGTCATGAACGACCCCTGAATCTGGGAAATGCCATCACTGATATCCTCCAGAGTGCGCCAAGAGATGGCAGCACGGACTGCGGCCCGACCTCAAGCATACCCCATGGCAACCCGAGGAAGATGCAAAGTTGCTTCAGGCCATGGAAAAACACGGCAACAAATGGAAGATGATTGGAACTCTGGACCTGCCAAATCGATCGAGTCATGACATCAGGAATCGGTGAGCTTGAAGATGATCATGTGGTTTCTCCATAGAGGTCCGGACTAACAAGGAATAAAAAGGAGCGTCGTCCTTAGCCGCCGACAAAAACGTCTTTCGAAAAAGGATCCCGGCATGGGACAAACCGAAGCCGCTCAACAATCTAACCATGTCAAGCTGCAGTTACATAGCGATGATGAAAACGACAAAGACGAATTTGCAACAGAGTGCGAAGAAGACGATGTCTGCGACGACTATGACGACAGTGGAGTCTCGGTTGTGAGCGTCCATTCACAACTACAAAGTCCGGCTCTGGATTTTCATATGGATTCCGGATTCACAAGTGAAGCCGCTAGCCCACGCTCTATACAGGCGCTGTTCACGCAAGAAGATAGTAAAATGACGATAACAGACGGCCACGACTGGAGCGGGCTTAGCATGCCTCAGGACCAGCTCCTCAAGACGGAACAGCTGCAACACTTGCCGCATTTGCAGCAAATGCAAGCGACCCCACCGCCGACTCCTATCTCGACCACTTGGTATGGGCTGTCAGGGGCATCTGATGCGATGTCGCAGCAACCAAGCAATGGTTATGCATCCTACCTCCCCATGAACGTCATGCCGTACCCGGACATTGCTCACAACAGTATGGCGGACGAGAGTTATCTTGGTATGTTCGACAACTACGTCCACTCACCCAATGTTGACCCCATGGGGTTCCGGCCACAAGTGGACCCTAATTGGCCGTACGAGACTGGATATAGAACAGATTCCTTTGGGGGCTAATACATACTAAGTGGTCATGGGCGAATACATCTTCAGCACAGTCATTCGTTCCTCTCTTTCCTGGAAAGCTATACCAGACCTATGATAGAGGTAGATCTTAGAAAGTCCCCAGATGGGCCCCAGGAGATACAGCTCCTCGGAGAGAACCTGTCTCCGCCAACTATCGTTCACGTCTATCTCTTTGTTGTTGTTATTGCCCGTATAAATGCTGGTGCAGGAAATAAATGGGGCAAATATAGCACCGTCCCATTCACGGACTCCGAGAGAACGTAACGAGCCTAGGGTGGTCCAGATCAAACGTTGATTTCCAGATGGGGCTAATACTATGCATCACGACTGCATGTGCAGATCCGCGACTCTGATATTATTTGCCGGTTTAGGCAGGTTGCCACTTGTCGGGCAACCAGCGAATGCAACTCTTTTTAGGAACCAAGGCGCTTTAGGTAACGAAAGGACTGATCTGATATATTAGCAGAGAAAAAACGAGATGAGGCAGCCTCTATTAGCATCTATTACTCAATTCAGCCGCCACAGCAATTGGCTCGGCAATTCCCACAATCGCCAACCACCACGGAGGGCCTGACCCGGACCTGAGCGGGGGCAACGGCACGGCTCGTATTGTCGTGAGGGGGCATCGCATCATGCACGTTGCAATCACGCCGCGGCAAGCAGAAACTGGTGAGTGCAACGTATCATCCGTCTTGGTTGGCCAGAATTCGGAATAAAGAAGCAGGGGAGAAAAGCAAAAACGCCATCCAATCTATATCATGACCCAAGACTGGCCACCTCGAGTCAGGCCAAGTTTTGGTGTCCCGTCTTCGGCGGGGTACATGTAGTAGCCGGTTCGCTGCAGAACGTCGACTGGCGATTGAGCCATCTTCTTCTTCTGCGCGGTCACTATTTCCCACGATCGGTTTTTTGAACCCATCACCGCTATTTGGCGATTCAGACCGACTGGTGATCAACATGTGGCTTCTTAACCCGCTGCTCTATCTTTGGCTTGGCACAGTTGCCGTTGCAACCAATCCCTCTCCATATCAATATCCAACATCGGTGCCATCGCCCAAACCATCATCGTTTGTTATACCGACATGGGATATCAAATCGTCGCCGCAGGATGGGGAAGCCCTCGCCCGATTGTCTTTAGCCGGTGCTGACGTTACCGATTGGCATCACATCAGTACCTCTCGATGCACTCTCATGGGCTGCCTGCTGCACGCTGGAGTGTACGACGACTCCAAGCTGTTCTTCTCGGAAAACCTCAAGTCCTTCAACAGAAGCCAGTTCGCTGTGCCATGGATTTACAGGAACGAGTTCAAACTCGATCCTAGGCCTGGGCAGCACTACTTCCTCAAGACCAACGGCATCACCTCCAAGGCGGACATTCTGCTCAATGGCCACATCGTCACGACCAAGGATTTCCAGGTGGGATCCTACGCAGGCCATGAGCACGAGATCACAGAACTCGTGAACCAGGGTGCCAACGGGTTGCTGATCCAGGTGTACCCGACTGACTACAACTACGACTTCGCGCTGGGCTTCGTTGACTGGAACCCTTATCCACCCGACAATGGTACCGGCGTTTGGCGGAACGTGGTCGTCAGACAGACGGGCCCGGTTGCTCTGGAGCCTCTGAGGGTGGTTACCAACTTCGAATTGCCCCTTGGAGGAGGGGTAGCAAACGTCACGTTGAAGGCCACTGCTCGAAACCTGGAAAACCGCAGCTTGACGTTTATCGCACAAAGCACAATCTTGCCCAAATCCGGAGGCATGCCTATCATCAAGACGCAATCTGTAACTTTGGAACCATACCAATCATTGGACATTGTCATGCCCACGACCATAGCCCGCCCGTCTATTTGGTGGCCTAGCGCTTGGGGAAGCCAACCTCTCTACAGCGGGAAGCTCTCAATCCTGATGAACAATGGCACTGTGAGTAACAGTACCGTCTCTGATATGGTAGAGCAGGATTTTGGGATACGCAAGGTGACGTCCTCTGTCAACGCACACAACGACACAGTATTCAGCATAAACGGCTACCCCTTCCAGGTTATCGGTGGTGGCTATAGCTCGGATATGTTCCTCAGATGGGACACAGCCAAGTTCGAGACACAGGCACGATACATGCTGGATCTGGGCCACAATACTGTCCGCCTGGAGGGCAAGATGGAACACCCCGAACTCTACGAAGTGGCCGATCGGTTGGGTTTGATGGTGCTACCGGGATGGGAGTGCTGCGACAAGTGGGAAGCGTGGAAGTACAACGATGACCTGGCGGTAAAATCGGACTGGCTGACACACGACTATGGAATCGCCAATGCCAGTATGCGCCACGAAGCTGCGACGTTACAGACGCACCCTAGCCTATTGGGCTTTCTGGTGGGAAGTGACTATTGGCCAGATGACACTGCCACCTCCATCTACATGGAGGCGTTTAAGAGCTCGGACTGGCAAAACCCGATCATTGCGTCTGCGTCCAAGAGGAGCTTCCCGGCCGCCTTGGGCCCTGGCGGTATGAAGATGGATGGGCCGTACGACTGGGTGCCGCCCAACTACTGGTATGACGTTGAGCCCTCCGAGGACCGCTTAGGAGCCGCGTTCGGCTTTGGGTCTGAGTTAGGTGCAGGCGTTGGCACGCCGGAGCTTGGTAGCCTGAAGAAGTTCCTGACAAAGGAAGACATGGATGACCTCTGGAAGCAGCCTGAAAAGGGACTGTACCACATGTCCACCAACGTGTCGTCGTTCTATGACCGAAAGATCTACAACGATGCGCTTTGGAAGCGCATGGGCGCGCCCACTTCACTGGACGACTATCTCCTGAAAGCCCAGATCATGGACTACGAGGCCACCAGGGCGCAGTTCGAAAGCGTTTCGGCCTTCTGGAGCAAGGAGCGCCCTGCCACAGGCCTTATCTACTGGATGCTCAACAACGCCTGGCCAAGCCTTCATTGGAATCTGTTCGACTACTATATGCGTCCTGCAGGATCTTACTACGGAGCCAAGACCGGAGCGAGACCGGAGCACGTGGCTTTTAACTATGTGACCAAGGAGCTATATCTGATCAACCATTCTATCGACCGTCGGGGCCCACGGACCGTCAATGTCGATGTAGTCGGTATGAATGGCGAGAAGCTTTTAAGCACAACCGTTAGGGCGCTGACCGAGCCGAACAAGAGCAAGGCAGTCTACAAGTTTGCACCTCTCAAGAAGACAACCGACGTCGATTTTCTCCGCGTGGTGCTCACGGACGAAAAGGGGCGAGCACTAAGTCGCAATGTTTACTGGATATCCAAGACCCCCGACCAGCTTGACTGGGAAAATTCGGATTGGTTCTACACGCCGGTGTCCAAATATGCAAACTACAATGCCCTCGACAAGTTGCAGCCCGCTCAAGTCACCACCACAGTAACGCCTGCCCAATACGGCTTGAATGGCACTGGCGGGCATGAAGTCCTGTTAGAAAACCATTCGGCTGTGCCGGCGTTCTTTTTAACATTGAATTTAGTGGACGGAGCTGGCGGTGATGTGTTGCCTGTCTTCTGGTCTGATAACTACGTGACTCTCATGCCGCATGAGAAAGTGCGCCTAAGCGTCACATCTCCGACAAAGGGGGCTGCATCTATTCAATTGCGCGGAAAAAACGTCGCGGCCGCGACGATTGCCTTGGAGTAACGCTAGTAGGAATGGAGTCGTTGGCTATAGGGGAAATGAGATATATCCTAATATTAGGTCTGCCTACTGACCACCACTATCAATACACGTAAACGAAGTTCGGGTTTTCCTTGTCGGTCAAGTCCGTGAACCCGGTTGCGCTCAGGTCGTTGGCTATATCGTTGCCAGCGGCCCGGAGCTGCTCCCGCTGCTGCTCCTTGCGTTTATTCTCCCACTTAAAAGCGTAGCGGAAAATAAAGAATAGGAAGAACTCTATGCAGTTGGAGACCAGCAGCGAGCCGATACCGAGGGGGTACGATGGCGCCTGTTCCGTCTTGTAGAAGAAGGGGCTGGCGATGTTGCCGATGCACGCTCCGAACCAAATCATGCCCGAAACGATCATCTTCTTGGACTGTCCTCCCGTATTGGACGTGATGAGCGAGAGAGATATCACGAAGGAGGCTTGGTAGGAGCCAGTCAAGTAGCTGGGAGACCATCAGTCAACATATCCCGCAAATCGAAATGATTACAACCAAGGGAAGCTAGGTTTCCACTCACAAACACACGAGACGGCCGATGTAGGCGTCGTCGGGTGCCAAGAGGAACCCGAGCGCGCCGGCAATGGTCGGTAGCATGAAGATGGCGCAGACAAGGGTGCGGCTGTTCGGGGGCATGTAGCGGTTGGCGAGGGCGCCGAGGCCGATCCAGACGACAACGAGGGCGCCCTGGGGGATGCCGAGCAGGGCGGTCTCGAGGGTGCCGAAGCCGAGTCCCTGGATGACGAGGGTGGAGAAGTTGGAGATGCCCCCGTTGGGCACGTTGGACATGAAGCCCAGCAGAGTGAAGAGCCAGGTCTTGTAGTCGGTGTAGGCCTCGCGGATCTGGCCCCAGTGGATGCGCCGCTGCTCGATGCCCGTCTGGTTCCGCCGGATCCGCGCGATCATGAGGAGCTTCTCGTCGTGCGTGAAGCCGTGGATCGTCCGCGGCGAGTTGGGCAGCAGGAAGGCGAGGACGATGGCCCAGAGGGCGCAGAAGGCGCCTACCACGATGAACTCGTAGCGCCACGACGCCAGAGCCCCCTGGATGTGACCGATGCCGTAGCCTACAATGTTGGCCGTTAGGTCTCAGTAGGCCATTGAAATCGGCAATGGAACGGAAGACGTACCAATTAAACCCCCTCCAGCCACGCCGATGCCATTCCATATATACCAGGCCGCAATGCGTGATGGCTGTTCAGCACGAGTGTAGTACATGGAGGTGATCAGCATGAAGGCCGGATCGGCAATTGCCTCGAAAGCTCCAGACAGGATGCGAAGGGCGAGGAGACCAGCAAAGTTCTTCGCGGCGGCTTGAGCCATCAGCAAGACTCCCCACATCAGGATGTTAAATGCGAGATAGTAAGCTGGCGGACACCGCTGCATGATGAGGTTGGAGGGGATGGCCCAGATCAGCCAACCGAAGTAGAAGCAGCTCGAGAGCCACGAGTACTCCTCGCCCTTGAGATGGAGACCGTCTTTCAAACCGAATATGGCGGCATACGACCTAGAGATAGGTCAGTATGACTGTGACACGCCCAGCCAGTGGGAGGCATCAATAGAGAGCAACGCACAACGTGGTCTTGTCCACATAGTAGAAGAAGTAGCAGATCCCAAGGAGAGGTAGGATCCGCATGTCCAGCTTTCGAACGAGTCTCTTCTCCTCGGCCTGGTCGACGGACTCGTCATTCGGGTAACGAGCTAGGGCCTCTAAGTACATCTCAGGGTGCTGCTGCTGAACTTCTACCACATGGTGGCCTGGCGGCTTGCCGCCGTCGCCTCCATATTCGACATGGTCGGCGTCGCTGGCACGTGGTTTTGCATCAATGTAGTTTGACGTCATGATAGGTGCTGGTCCTTAACGGGCCGACTTGATTGTACCGTCGTCTTCCTCGTCGTCGAGCGACACGGCATCGACATTTGGTATAAAGAGGAAGGTGTGCGTAATAGCATGACTCGTTCGACATCCCCTCGGCCAATTCTCTGCATCCTATATATGATGATGATCAATCATAGCGATCGTCGGAGGCCGGCATATGTCGCGGCGGGTCGACGACTCTTGCATGACGATTTTGGGGGCTAAGTTGGGGTTGCTCTGCGGGGAAGTATCCTGGGGATGGGACAGCGTGGGGATCAAGGGATCAACGGGGAGAGTATCTGGGATGGGGGTGTTTTTCCGCCAATGAGAAGGATTAACATGACAGCGATGCCGATAGCATCTGGGTAATTACCGAGCCGCATCGCTGGCAGATAACGGTTCTTCGTTCATCGGGAGACATGGGTGATTCTCAAACATCTGCTCTCTCGAGGGACCGGTTGTGCGGGAAGGTCAATTGAACATGGTTGTCTGCTTGGCTGATTGCTGAAGCTACTGACTGATGCGCTAACTAATCGTGATCGCATCTTCGCCGCAACCTTAAAATCTTAAATGAAGTAGGTGCACCTCCCCTTTACTGATGCCAACACATCAATTCAAAAGACCAAACACAACCCTGCCAGATCAACGAGTTCTTTACATTCAACTTTCAATTTATTAAGAAAGACCTACGAGAACGAATGTACCGTGTGCGCCGACAATTGATATCCAAAGATGCCCTAGCTATCCATCATGTGGGATTCTCGAGACCGAGGGCTATGAGCCCCTCCAAGAGCCCCTGAAGTTGTGCCTCAGCAACGCACCTGACGGAATCGTGCCATCGTTCGTACTGTGCGAATGGGGCTGGCCCATGCCGAAGTCATCAATGGGCAATACCAGGATGTCGCCGTAGAGTCTAGGCTCCGTCATGCCGGAAAGGTCGCGCAGGCTCTGCACCGACGGGTCGGCCAGCTGGATCTGCTCGAATACCACGTCGGTAAACGCCGCCGGCCCTGTCGAGTTCATCGTCTCGAGACTGGTCGCCTGGAGTGCCGCCACGGTCGTGCTATGCGCGCTCGCCGTCGCCTTTAGCGAGTCGATGGCCCTCTCTACCATCCTGGTGAAGAGAGGATGCCCAGGGGCCGCCGCAATCGTCCACTGGCAGAACTACAATTAGGAATCCTTAGTACAATTGCCATTTGATATCACCACAGCAGCAATTGGGAGGGTATTACCTGCAAATCGTGTGGAATGTCTACCCAGTTGGGCCCGTCAAGCTTGTCGAACTCGATCCCAACCACCACGCGCGCCTGGTCCCGGAACTTCTGGGGAACCCAATGGTCGATCGGCTGGAAACATTGCGTATCTGTGTCTGTGTAAACCCCACCTTCGACGGACAAGATGAGGTACCGCAACAGGTCCGACTTGAGCCCAGGGTTCCGCAGCTGTTGGTAGGTCCGCCGCACTGTCCAGTTGGAGACGAAGTTGGTTTTCACGAAGCGATCGGCGGCGCTCAGGCTCATGAGGGTGTACTGGTGATCTGGATTCTTGGCTATCCAAGACGCCGTGTCACCCAGCTTCTCATGGTCGATGCCTCCGGTCTGGCCGGTGGAGACGTCTCGAGGAGTCAGGAAGATCTGCCATATCTTTTGCGGGATCAAATCAGGAGACGCTGCGGCGACATGCTTCTCGCGGTAGCGGAAGACCTCTTCGAAATCGGAGACGTGAGGTACACTGCCTGGCCGCAACAGGACCAGCGAGTATACTGATAGGAACAGAAGAGAGAGGGCGAGGCAGAACCCGCGTGCATTGAATAACGACCGGGATATCATGGTGCCTTTGGCATGATGAAGAGAGAGGTTATGTGGTTGGCCTCGATACCTTCTGCGTTGAAGTACAAAACTTGACAGCCCTCATTCAGAAAGAATACCGAGGGAAGAAAGTTCGTACGTGTGCTCGACTTCACCGGGCCATATATCTCCCTGGAATGTGGACTGTCTAGCGGGCAATGTGTGCTCCTCGGGCTCAGTGCATTAGGCCAAGCGCAGAGAAAACACAATATCTCAAAGTATATGCATTCCAGACTGGGCATTTTCATCACCAGAAAGAGAAGCAGAGAAACCCAAATGACAAATTGGCCTCAAATGCGAGGATCATCCCTGTCTGGTCATCTTACCCAACATGTCGTGCCTGGCTCTCCAGCTGGGCCTCGACTCGGAGATTGATATGAGGGAAGGGGTTTGAATGCTGGGTGAATTTTTGCCGGTCTACAGCTGCTCATCCAATAAAAAGGTAGATTCCGATGCATCAAGGGATGCTGATATGTATCGGGGTGTCTTGCGACTTGACAGCTGAAATTTTGGCGTGTTAGGATGTGAGCGCTAGATGAGAAAGATAAGGCGCCTGGATCCAGGGAGCTGGCTTGGGGAATGGCAGGGTTATTGACCTCGAAACTAGTGCAAGTTCCAGCTGAGGAAACGGACGCTATGCAGTTCTTGACGAGGAAGAAACTATACCTCGAGAGGAATGGCTGTCCAATAGCTTATTAATAGACACGGAAGCAGTCAAAGGTTAGTGGCAGCTTGACTCGAGTTGGCGCCGACGTTTGTGGGGTTTCAGCTCGCCCCTTTTTATTTTGCCCGATATCAGATTGGCAGTATCCACCAACACTCTCAAGTCAAAGAGTATAACTAACTCACTATATAAAGCTGTCATCACATCTTCGATAATCCCTTGTGTAGAGTTCCGGACTACCTGTGACGATTGAGCTTCCGCTCAACTTTGCACGATCATTCCCTTGCGGCGGGCCAAGTCCGCCAAGATGCAGAGAAATTATGCCCAATCGCAGACAAAAGGGTAAACCGTATGGTTGTGTTAATAGAACAAGCCTTATTTCATAATTATGCCAAACCGTGTAATGTTTGGCTGTTGGTCTTGGGTCTTGGGTCTTGGGTCTCGGGTCTTGGGTCTCTGGTCACATGTCTCAGTTTAACCCTCCCCCTCCTTCACTAGCCACAACCAAGCCCCATTTCGTATTTCTGTTTGCTCAACTTCATATGAAACAACAAGAGAACTTTGATTGCAAATAGTGACCATTCTTGTCATCTGCCACTATCACCATGCCCCGAAATCACCCATCAAGGCAACTCAAGATGTTGCGAAAGTACAACGAGACTCACGAACCACACCCTGGCCATACGCCCGAGTCCACCTGCGAGACATACCCACGTGACGACGACTATCTTGATGTACCGGGCGGAAAGCCAACTGATCCTGAAGATCTTGAGATGAACGGGCATTCTGGATTTCGGCACGTTCGCTGCCCTGGAGGCGTAGTCAGGTGCAAATGTGGACGTCTGGCCTACCATCTCGACTCTCTGATCATCGCCGTCGACGGCGCCTGTCCGGGCAATGGCAGGATCGATGCGAGGCGCTCTGCTTGTGGCATCTGGTTCGGGGACGGCATGGGCCTGAACTCCCTCTCAAACGACTACAGGCAGAACTTCGCCTTCCAAGTCCCAGACCACCCCTGGTTACCCCACACCAGCCAGAGAGCGGAGCTCTACGCCGCCGCCGGCGCTTTGCTGAAGGCACGAACCTACGTGGAACACGGCGGACAGTATCCCTGCGGCGACGATTGCAAAACGCCATGCACGGTGAAGCACATCGTGCTGAAGACGGACTCGGCGTACCTGGTGAACGGCATCACCAGTCACATCAACAAGTGGCGCCACAACGGCTGGAAGACGTCGTCCGGCACCAACGTCAAGAACCGCGACCTTTGGGAATGGTTGGAGGTACTGGTGCACGAGTACCTGGGCTTGGAGGTGGCTGTCGACTTTTGGCTGGTACGCCGGGAGCACAACAAGGAGGCGGACAGATTGGCTAACGTGGGGCTGGCATCGAACATGATCCTGACAATGGAGGGAGGCTTCCACAACCGTTTCTGACACCAAAAATTAACCAGGAAAGAAAAGGGGGAACACCATACTGGAAAATGGTTCATGAAAGGAAGATTAAACTCAACAAAACGTGGTTCAAAAAGAGGATGGTCTGAAAGGGATCGATATTCTATTTTCCAGTTGGCACGACTAGTAATCGAACCATTGAAGGGCACATATATAGTATCCTTCTGTGCGTAGCCGAACCGAAGTGACACTACCATTCAGTATGGACCTCAGTCTGACAAAGGTACATTCAGACGTTGAGCTTCGGCATGGCCTCGCCATAATTGGACACACTGTACTCGGTGGTGACGTGGATGGCCCCGGGCATCTCGTCGCTGTGCTCCGAGCGAGTCAGTCCGCCTTTCCTCGGCATCATCATATCCTCATCGCTCTCGATGGGCGATAACAGCGTCCCTTGGATCATTTCCCGTGGCGGCCTGAAATCAGGATCCCTGAAGTGCATCTCGAGTGCTCTTCCCCCGCCTCCTCCCCCTTCTCCGCCGCACGATCGGTCGTTCTGCTTTCCGACGCCGCTGCCACCTCCACCCGTGCCGCCGGTGTAGTAGGGGGCGGCCCCTGACGATCTAGGCTTGGAAGAGGCGTCGCTCCGGAGCCGGCCTCGCCAGGTCGACTTGACGAAGAGCGGCCGCATGCAGGGGATGGACACGGTGGCCGCGGCGACGAAGAACTCGCGTGTGGACCAGAACGCGGACTGGAAGATCTGGTCCAGGGACCGGAGCGAGTAGTATGACCGCAAGATGGAGGCGACCATGACGAAGAGGCCGGAGAAAACTAAGGGGCAGAGCATCAGCTTGCGCCTTATCGGTAGTTGCAGCTTGATGAGAATCGGAACCGGCAGCATGCAACACAGCAAATCGGTCCTGGTCGGTTGCAAGGGGATCAGCGGATCGAAGGCAGGTATGTGTGTGAGTGTGTGAGTGTGTAATAGGATTCTGTACAACCTAAGAGTGGCTGCGAGGGTTACTTACAGAGAATTAAGGGATCCGATGATATAGTAGTTGAGTTTCCTTGTAGTGCACTGCTCCCCAGGGAACGGAAAGACCTGCCACGAGCGATGGATGGGCAGGCATCCCAGCACCTGGGTGAGGATGGAAGCCACATAACCCGCTGCGGTAAATAGAGCCACGCACTTGACCGCAGCCATCTCGCCCCGCAGGCCGTTGCACAGTCGAGCGAAGAAGGCCAGCGCGGTAGCCTTGATGCACCAGATGTAGGTCACGTAGAAGATCCACGAAACGAACACGATCCGTCCGCCGTGCTCGTAGGCCGCGTACTGCTCGCGAGGAACCGATGCTGCCGTCTCGGGGGTGAGGAAGACGTTCGACGACATCATCAAGGCAGAAGAGGCGCAGCCTGTGTAGACGGCCCACACAGCCTGTCGTGAGATGCAAGTGCCAACATCAGCTTCGCCTGCCTCATGAAATATCCAAGACTGCCCACCCAAGGTGATGCGGGAAAGGGTTCTTACCATGACAAGTCCAGTGAAGTAGTCGTCAAGGCCGAAGCCTCGCAGTCCTACAGTCTTGTACCGCGAGAATACACGCAGGACCAGGAACAAATTTCCCAGCGCATATTCTGCCCAAAGCTCCTGTAAATAGGCTTCTAGCATAGCCTCTTGATTAGCCATGATGATAAAAAGGGGTACCAAGTTGAGCGACAGGTTATCAGAAGATGAGTCTCAAGGGACAGCAGGAGAGATCGGATTGGTACAACGGCAAGATTTGTCGGTTATCTAACCGGGAATGTTCCATCTTATTAAGTCCACCAACTTCGAGAGGCCAACCTGAAGATATTGTGACTGCTCACATCATTAGATGCCGTCGTGGAAACACAGCGATGATTTAAGTCAGGGGTCGCAGTGATAACATGAACTCTTCCAAAGGATGAAGGAATTCGGCTGAGGTGGGAAACGATCAGGCCATAAGTCGTCCGGGACTCGAGGGAATGACCATAAAACGGTCCGGATATTGTACGACCAAAAGGCACATGTCACAATTGCGCTTAGCTAGGAGAGAGAGAGGAAAGAAACTCATTCGCCAATGCAACAACGCCTCAACGTTTCGCCCCGCAGAAAACCCCCAAGTACAGTGCAACCCTGCGGTGCTGGGTTATGTAGTATGTAAGTAGTCGACATATAAAACCCCATGTATTGTCGCATCATCCATCCAACACCATCGGCACTTCTACTGAACGCTTCTCATACCGATGATTTGTCGTTTTCTTATTCCGGCTTTCGGTTACCAAGTTGCGGCTCGGGCCTTTTGGAAGAGGTTTGGTCAGCCCCCCCTGCCAGCGATGTTGTCTGGAATGCTACAGGACCATCTCTTCACACCTCCAAGGATGCTGCAAACTTCCAAGAGAGTGAGAATCTGCGTCACGATCCCGGTCGTAATCTACAGATCTGCATCAGCTTTCCCAAACAGGCAACCACAGAAGTAAGCAACCCAGCATCTGGGTCACATTCCGAATGGAATTCCTAGATGAGTGACGAGCACATCATGTGACGAGAGAATAATCAAACAAGCTAATGCGAGTTGAACGACGCACACAATACTGGACAGCATTTATTCACGAGGATCCCCATTGTGGTCAATTTACCGAGTCACTCACTCCAAAGCTCGTCCTCACGGAACACTGTTCCTCTTGTCTCTATTCTTTATTGTGATATTTGCGATGGCAACGAAGGTCGCAATTGTGACCGGTGGCGGTAAGTGAAACGAGAAGAAACCCCAGTCATGGCGCCAAGCTTCGACTCAAATCTGACATGTCAGCAGCGAGCGGCATGGGCTTCGCCGTCACGCAAGCCTTGGTCAACCGTGGTGGATGGGAAGTCCATGTGCTGGACGCGAAGCCCGCCGCTCGCCAGCAGCAGCCACCATTGTCTGCCAACACGGTGCATTACCACCAGGCCGACACCGCCGACTATGGCCAGCTGGCTGCCGTCTTCAAGTCGGTTTGGACCTCGGGCAACCAACGGCGCCTAGATTTCGTTTTCGCCAATGCGGGCATTCTGGACTCGACCGACTTCTTCGCCAAGAGCGGGGCAGACGGGACCGACGAGCCACCGCCTGAGCCCGACTACCGGGTCGTGGACGTGAACCTGAGAGGCTGTGTCAATACGGTGCATCTGGCCCGTCACTATATGGCACAGTCGCCAGACCGGTCTTCGCGTGCCATCGCTGTGACGGCGAGCCAGTCTGCCATTTGGCCCACGTACTGTATACCTCTTTACACGGCATCGAAGCGTAGGTGGCCTGGAGTTGTTTTCAGTCCTTCTTCGCTGTTCGTTGTTTTCCTATTGTCCTACCCCAGACTCATGAGAGCCTTGTGGACTGCTCGATGATCTTAGCATACTG
The DNA here is from genome assembly GCA_006508115.1 of Apiospora malaysiana. NCBI lineage: Eukaryota > Fungi > Ascomycota > Sordariomycetes > Amphisphaeriales > Apiosporaceae > Apiospora > Apiospora malaysiana. The sequence goes on along the minus strand of QUSE01000023.1, from coordinate 2,280,803 downwards.
ACTTTTACCTTCCATGTAAGATGGCGTCTTGGGCTTTGTGCGCAGCATCGCGGATTGGTACTTCCAGACCGAAGACATCCGCATAAACACCATCTGCCCCTCGTCTGTGAAGACGGACTTGCTGCCGGAAGAGGCATGGGCGTCTCTCGACCCTTCGTCTCTGACCTCTATGGATCTGGTCGTGAAGATTGTGCTTGAGCATTTCCTGGATGGGGAGCTGATAGTGGACTCTGGGGGCCGCAAAGGCACCAGCAACTACGGACAGACCGTCCTTCCATCTGGAGATGAGATGTACCTCTGTGAATTGCCGCCTTATGTGAACGCAGGGCACGAGGCACTGGTCCTGGCTACGGCGGTCGATAAGCAGACACATATAGTTTAAACACGTGAAGTACCACCAGCCCTGTGCGGTGGAAACAATTATACTTGAGAATGTTTCTGCACCAACTCATCTTCTACCAGCTCGCAACCGGAACTGAGCGTTCCTGTCACCATAAATCCTCGCACAGCTCTAAAGTGATGGGTAATTGACATGTAATTTTCTCAGATTCTCAGGGGGAAAAGTGCCAAGATCTGCTATCTATCGGTCTAAACATCCTTCCAAGATACACAGCTTTCAGATCAGAGCACCATCTCAGGCTAACTCAGCCATTTGGTCTGATTGGACCATCGGGAACAAAGCGCCCCATCAAAGTCTTATTCCCGCTTCTCTCTGTTGCGATTTGGTATCGTCTTTCCAGCTGCCGGGCCTTCTTCAGCTGTTTCAAGGACTTGGTGATGATGGAACGCTGCTGAGGCAAGGGTAGATGGGCCAGAGCCTGACGATCCCCCGGACGCATGTTGGCGAGCTGTGTCGTGAATGCAGTCTCCCGCTTCTCGCTCCTGGTGAGGGCTCTCGCTCCAAAAGGACCAGGGCCCTCAACCACTGACGTGGACGTAGCTGGCTGCTCCTCGTGCTGCTGAAGATCACTGCTACTCATAGCCTCAATATCTTTTGAGTGGTACTGGCTTGTATCCGCCGAGCGCTGAATCCGCTTTGGGCGCGGAGGACCCGAGAGAGTGTCCGGTCGACTTGATATAATCTTTCCCGAGGGGAGCCTCATTGAGGTCTCATCCGTCCATGTTGTTTGTTTGGTTCTATTTGACTCTGTGACGTTCGCCTCCTCATCTGCATCGTCCTCGTTGATTTCACTTTCAGGCTCAGAGAAATCGTAGAAATCTGCAAACTCGGAGCCTTCCCCATCGATATCGAATCTACAGTGATTCTTGCCGACCATGTCTGGCGAGTTCTGGTGAGCTTCTATGAGCAAAAAAAGGAGACAGTGACGCGATCTTACGTTGCTGAGCTGCCAATGGAGTGTTTCGTTGGGTCCCGCAGTTTATACACTCATTGTAGCCGAAGATGACCAGATGCAAGTAGTCGAACAATGTGTCGAGATCCACCAGCAACTTATCTCTGCTGGGGATGAAAAGTCCGTGTGTCGTTTGCATGTGCAACTGATTGGTTTCGATATCGTCCAGTTGCTTATTGCAGAACAAGCAACACTCTGGAATGAATTTTGGACGTGTGTAGTGTTCGCCCCCCTTTTGTGATGTGGCTGTGGTTGCGCTATCGCCGCTGCTGGTTGCAGTGTTCGAGTCCATGGTCAGGCGTGTTGATGACTGATGTGATGTAAGAGTGACTTTCGGCACTTGCAGACTATCGCTCTCCTTTTCATACTCGTCGATACTAGATGCATACTATATACTGACACGAGGAGACGTACTTTCTATACCTTAGGTACTACCTTAGGTACTGTCTGTCTCCCCTTATCCCCTGATTTAGTACAAGCAGCTCCAGTTTAACAACGTTCTGGCCAATTGGCTACGTGCATTAGTCAAGAGAGTGCAAAAGACAGGGGTCGGGATGCCGAATGCGGACAGTGGAGCGTATTGGTGATTTGTTAGTGCTTCCTATTGGCTGACGACGCCTCGTCTTACTTATGAATCATACTGATTCAAAGGCGTGGTAGAGTCATAATTGTTACTTACTTATTAGCTAAGCTAGGGGTTTGCCATGCGCTTGGTGATATGCACGTTGCACGAATCGTATAACCCAATTACACATTACACCACTCGTGATGAAGCAGACCTCGTCATTTTGGTAGCCATTCCCCGATCAGATGAGCCACGGCCACGGATAACCGAAACGGCTATTGCCGAGGTCCGAATCTAGATCGGAGTGCGCAAACCTCGACTCCGTGACCACTCCGTGACCACTACTGACCACTACTGACCACTACTAACCACTGACCATTGCGGACTGCTGGCTGGACTGCTGCGCATGCATTGCACCTTGGTTGATTGTAATTTATCGCAAGCCACAATATCCGGGTCTTCGTCTCGACTAGGTACTCGGAATGCCACTGCATTGCATCCTATATGGCGGGACTTATTGGTCCTCTGCGGCCCATAAACGTCTGGGCTTCCTGTCCAACATTTCGCTTATGCCCTTGGTAATTAGATAGGGAACACCAAGTCAATCAAGCACTCCTCAAATCACGACAAAGCCCTGGGTGGCCGTCCAATCTACTGGCTAGATAAGGAGACCACTCCAATTTGGAAGCCGATAATAGAAACAAAGATAATCTAGATTGCACGGCCTCCCAACCCGACCGTACCTTGCAGTCCATGACTTGGCCTACCTTCTCGCCATACAATCACGGAAACGGACAGAGAGTAACTACCAACTCTACCACCGAGCTCATCTGGCACCTGATGCCTTTACCCCTTTTCATCGAGAATGGACAAATGCTGCACGGGTGTTACTTCCGGTTCATTTCATTCCGACGTCAAACTGTCGTGGGGTGTTTCCAAAATGGGGGGAAATAAGACAATCCTGCTATCACCTCGCGATTTAGCCTGAACCAATGGACGTCATTGTCCGCTCTTCAATTGGACAAGCCCTGGTTGGCATCCATGGGACTCTATCAGGTCCATTTGCCTAAAGCAACCAGTACGCGATGCCCAGCATGCAAACGTAGACTGGATGCGCGTGTCGTGCCGTCACAGTCGCATTGCAGCACACCCAGGAGGTTCCTTGGATTTGGAATCCGATAAACACATCTACATATAAATTGATCCCGAGACCAACGCAGGGGGGAGCACGCAATTCATCTATCATACACGAACCCGGTAGCCCATACCAGCTCAATCTATAGTACTACCTGGACGCGTTCGTCAAGATGAAGGTCTTCCAGTGGTTTTCCTACCTTCTCTCCTTCGGGGCGCCCCTGGTGCTCGCGAACCCCAACTGTCCCATCTGGGGAGCCGAGTTTCCCAAGCCGCAGCATCTCGCAGACAGCGCGATATGGAAAACCGCGATGAGCAACCTCACGGCGACATTCGATGAGGTGGACAAGACGGCCGCCAACTACAGCTACGCCGTCCAGCTCTTCTCCACGAACCCAGGACCGCCGATCCTGTTTGAGCGATTCCATACCGCTCAGAGCCTGCCCAGTAACACGACTGGGGTCAAGAAAGTGGATGCTGACACTGTCTTTCGCATTGGGAGTGTTACCAAGATCTTCACTGTCCTCGCTTACTTGGCAGAGACCGGGGAGAAGTACCTCAAACATCCCATTACCGAGTTCATACCTGAGTTGCAGGATATTGTGGACCGCCGTGAGAGTGGAACGGTTGACGAGCTCCGAACGGTGAAATGGGAAGATATTACAGTGGAGGCCCTCTTGTCACAGGTACCCAATCCCCGAAGCCTAATATTGCGAGAGACTATACTGACCTATGTATCCTCAGATGTCTGGGATTGAGCGAGATTGTGAGTGCTTTTACATTGTGTGATGGGAGCCTTCCGCGTTAAATCCATTCACCTACTAACAGAATCAACTCTTGATATAGACCTCATCCTTGGAGAGATTATCGGAGCTGTACCTCTTGACAGAGCCGTGAAACTCGGGTTTCCGCCACTGGGGCCTAAGCCTCCTTGTGGCGTGAACCCCCTATGCAACCGAACACGTGAGTGAAACAATCCTAATCCAACATCACCGCCTGGTAGCAAAAGTCTAACATGGAATAGAGTTCTTTGAGGGCATTTCAAATTCATACCCGTCTTTCGCGCCATGGAAGACGCCGGCCTACTCCAACATCGCTTTCCAGCTAGTTTCCTATGCGCTAGAGAAGATGACGGGCCGCTCGTTCGTCTCGTCCCTGAACTCGACGGTGCTGAACCCGCTGAACATGCGGCATACGTACTACTATTCGGCGCCAGAGTCCGTGGGCGTCATCCCGCGCGAGGTGGGGAAGACGGGCTGGAAGACCTACATTGGCGACGAAGCGCCCTCAGGCAACATGTTCGCCTCGGCGGGTGACCTCACGACGCTGGGGCGGGCCATTATGGGGTCCACCGTGCTGAAACCCCTGCTGACGCGGCGCTGGCTGAAACCCGTCACGTACTCGTCCGACAACGTGGCCGCCGTGGGCATGCCATGGGGCCTGCGGCGCCTGCCCCTCAGCAAAGACAACCCGCACCGCACAGTCACGGCCTTCACCAAGGGCGGAGGTGTCGGGGACTACTCATCGCTGCTGACCATCCTGCCCGAGTTCGACATCGGCATCACCGTCATGGTGGCCGGCCCCAACACGGCCGGCGGCATCTGGAGCATGGCCGACTTCATCGGCGCCGTGGTGCTGCCCGCCTACGACGCCGCGACCCGCGACGACGCCAACAGCCGGTACGGGGGCCGCTACGTCGCGGACCCGGCCGTCTACCCCAACCTGGAGTCGTCGATCGAGTTCACGACAGACCCGGCCAAGCCCGGGCTGGGTGTCTCCGCGTGGGTCAGCAACGGCACCGACATGATCCCTGTCGCCCAGTCGCTGCAGTCGGGCATGGCGGTCCCCTCGGACCCCAACGGGGGTGACGCCGCCATGGCCTCGGTGCGTGTATACTACACGGGTCTGCAGTCCGGGACCCGCGAGGCCTTCAAGGCCGTCTTCGAGGGCCAGGGTGCCCCCTCCAATCCGGGCACGGGCTTCTCCACCGACTGCGGGACCTGGATCGACTACACGGGCGTCACGTACGCCGGCATGCCCCTCGACGAGTTCATCTTCGAGTCAGACAGCTCTGGCAAAGTCCTGAGCGTCAAGAACCTGGCGTTGAATGTGACGCTGCAGAAAGTGTAAATTGTAGCCTCTGTAAATATCAGCTGATAAGGCGTTTCCGATATGATAGTTTGTACCTCTTGCGATATCTTTGTTTCTAATTGTAGCTAATACAATAATGTTCCCCCTTGAGTGTGTTCTAACCTATCATATCGTAGCTGTACGAGGCTTTCGAGTGTTTTATACGGTCTCGCATCGTTGGTCAAACTCTCCAAGCCCATCTCGCTCTCGTACCAACACTTTTGTAGGATTCGGAGTGCATGGATCTGAACAGATCTAGCACATCTGTACAGATGCAGGCGAATGCAAGAAGTTGTTCCGTAGAGGAAAGCCGCTGTTCGTTGGTCTGTATATCTTCCACGACCATCCGGAAACACTCAAGAAACCGTTTTTCGGAGCATCTCACCACAGCGGATGTGCAGGATTCGTACGGCTCGTGCTCAGATATTTCCCGATCTAGTCGCAGATTCCGGAGCAGACTCATCGAAGCCGCCTTTCGAGGTTTCAGTACGATGGGGTCCAGCAACTCTCTTGGGCGCTGTTTGCCGCCTGTATTGGCATATGGGCTTTTCCAAGTGCCAGGTTTGGGATGACACACTAGTTGCAGAGGCTCGTACACATCATCATAACCAGCACTCAGATCCTCATGATAGGAGTGATACGCGGGTGCTGAAAATTGGATAGTAAGGCGTTTAGTCCCTGCGACGTCAAGATAAAGTCGCATGTCTCTTGATACACCCAAAAAAGTGTTGATGCGCACAGGATTGTTGCTCCTTTGCTCCTGCGTCTTATCACCGTTTTTGTCCTCAGGTAGACTGAGCTCTTCAGGTCTGAATTGTTTGACAAGACGTGAAAATTCAGCCATGACCATTTTCTCTTCCTTGGCGGCAGGACTGCCTTCGATTCTCGTGAGAGTGGCATAGGAGACGGTGTTCAAGAAAGGTGTTACCCAATGTGTTTCTCCATAAAAGAGTGTTGTATACCCTGAGATCTTGGCTGGAATATACGCCCGTAACCATGATTCCATATAATCCAATAATTCCAAATAGACCGAAGAGTCTTGCTTTTCAAGAAGCCCATTGCGGTGCAGAATGGCTCTTGTTATGGGTGCAGCCTCTTGGCCGTGGGATTCGATATAGCTTGGGAGACTCTGCCCACAAAAGATCCAAAACACAACGTAGGCAGGCCATGGTATGTTCTCAGGAGAGAGACAGGATAGGAGATCAACCAGGCCCATATGCGTGGTCATGTGACAAAGTCGCTGGGCAGCAGAATCTGCCATGGCATGATACTCATCATCCAGGCTTCGTAATATGTAGAAGAGGTTTCGCACGCGTAGTGTCGTGAGCGTAGTATAAAACCCATTGATGACCTGCCCGCAGGATGGAGCAAACGCAATCCAACGCAAGTAAGATTCCAATAATCTCTTACAGGCTTCCTCGTATGAGATACGCGGCAGTGACAGCTTTTGTACGTTCTGCGAATCGTGAAGAGCTTCGTATGCTGAGCGGTGAACCCAGTCCACGTACCTTGTCTCATACTGGAGCATCGAGGGGTAGGGCGTAGGGTGTTCCAAAGCTGGTCGCTGGAGCTGAGCTGCAAATCCACCGGCCCATACATCTGTGTCGACTAGCTCGGACGGGTCAACCCAGTCGCAGCCCGACTCCCAATTCGTCTCCTCCCATCCGTATCTTTTGCGATGTCTGATCTCCATTAGGCCAGCACTTCTAGCTGTCACTTGCCACTCAGTCTGTTGGCACAGGGAAGAAAAAGAGGCATCCGACTGGAGGGTTGCACCGACTCTTGCGGCAGTCAGGACCGGCACAGAGAGGATATGTTCCCGACAGTAAATACCCTGCGGTGCGTCGTCCGAGACACTATCGGCGATTTCCAGAAGCCTAGAATAGAACATTAGAGATTCGGCATGGAACTCGTCAATCTGTTCAAGCATTGACGCAAAAATCTCCTCAATGGCTTTCGGGGTCTTCGCAATTCTGCGGAGAATGATATCCGCGTCGTCGCCCGACTCGGCGCCTTCGATCGCAGCCTGCGTTACCAGAATAGCCCATAAAAATACACCCTCGGCATTCTGGGCGATCTGATCCGCAATATAGTCGCTTCCATCGCGGATGACTTGAATGTCCATATTGTTATTTTCAAGCCTCGATTTGGCGAAGCATCGAATGTCGGTATAGTTGAAATCCTGTAAGCGAAGCTGCTTGCTGTGTACCAGTCTCCTTACTAAAGGAACCTCCGGACGACTTGAGACACAAACTTTGATGTTGTGACCCTCCTGGATGCCGCGAAGAAAACGAAAAAGGTCGTCATAATCGCCGACATACTCATCCAACCCGTCAATGAAAATGCAGATATGCTCATCCTTAACCAGATCTAGAGCTACATTGATCGCAATTTTCAATGATTTCTCAGTCCATGTTGGTATCGTATGCCTCTCGATACCGAGTTTTGACTCGATGGCGAGGATGAATCCGCAAATTTGTTCTCTTTTAGTGCTGCCCTTTGCTGAGCAGATCTGGTAGAGAAGACTTCTCAGCAACCCTGTCATGGTATTTTGAAGGTCGGTGCCGAGACGCCAAAAGAAGAATGATAATATCAAAACATCATCATTCCCAGACCAAACCGTCAATAGCTCTTTAGTGTTCTTATCGTTGAGGATATAGGATATCAAAGTCGACTTTCCTGATCCAAGCTTGCCCGAGATCCAGTACTCGCAACTGTCGTATCGTAGCCAATCGATAAATCCTTCAAATGCTACCCTTTTGTCTTTGAAAGAATTGTTCTCAGCGATTCCATCAGTGTGAAATTGTCCAAATATCCAATCAAGTGTCCCCGGGGCAGCAGTTTTTATCTCGAACTCCCGACGGGCCATGTCCGGAAAGAAAAGGCTCTTCATGAATATGTGATTAAAATGTAGATTTCGGGATTCCCTATAGAGCCGGGCGCTATTGTGATCTGACTGGTCGAGTCGTGTCTTGACTGCAGATTCGAGTTCATCGAAGCGGCTGCCCATCTTTGACGGGATTGTCTCGATCTCCTTCAATAGTTGTGTGTTGCCTGTCTCTGAGACAATCTGCAGACTGCTAAGCCCTTCAAGGATTTCTTGGATCCTTGCATCGAGTGTAGAGAACCTTTGAGTACGCTTACGAGCCTCAATGTTGAGCAGTCGCCTGAGGGGGTGGTTAGAATAAATTCATACGGGTATGGTCTCTTGAGAACTTGCCATATATCGTGGATAAGTAGAGCTTGCAGTAGCTTCTCCTTGTCTTGGATCGACCTTTCCATCTTCTCGATCTGCTTCCTCTCCTTCATGACACGAAACAACTTCCTGGCTGTACTGGCATTCTTGTTGGCCCCGGCACCGCGTACAGCTTCAAGCAACTGCAATAGCTCATCGGCTGCCTGAGTGCATTTCGCTGCCAAGTCGCTGATTCTCCTGGGGACTCTTTGGGTTGGACGCGTAAGCAGTTCTTTCCTGGATTCCCGGGCTTCACGGACCAAGCTTTCAAGTGCCTTGTTTTGATCGGTGGCGGAGTCAGCATTGTCGCGAATCTCCTTGCATAGTTTTGCCGCCTTGATGCCAATACCGATGAACTGAGCTGCGGCCGCAGCTACACCCACGGCGGATACAGGATCCATCGGGATTGGCGTTGGTCCAGTTTCGCGGTGATAGGCATAAACCGATTGCCGAGTGCATCAACGCTTATCTGGGCGGGGTTTTTTCGTCAGACCCTCTGCCAAACAGTTAATCACGAACAAGTCAAGAGCCGCTTCTCTGAGTTGACCTCTCGTTCGGCTTGGATACATATCCTGATTAGGCTTTTCGTCACAACGGTAGGAGCAGTAGTGTATCGCTTGTTGGGAAGAGAACTACTAGAGGCGCTGAGGTCGTTGCTGCCTTATGTCACGTGACGTCATCCTACTATCGGGGATTAAGGGACTGAAGCTAAAGGGGCCCTACAGTAGTCTTGTAAACTTTAATGTTATATTTTTATAAGGACATAGGTTAGGTTTATATTAAAATTAAACACTACTTGATTCCTCCAATGCCCATCAATCCTCGAGCTTTCGCTACACTCGAAGTGTCTTCCGGCTGCCTCTGAAAAATAAGAGGTCCCTTACATATCTTCTCTTTCCTTCCACTTCTCATCAAGGTCTCCCTTACTACGTTGAGAAGCCAGAAATCCTCCCCAGGTGCTGTGACGAGATTGATAGCGACTGGAAGGAACTCTTCCCTCTCAGTCACCCTCGACATGTAGCTAACTTCCCCAATTGGTGCCACGATATCAGGCGACCCTAGGATTGGTGGTAGGTAAAGCTGATCAGTGCTGGGGAGGACTAAAGGTGATCTGTTTACAACATCCCGGTAATTTGGCTCCACGTTGGCGATAGGCAATACCATGATCATGCTCGTCGACGTGAAAACATTTTGAAGAAGCCATTCTCTGTATACATCGAGTCTGTGTAGAGCATCGACGTGTTCCTGGTGACTGACGGAAGCCCCTCCCTCCCACCTTTCGCGGACGAACGGGATGACATACGGTCGACGACCATACTTCTGAGTGAACTCACTCCTGAATGTGTCCGTAGAGTGATAGTAGCTGTAAAAGTATGTTCGTGGTATGACATACTGGAGAAAGTCGGACAGTCCCTCAGAGACACCCTTGGGTGGGGAATCTTTCCAAAGCTCTTCGGATAGAAACTTTTTTGACTTGAGCTGCAAGACACCTCGACATATCATCCATGAACGACTCAAGCACTTGCATCTGTTGAGGATTCTGGACGGGAAAGTAGTCTAGAGGGTATATCACCTCAAATGGTGACTCGTATGAGACCAAGAGCGATTCCTTGGACGGGAGCCAGGCTCGGAGAATCAATTCCAGTACGTGCAAATTCCGCGCAAAGATGCACGGAGTGTCGAATTGAAGAAATGTTGGAACCATTCCATCTAGGCACACATGTGAATGAGTTGGTCTGAATTGATAGACGCCGTAAATTAGTGCAGGTCGTCCACTGCCAGATGTGTCTGTTCCGAATGCACAATCAAGCCAATCGTAAGATGCAACGGCGGCGGCGCTGCCGCTGCTACTCCCAGCGGGAGACTGGTATCCATCGCCCCTCGGATTGAACGCCGTTTGGAAGTCGATCGCTTCTAGAGGCTCTTCTCTTGCAATCATAGAGCTCAACTTCGTAAGGCCTAGAATCTGACCGCCAGCAATGGTCAGTGATTTGACAACGTCAGCCGTCTCATGAGATGGTGCGCTGAGCCTGTAGTAGTCGATATTGCAGAGTGAAGTTCTCATTCCTCGTAGACGGTAAAGATCCGTCACTGCGATTCTCGATCGTGCTAAGCCAGATTGGTTGTCTTTATCAGAGCCCGCAACTCGAGAAGATACAGTCACGCCAAGAGCCTGATACTGTGTTGCGGTAACGCGCAACTGCCTGAATACCTCGCTGCATCATATCAGCGCATGTTGTGTTTAGAAAGGTCTATGGCAATTACCTTGTTGGGTCTTGAGGTTTGAGTGCCGCCAAGAAACAAAGTTGAGTATCGTCGTACAACCGGTAAGCTGGCCGAAGGAGACCTTTGTGAAGATAGTGTGGGCCAGGACTAAGTTGATCAAGATGGTTGTGACCTGGCGAGAGATATACCCACCTGTTTCCCAGTTCAGGCAGAGGCAATTGATACTCTAGTTTCGGAAGTTATTCCCTTTGAGAAGTGTTGATGAGAACCAACCCCTCGAGGAAACTATGATGGTAAACATCGTCTGACTCTTCGAATTGTCGAATTGTTGACATGATCCAATCCTTAGTTATAGGGATATCTGGTCGACTAGCAATAACAGTAACGAGCTGAGTGGGTGACACCTTTTTCGGAGCTTGGAACTGAAGGGGAATGAACTAATCAGCAACGGGCCGGCTACGGATATAGAGGGAGGAGCCATGCCTTCAAGCCATCAAACGCGGCGTACGAACATCCAGCGACCTGGAACAAGTGGATATCTTCCACCCCATCACGATCCCGAGAATCATCGTGATCTTCTGGGGTGCGAGTGCGGATCAACTCGAACGGCATGCTCAAGCAGGAACGGTTGCGGCCTTGAGTGAAGCATAAGCAAGCATGAGTTCAGTTGGAAAGTGGGCTTGTTTATGAGGCGGGGTTTTGAATAAATCCCCCTCCTCCTCCCCTGTTAGCTAATCCTTTCTACCACTCAGTAGCAGAATAGTGCTATATATATAAATAAATATACCTATAGGAAAAGAGATTAAACTTTATAAAGTTATCTACATATTAATGCAGTTAAGCCTGTGAGATCTCGCATTAGCGCACGCTGCGAGACGTATACCTGAATAGTCTTAAGTGGACTAACGTGAGCTGGACTTTTCTTGTATTTCGGTAGATTATGACGCTGAGCCCAGAGACGCCAAGGGCGCAGGCTCCCGTGCCACACTCGGCTGCGGAGGCAGGTCGTGTGCGTTTTCAGCAAAGGGGAGGGCTCTATTCCAAGCTCGAGGAAGACTGTGACTATGTTCAGCTACCTGGCGGGCGAGAACATGAACATAGGATGGTTAAATGGACGCGGGTCATCTAGATCATCTTGCTGACTGCAACTGGGACAGTGAACTGCACTAATGCACCGATGATTAAACCCATACTATTGTAAATCTTAGGCTCGGGACGGCTTTTGCTATTTTTCCTACACCGACAATCCATGCTCATCATCATTACGCGTTCAAGGACTTATTTATCCGAAACCTCCAGTACTTGTGGCCTTTTGGATCTCTCAGGAGATCTTCCATACTCGTGATAAACGGTTTCCCAGGTCCCTTGAACTTCAACCCGCTGTCGATGCACAGCCTCGCATACTTCATCGCGGGAGCAATCTTTCCCACTCCCAGGTACTCGATGGCGGCGCGATAGTAAGCCTCCTGTAACCTGCCCTCTAGTCGCTCGAGACGGTACAGCTCGATCAACAGTTCTGCCTTCTCGGGGGAGGGCGACTTGGTCGGAGCAGTCGAAGCAGTCGAGTAGTCGTCCAGTTCGGCCCAGAGCTGCAGGATCTGCTCGATCCGACTGTCGGACTCAGCCGTCAGGTACGGCTCCGCCGTGCACGCAGGGCAGCCGCACGCGAAGCCCCAGTGCTCGTGCAGGCGCTCGCGGCGCGCCAGGCACGTTTGGAAGCCGTCGATGTAGGAGACGGTGATCTCCTCGCCGACCATAATGTCCCTCACAGCGTAGACCTTCTGGCTGAGGGTCTCGGGGTCGAAATAGTAGACGCAGTTGGGGCGACAATCATGGTTCAGCCGCGAAACTGGGGAGGGTCATGTATGTTAGTCGAGCCCCCCTTCTCGGTTTCTCATGACGAATGGGCAAGCAACTTACTTTCTGTGAAAACGGAATGAAAGTCGGCCTCTTGGTCGCCGACCCCAGTTCGGAATGAGTTCACGGCAAAGATCTGGCTGATTCTCATCTGCCGGTCGACAACGTTCATGTGTGTCGTGAGATTCAGATATCGATTCCGGTGGACGTCAGGCAACGCCTCGACCCCCTGCACTAGCAAGGCAATAGACTCATCTTCAGATAGCGTATCCAAAGCGCTGCGATCTATCATTACCGCCGGCGTCCGCGTCATAATGCGCTGACCGGCGCGGATGGGCTTCGTGGCCACCAAGCCAATGCCCTTCCCGGGGATCTCGGCGTCTTCATAGTAGCTTGTAATATGCTGAGGTGCCCTTGTTTGTCCCTGCTTATCGGAGAATATCCCCGTTGCCAACTTTGAGACTCGCTTGGGCGTGGTAACAACTGATACCCCTTCGTTGCTGCCAAAGGATGGCTTGGTAAAGGCGCAGTACTTTGTCTTGCCCGAGTTGAAGCAGTGATTACCCTGCACCCACGAAGGAGGCAGTTGGTTCTCGGGTTTCTTGGTTGTGTTGCCAAGGTAAGAGGGCTCTGATTTCAAGCATATCTGTCTTTGTGGTTGGTATATCGAGTTTGGCAGCGGGCACTGCTGCAAGGGTAGGGGTGGTGCGACGACTCGCGTACTGGCCGAGGCGGACGCCAAAAGGGCAGGAAAGACGAGGGTAGTGGTAAAAGCAACCATCGCTACTTATGAAATGACTTGTAGTTGTTTTTGAATTGACATGAGATGAACTTTGAAGAAACGTGACAGAAATCAGCTTATTAAAGATGGCGAAACGGTTCGATACATATTCAATATCTGAGACAAGGGGAAGGGGGATGAGCAACATGAGACGAACCAAGCTTGGCGTTTGATCCCCACAGACTTTTACCCCTGAACATCTAGAACATCGAGAACATCTCGAGATCCTCGAATAAAATTGTGGGTTCGCGGACACCATCGATCATAGCCAGTATATAAATGTGGTTGATGTGTTTCTTTATTTTCTTTCTGGCAGCTGTTCTGATACTACCTACCTACCTACTTACCCATAGTGAAGTGAGAATTCTTAGCTTAGTCAGCAAGTACCCATTGACTTTCGACTATTTCAGCTCTGCCCTTCCCCTTGGAGGGGTGGAAAGCTTATCGATTGGTCACACTGTGTGTGAGTCCAGATGGCCTTTCCAAATTGCGGTCCAAATTGCCTACTATGGCTCGGGCCGCCGTTTCTTTGGTGGCAGGCATGCTTGATCTGTGAAGTACATCTTATGTTCTCAATCCAATTGAGAGGAGAGTGCGAACCTTGGCATTTTATGTCGGCGATAAGAGCCGTGGGCAGACCGAGCGAAGGACTCTGGAGCCCGGCTTATGGCTTATCAGCGGCCCCACATAGCCCGAATAGCGTCAAGATACAGTTTTGATTTTCAACGACCAAAGACGATGGAGAGATTGCCCATAAGAAAAGCATGGCAAGTATTATTAGAAATGAAGGGGAATAAAATAAAGAAAAGTGTCTCGGCTGGCCAGCCGCTAACGATTTAGACCTGTGCATCGCTTTGAAAGAGCCCCAAGAGGAGGTGCAATGGATGTCCAAGAGATCTTTATTGCTTTTAGGCCCGACCCGGTTATTTTTCTATTTTCCTTACTTTCTTTTCTTTCTTTTTTTCTCCCCTTTGATTTTTTTTTTCTTCCAGACACAAGAGGACCCGCACTTGTTCCTTCTATTCACCCCAACATCAACATTCCATCAGCGCTTCCGCGTCTGACTTGCCCTATTCCGGGTTCAAGATAATCACAACACACCTTTATAAACTTTTTTTCGGTTCTTGCCGAACACAGGATATCCATGAGCCACTTCAACCAACCCAACGTGTTCCAGGGCAACAGCAACGGCGAGAGGTTGTATTCCGGTTCCTTCATGCCGTCCAACCCTCAGCCTCAACGGATGGACGCCGCCACTTGTATACCAATACCAACCATGACGACGAAACAGAGAGGCTTCACAGCCCAGGGTTATTCGCTGCCTCTAAATAGGGAAATGCCTGATCTCCACCAGCTTATACCAGAGGTAAGCATTGCTCCCTATTACCCCTATTTTATGTTTCTCGCTGTTATGCGATCACGTGTTTGGTAAAGCGTGTGTGAGATGACTCGACATCGAGGAAGGAGCAACGGGTCTCACATTCGCACTTTCCCATGTGGTCTTCTTGGCCGTGGCTTCCTGTCAAAAGACTTGCCCCAATCCTAACGGTTTCTCCTTCCTCTTTCACGTCATGTTGTTGAATGCGGATTTCACATTCCTTTCACCTTTTTGCACGAGAAACTGGAACTGGGAAAAAAACCCCAAATGAATACAACAAAGCAAATATTAACACCCGACATAGGTGCCAATGTTACCGGGCAGCGGCATGATGAACGGCAACGGGAACCTTGCAAATCCTGACCAGCATAGCGTGAACTATGAGTCAAGCATCGATCTCAACCAGATCACGCGCCGCCAGCTGCAGGAGGATATCTCGGCGTATCGCTACGACCTGGAGAGATGCCGGGACCAACTTGCAGCGCCCGACGCCACCCCCCAGGAGTTGCGCACCGTGCAGCTGCGCGCATTGGATATAAGTCATCAGATCCGCCACTGCCAGCACCGTCTTGAGATGATCGACGCCCAATCGCGTCAGTCGGCCCTGTCTGCCTCCAACTTCTCCGGCAAGCGACAGCAAATGTTCCACTTCGACCCGGCTCCCAACAAGAGACAGTCGGCAGAGATGCAGCAGGGCTCCATGGGCGGCAGCACCGGCCCCAAGCGTCAACGACTGTCGTCCAAGCCCACCCACAAACAACTGCCACCTGTCAGCGGCCATACTGGCATCGCCCTCAGTGATGAAAACAACGAAGACACCATTGAGGTCGACGTGACGCCCGGCTTTACCGGCGGCGGCGAGCGCGCGGTCCAGCGCCTCGGGTTCTGGAAGTGCCGACTCTGCACGTCAAACAAATACTTGTCGGCGGGTTCCAGTCGCGTGCCTAGTGCGCCGTGCAAGTGGCCGCTGAAGGATATCAGCAAGATGTTGAACCATTTCCTTGATATGCACACAGAGCACACAGCTGAAGAGCGCTGCATGGAGCTCGGTGATGCGTTAGATCAAAATCGTAAGTTTCACTCATTTGTCCCTGAAGTCTTGACTCATTGGTTCAATATGTGGCGTACATTGTTTGCAAAAGATAACTAACAGGCTTCATTATTAGGTGGACCATTCGAGTACTGGCTGACTAGGACACGACGCCAGGACCTCAGAGATGGAAACTTTGTGGACGATTGTGTGGATTCCCTACAGTCAGGCACACTCCCGGATAGTCTCCGCGGGTTGAACCGGGCTGCAGCGGACTTCCCCAACAGCATTGTCTACACCAAATCAGAAGATCTCACAGAACTGTGAGAAGAGAACAGAAAGGAAAAGGTCTTGGTTCATGATACACATTTCATGTTGGAATGAACAATGGAATTATCAAATTAGTGAGGCATTTGGAGATCGAGCACCATTGTTTGTCCAACAACTTATTCGTCACCCTTGAGCTGAAGCTGAAGCGCACGGAAGAGATCATTGAAATAGCGTACAACTGAAATATCTGAGGTACCAACGTACCAGAGCTTAAGATAAATGGAGTTTTGCTACTTTGGCTCATGGAATAAAGCAAGCTGCCTTAATGATACCCAATACATGAGACATCACCAGGTCAAGCCAACGAAATGTAAAAGACCCAATGACATGTTGACAACACTTTTGTGAAATATATAACTAACAGTAAACTGGGAGAAAGAAGGGAAACATTTCAAACATCGGGGCAGTATGAATATAAGAAGTATGAAAGTATTGATCCAAGTCGACATTTCTTAAACTAATACTGGTGGATCCTACTCAATGTGACATCGCCGGCCGAAAATGCTATCAAATATCAATTCGATGGTAGGAATCCAGATTTTCGCCATCCCAGCCATCAACAAATTCTCTAAAGATCGTGTCGAGCATGCTTGCTCTTGTGTCTTATTGTCTCACCATACTTGAACAGGAGGAACGGGATGGGGATAAACGCAATAGAGATAAAAGCCAGCGTTGAAGATGCCCAGTCAACACCTAGATAATTGTACATGGCTGTTGCAAACAATGGCTGCGGAAAGAGATGTTAGTTATTTGACCTTTACCAGACATGTATCAAATCCGACAAGTGGGAAAAGGATGTAGGGGTTGGCAAGAGACTTACAAATCCGGCACCAAAACCACTCCTCAACAGGTCGTTTCCAGCAAGCACACTGGCAATATACTCTGGGTACGCGTCACTCAAATAGTTCATGACGCAATTGAATAACAAGAATGTACCGACACTGAACCAAGCAGTGCCGATGATGGGCACGATCCAGTGGATGTCGGCTCGTGAAGTCCAGCCGAACCAGAAGAGGCAGATGGGGATGGCGAGAGAGCCGATAAAAGCTGGTGGCAGGCGCCATTCGGGCTGGAGCTCGCCGTCCGCGTTGAACTTGGGCTCGATGTACTTATGCTGGTACCAGGCGAAGGGGGGCAGGACAACGAAGACGCCCACGAGGATACCGATGAAGGCTAGACCTTCCTTTCCTAGACTGAAGCCATATATCTCGGTGAAGACGATGGGAAACGACTCGAACCAGATGTATAGGATGCCGTAGATCAGCGCGATGTAGAGGTCCAGGGCGAAGACTATAGGCTCGGTGAAGAGCAGTGAGAAGGGACGAACGAGGACCATTGACACAACATCCTTGCCGGTCATCTCTTGTCCTGCGAGTTCGGGCTCACAAATAAGCTTGTCGTTACCTGTGAGCTTGCGAAGGCGACGGGCCCGGCGGTATAAAATGTTGGCCGACGATGTCTCTGGTAGGAAGAAGATGAGAAGAATCAGCGTGGCACCAGAAAGCCACATGATCTCCCAGATGGACCAGCGCCAAGTCTCCTTTTCGACAGCGAACCCGCCAACCAAGGGACCAAGAGTGGGACCTGAATGACTTCTTAGTTGTATGCCCAACAATGTTTGCTAGCACCGGAGTGCGACTTACCACAGACGGCGCCGATACCCCAAACTGCCAGGCCGTAAGTGCGTTTGGCGGGCGAGTACATGTCCCCGATACTGGCACCTCCGGTAGCAAGAGATGGGCTACCGATAAAGCCAGTGATGAAGCGAAACGCCAGCAGCATCCCAAAGTTGGTCGCCAACGCGGTAGGTACCTGAAGAACCACGAACAAGGCCAACGTTATGATGTAGATCGGATTACGGCCGGTTTGGGGGATCTCGGAGAGAGGCGACCAGAGCATGGGGCCAAGTCCGTACCCGGCAACGAACAGTGTTAGGCCTAGTGTCGCTGCCACGGGGGAGACGCCAAACTCTTTTGTCACGCCCATGAGGCCCGCCGAGTAAATAGCGGAGCCAATATACACGCTGAAAGTCAAGAGGCAGATTTCAAAGGTGACAAAGAACTTCTTGGGCCGAGACCAGTTTCGAGGGTTCTGCAAGATATCAGTCGGGCTGCCTCTGAGACTATAATCAACTGTGGCCATTTCTCACCTCGGGGTCGTTAGGCCCGTGCCAGTCAACAATGAAATGATCTTTGCCTTTCTCAGGATCGATATGCCGTTTGTGGGTGCTGTCAGAGACCACCTCGTGGTCTACCTCCGTCGCCGATGACGAACGGGAGTTGGCCGGCAGGTGTTCTGAATCTCTTTCGGCAAGACTCTCTTGAGTGGGCCGTTCGGGCGCGGTTGTCTGGCCGTGCTGGGCCATATTGGCCGATTTCTCAGCATTGACATACTTGGTCCATATCGAGGAATCGACTTCTTCTGGATACTTGAAGACCTTGCCACCGGTGACGAAGCGTAAGCAGTGACTGAAAAATGTATCACGAAACAGTCCCTCCATCTCGAATACGTGGTTCTGTTGGTCAATCAACTAGCATCGGCGACAGGACTCGGCAGGGGTAGGGGATGTTGGGATTTGCGGCTGGGCCTGGGGAACAGGATACCAGGGATAGTGAGAGGACAGCACCGATATAATGTATTTCCAGCTATGTAAAAGAACACTAGTTGCTGTCAATATGTGACGCTGTGAACCAATCAGTCACGTCATGCATTTTGGCCTAGGAGAAGGACGCTTCGAGGCGGGTACGTCGGAGAGTTCTCTGACCGGGCAACATTCTCTCTCCGTATGCAGGTGGGCTGTCAATTGCCAATATCATCATGGCTTTGGAGCCGCTATGAAGGCCCATGTGAACCAGGCGCGGCTTGCCAGAAAAGCAAAATAGTCCCGGACTAATCTGCAAGTCCGAAAGCAAAGAGAGCGAGTGCCCTAACATCGCGAAAAATACGTAGGGAGCTGGGAAGCAGTGATGCAGACAGGGGCAGTCTTGTTGCATCGTCGAGACACAAATCGGGATGGAGGGTTAACATCCGACATGTCGACAAGCTCCAGGGCGTCATGCTTCCACGATGCGACACACAAATGTCAATTGCCCTCGAAGAATTTGGTGGGCAATTGCTAGGTAGTTAGAAAACAGGAGGATCGATGACGTTGAGATCGGGAAGGGGACCTGATCGCTGCGGGAGCTAAACCTCGCTAGAGGCCAGCGCTATCTATTAAGGCCGCTCGCTGTCTAGATCTTGTCATCGCCAAAGCTTAAGGTTAGATCCGGACCAGGTAATTTTGGGTTAACCCACTCTGTGACCACGCTGGGCAGATTCATCATTTCGCAGGCTAGTATTATGCCTGCATCAGTACCATGCAAGCACACCGTTTCAAAGACACGCACTTTGGAGAAAACTTCAATCTGTTTCGTGTGATACCTAATACCGACCATACCGACCTCTTGGAGACGACAAAGGAAACGGTCTAGGAATAGACAACGACGACGACGACGGAAAAAAAAAAAAGGAAAAAAAACCAATTGTGAAAGAAAAGACTGTGTAGCCCATACGGCCGAAAGAATGGTAGAAAGATGCGCCTGACAATATGCTGAAACAGTATCCAAACAAAGTCTAGGACGGAATACCATCAACCCCTAGAACGCCTCGCCAATGCAACCAACCCATATGCTTACTCTAGTTCTGACTCTCAAACACCT
Source organism: Apiospora malaysiana (assembly GCA_006508115.1). Lineage (NCBI taxonomy): Eukaryota > Fungi > Ascomycota > Sordariomycetes > Amphisphaeriales > Apiosporaceae > Apiospora > Apiospora malaysiana. The sequence continues at coordinate 2,261,087 of QUSE01000023.1, read as the reverse complement.
TTTATCAATGCAGCCAACTCCCGCAAATGAATGCACCTCTACGACCGACCAGCTACAAGACCCTCGTAGGCTCTCTCTACAGTACGGCCGCCCATTCCAGGAACGGCGCGCAACTGCGCCAGAGAGGTTATGCCACCAGCTTCCTGTTCCTCCACAACGGACAAATGTTCTACTAAATCACGCGCTTTCTTCGGCCCAAACCCCTGCAGCCCCATGATGGCGTTAGCATCTTTCGAGTTGATGATGTCGAGCAGTTCCTGCATATGGGGTGTCAAGGGTGTATTGTCAAGGAAAGAGTCCGACTTGACGGCTTTGGCCTTCTTACTCTTCTTTCGGTCTCGCGAGTAGTCGGACTCGTCGTCGGCCACTTCAGAGGCGTCGTCGTCCTCGCAGTCTGTTTGTCGCTGGAACTTCTTCTTGCGAGAGACAGGACTGCCGCCCGACTCGGCGTCAACATCACAGCCGCTGTCCTTTCCCTCCGCCTTGGCTGCCAGCTTCAACTTAAGTTTGTCCATCTTGGCGAGGAGCTTGGCCTGGCCGGGAAAGTACGGCAGCGCCATCTCGTACATCTTAAGCGCACTGGCATCCTCGCCCCTCTCCTTGTGCTGACGGGCCATCAGTAGGAACCGAAGTCCTTCCGACTTCGTGTCGTCGTGACGACCATCGTCAATCCGGCGCTCGAGTGCGTCCAGGCGTTTCTGCACTGCATCACTAATCTCGGGCTGCACCGGGGCCTTCTCCTGTTGGGTACGCATAGCCAGAATCTCGGCGACCTTCTTCTCCACCATGGCTTCAATCAACTCGGCCGAAATAGAAGGTTGCGCCGGGGTGGCCGGCTTGCTCGGCTGGGGAAGGGATGTCAGTACGGGGCGGACGATCTTGCTAGGGCGTGCTATGCCGCTTTCAGAATCCGTGGGCCGTTTGTAAACGGCCAATGCCGACCGCTTGACGGCAGTGTTCGCTGGCCGGGGAACCGATGCAGCCACGGGAGTGGGAGCGGCCATGGGCATGGCCGGCTTCGCTGGAATGACAGGCTTCGAGCGATCTGTGTAGACATTGAACAGCTTCACAGGCCGATCCGCTGCCGCCTTCTCCTTCTCCTTCTCCTTAGCGGCTACCGCACCAGAAAGAACATTGTGCGTATTGGCAGCGTGGGCCAGCGGTCGGAGAGGTTGACGAACCAACCCCGGGATGTTACCAGAGTTGGTACGAGGGACCTGCTTGTAAACGATTTCGTTCTCGATTTCTCGCACTTCGATTCTCTTGGCCCTGGAGCTGACGTTGAGACTGCTGAGAGTATCCAGGTGGTAGCTCCGGAGCGGCGCAAGGTTCAGAATCATGACCGTGATACCGTTGTTCTGACCCAAAGAAAGGATTCGGGTCATCTTGGATTCCCGGAAGGGAATACGTCGGTCACCTCGGGAGATGGCGTCGATGCATTGACTCAGCACAAACAAGCTCTTGTTGATTGCCGCCGACTCGACAAGGCGCTCCTTGCCATTGTCTGTCCGTCGGTTATCCTCGGATCCGGCCAGGTCGATAGCTGAGGCAGTACTCTCCAGTACCCCTTCTTCTGTCGTCTGAGTGACCTTGACACGCAGGATAGCGTGGCTTCGACTGCTGTGAGCATTGAGCTTCGTCGACGCAGTTACGCGGTTGAGGTTAGACTCAATGTATAGCTTCTCGAAATCCTTCAGGTCCTCGCATGGTCGTTCTGATAGGCCGACGACGTGGGTCTTGCCATTGGCTTCACGAAGGGGTAAACCGGCCGGGGTCCGCTTTTCCGGGGGCTCGAGCAGGTCGAAGACCTTGTCGTTGTAGATTTCGTAGTAGGACAAAGCCACAGCCACCTGAGTACCGCCATTGGTGTCCTTGACAATCTTCTTCGATCTGCGGAAGACGCTGCTGAGTAGTCTGGGGATAACTCCACGTTCGGCCAGCTTCATTCCTCCTCGCATCGTATGGGTTTTGCCGGTTCCGGTGACGCCGTACGCGAAGAGGGTGACATCGAGGCCTTGGAAGAGCGACTTCAGGTGAGGAGCAACTAGAGAAGATAACGGTCAGCCAGGAACCTCGGTCTGCAAACATATGTCTATGCCAAAACAAGACATGGTGTTGGCGTACCTTCTGCAGTGAACAGCTCCTCTTGCGAGGTCTCTTGGTCGTAGACGCTGTTGAAGGCAAAAGTGAACTCCTCGGCTCCGTTCTTGGGACTCGGTATCCGGACGAGGGTAGTGGGCTTCCCATCATCGGTGCTGGCTGCAGTGACGATTATGTCCTTGTCGAGCTCTTTTTCCAGCAACGGCCGGATTCGGGCCACAACGCGTACAGACATGGCGGTGAGGTGGGGGAGGAATTGGTCGAGGAACACAGTCAATTGAAGCCAGACGTATGTCCCAAAGGATGGAACTAATTAAGTCGTGTGCAGGGCAATAAGACGGTTGATATGAAGTCGGCGTCTACGCGACTCTGGTAATCCCGGGTCGCGTCTTTGCCCAGGTGCTCCTTTCTTCGATTGAGTCGAAGTTGGGTAATTTGTGTGGGAGATTAGCATGAAGGAGCTTGGGCTCCCTGAGGCCCCTAGCGTGGGCTTCCACTCGTCTTTTTCCAGGGGGTTGATGGGGCAACCACTTACAAAATGGTCGCTATAAAAAACCAATAGCGCCCTCCGCTCTACCGTAACCCATTTGCGATGCTTCTTCGGCATCGTCACTTTGCACATAATTTTCTTTTCCATGCTCGTGCAATTATGCAAGCTCTTTGACTACACCCCAGGTAATACGAACGGCAATTTGCAGACTCTTGCCTCAATCAAGCAAGCATTTGCAGTCCGCGATCTCTCTTTCTTTCTTTCCTGCTCTCTCTCGGTGCGATGGAGTTCGAAGAGTCGGAAATAAGGATAAGACCCTACCTAGGCCCACACTTCAGCACACCGTCTTCGTCTCTGCACGATGTGCTGTCAATGTGCTGTCGCTCCTGCTGGATTTGAGACATACGGAAATGATGTGCGAGCTGATGGAAGCCTTTGCCAACCACTTTGACCGACAAAAATCGGATGCATTGCCGTTCGTTCTCTTGCAATCTACCTAACGACTACTACACTCGCTGGCCTTGCCCTACTTGAGCTCAATTGTTCAACTAACTGCCTATGGCTCGCTCTGCGGTCTCCTTTCCCATTTCCTGGCTCTAGAACTGTCTCATAGCCTAGCATCCTGTGACATGCGTTGTAACATGTAGGACTAAGTCGTCCGATGGATGCTGTTAGTCGCTCCCGCTGGATGAAACTCCACGTCGAGAGCTCTGCAGCGCAATGTTCTCGATCCTTTGATTGACGTCTTTGAACAGACATGTGTGGGCATACTAATCAGTGATACCCTGCGTTGGATTCAGTACAACAAACGTCTGGCTATGTTCCTTCCTGGTCTTCTTACCTTGACCAGCGTATGCAGCTCTTGCTGCACTGCCGCCAGCTCTCTGTCGATGCGCTTCACCTGAAACCCCTGGACCTCCAGTTTGGCCAAGCGTGGCTCCTGCTCTTTAAGGTGGCGGTGCAGCCGGTCCACGGTGACATCGTGATCCGCATCCTCCGGCCTCCCGCTGCCGTTCGCCCGATCGTGGATTCGGGAGGCCAAGACCGCCGTAGGAGCAAAAGGGTAGAGGACCGCCTGCACAGAGGACGCCTGCTCCATCCATTTGTTGACTTGTCGGTGGTTACTCGGAAACCCATCTACAAGCCAGGCCATCTTGCGGTCATTGCGCATCCCCAGCTCGATCTCCCTCCACACTAAAAGGGCCCCTAGGTCATCGGACACATCCGGGTTCTTGGTGCCCTTTTTGAACGGTAGAGTGGAGACGACCGATGCATCGTCATCTCGCAGCTTGCGCAGGAGGTCGCCGTAGGAGAGGTGCGTGAGCCCGAATGCGGAGGCAAGGTACTTGGACTGCGTGCCCTTCCCCGCACCCGGAGAACCCAATATGAGGATAATGAGAGGCTTTTGGTCCTTGCATAAACCCCAAACCCCAGTAATCTTGCACCTTGGGCGGCAGGAGGGCTTGGGAGGTCTTCCCAAGCCTATCCGACTTCTGAAGGGCGCACCAAATGTGGTGGAAGCTGATGCCCAGGCTGAAGGATAGCCAAATCGCGCTGGCATTGTGACTAACGCCATTGAAGCGCTGAGCGATACTAGAAATGTTGTTCATGTTGGTCGTGTGTATTGCTGTTTCGATACTTGATCACCGCCGACGAGCCTTATAAACCGTAACGATCTGCGCGCCCTTTATATACTGGCATCGTTATAGCTGCCGTTTTTTGGGTCTCATTGTCACTCACCGATGAAGAATGTTCGAGAGTTCAAGCAAATCGCTGTCATTTACTTTGTTCATTGCGTCTAATCCCGTCGAAAGCGCTAACTCTCTGATCTTACCATCATTCACAAGAGAGCCCACAAAGAGTAAGACAGAGCAGATCCGAGACAACTGTAGGCGAATCTTCTTAGCCATAGATGGAAAACGAAAAGATTCGGGATTTCAACCATATACCCCAAATGTTGTCATGATGATCAACCAGTCGCATCATGAATGGTCTTGCGTATGCCAAGTGTGCAGAGAGCACGCATCGTGGGCGGTAAAAAGATATGCTATCCTAGGGAAACATTGGATTGCATCCCAGTCAGTCACAATACAGCGAGGCACCCCGCATGACATATGATACGACTTTGAGCAAATAACAAAAATCCCGATGAAACAGAAGGCTTGCATGTTTTCATCCCTTTCCATATTCCTTGCGTCTGTAGTGGTTTCGGCATCGTTGATTGCGCTCTTATCAACCCCTTCCCTGTAATATGTTGGGCTTTAGGGGAAAGAGATCGACCGGAGGGAAGGAGCTCGTGCCATGCGTTCGCATCGCCGGCCTCGGGCAATTTTTGGATGCGTCCAGATGGATACGGTATCGACCCCTGAGCTTTGCGCCTTCTGCATTTAGGTAGAGCCAAAGTCGCATACATAATTAGCGCTTGCATGAATAAGACCGAAGGGACGGAAGAAACCAGTCGAGACTCAGGAAGTCTTCTCTTAGCATAGCTATGGCCCTTCTTGGCCGCAATGCTACAGTCGTATGCGCACAGCACATATCCCTATCAGGCCAACTGCATACGCCCACTAGATGGCGTTCCCGAGGTGTAGGGCTGCAAACGTGATGACGTGATCATGTCAATCAAAGTATCAGATTGTGTTCCAGTGCCCCTTAATAGATGCAGAAGGGTGCCTGGCTGTCTGGGCGTGTTTGTCTTGGGTAAGTCATGGTCTTTTTTGGCTAAAGTCGCATCACCGGATGTGGTGATGCGCCGTGCAGCCGAGAAATTTGATCAGAAAATCGCCAGTAAAATCAGCAGATTTCCAATGTGAGTGATCATGTCCATATGTGCGGCGTACTGAAGTGCAACCAACGAGATGGGGCCGTGGTTCTTAAAGTGCTTCTTCGGGACGATCGAACGTGGCCAGTGACGGATACCGGCTGCTTGGGAAGGAGTTTCGTTTTAGAATTCGATCAAGATCGAGTTTTGAACGAAGTGCATCTGCGACCATCCCTCGCAGCCCAGGTTGGAACTGTGACCCGAACTTTTGTCCGATTCGCCCAGTGTCAATTCGCTCGGCTCTTAACCTAGCTTTTCTGGTCGCTGATCATCGCTTCCTTGGCACACCACTCGTAGGAGGGAACTCCCCTGTTGGTGTAGTATCCGGTTGTATCATTGGTATTCTGTCACCCCTGTCACCTCCAATAACGTTTGGGCCTCCAAGGAAGTTCGATAGCCCAACCGCTAAGGGAGGTAATTGCTAGGCACTTCGCTTGCTTTGGACATCACCATCTTCTTGTCATGGACTGATTCCCCAGCCAGCGAAAAGAGCCTGTTTTTGGTGATGCTCCCTTCCGTTTGGCCCAAGGCAGACCCGACACGAAAACGTCGACGTGGAAAGCAAGATAGGATAGTGATGAATCATTACTGACTACTGGCCTGTAAACACATCTCGAGGACCCGGGTCCGAAGGCGCACCGATAATAGTTCAGTGATGTATAATCTGATTCGGCTGGGACCGAGCCCGAGTGCTGTGTGCTACATATGCCTCCGGTGCTGCGGGGTTCAACTCTCCAAAGTAGGATAATGCAAGGAATACAACCCGGGAGCAGATGCAGGGGTCGCATGCTTCTTATACTATGCACTTGCTTCACACTCACAGTTGTATTGATACCCTGCCACGCCAATAAACATCTTCCGACGTCACGTTCTCTCCTGTAGTTGGGAAGCAAGTGGGTAGTCACCACACAGAATGTCACCCCATGTACATTCCTCCTGACCAGGTCACTGCCGAACCCGGAATGATCGCTTGGACGCGAACCTACAAATCCGGGCTATATGTGCGTTAGTCGAGACCGTGCGTGCCGGGAGGGTGGGAAGATGCATGCTTGATGCGCAATAGCCGTTGTATCACGGATGGAAGTTGTCAAGCCAACAAAAGGGTTTGGATATAGAGTCCAGTGGGAAGAAATTCCCCGACGTGAAATCTGGGGTGCATCAAGTCCTTTGAATCTTGATCTGGTCAAACTATATCAAATGGAAGGCCTTCCTTGCTCTTTCGTCTTGAATCATTCATATGTCGGCCCTCTCGTGTGGACATGACATGCAAGCTTTTCCCTGGTTTTTCAAGTCAAAGTCTCTCAAATCTCGTCTCAAATTATACTTAGGCATTGAGCAGTGGTCTTCACAACTTACGAGCAACCCTTCAGCATGGACTTGAACTTGGCACCACTCAGCCATGACTCCCATGGGACCTGGATGGTCTGGTCGAGCTGGGCCGTGACTGGGCTTTCATCTGCCTTCCTCGCCCTACGTTGTTATTGTCGAGTTTCCCATAACCAAGTTCTTTGGTGGGATGACTGGGTTCTCATCCTGTCCTGGGTATGTCGCGAGCCTCCCCGTACGGCCATTTGGTCACAATATCAACCACAAGGCTAGCCAGGAGTTCATCCTGAGAAGCACTTACTAACGGGCTGGTACAGATGCTGTTGTTGGCGTCGGCGATACTCGTCACCTACAATGTTGGCCAAGGGTTTGGTCAGCACATATATAATGTCAACCCAGAGAAGTTGCCCACGGTCGGCTTGCTTGCCCAAGTGGACCTTGTCTTCGAGGTATTTGGTGCGGCGTGGTCCAAGACATCATGGGCCATCACGCTGTTACGCCTCTCGCGTGGCCTACTACACCAAGCTGTGCTTTTCATCATTGTCACTGTCAACCTCTTGATGACTATCAGCGTTGTAAGTGTTCAACGTGAGCCTTGATGCTTGCGTTAACCGTGTCGAGAAGCATTTGCTCACGAAACATCTCCGTTCTAGGTATTCAACTTCATACAGTGCATACCAAGCCGGAAGTTATGGGAGCCGATGCTCGAAGGCGCTTGCTGGCCTTCACAAATTGTTCCAATATACAGCACAGTCTCCGGAGGTATGACAAATTCTATATGGGGTTCAACTTGTGCCAAATTGCAAGCTGCTGATATTTAACGTCTCTCTTAGCTTACTCCGGTGCCACGGACATCGCATTGGCTCTTCTTCCCTGGTTCCTCATCATGAAGGTCCAGATGCGTTTGACTGAGAGGATTGGCGTAGCCGTCGCCATGAGCTGTGGTTTATTGTAAGTGACCATGTTGGCATTCTCTTTCGAAGAACACTGAGGTATTCACACAAACTACAATCTAGCGCTGGAGCAACTGCCTTCGTGAAGTCAACTTACGTTATCAACCTCGGCAGCAAGGACCCCATTTACGATACTGCTCCCCTTGTTGTATGGGGCCACGCCGAGATCGCCGTGACCATCATCGCGGCCTCGATACCCGTGTTGCGCGTCCTAGTCAAAGATGTCTCGCAATCGATCAGCAGGTCCAGGCAGCGGACGAACAGCCAGGCCAAGTCTGCGTCGTACAACAAGTCCGTCGCCACCGACCGTGGTACCAACCTACACCAGCTCCCCAACCCGCTTCTTCAAGGCACCACCGACCTCTCGTCGGTGACGACCACGACCTGCTGCGCCACCCCCGTCGACCACCGTCGCAACAATAGCGTCAATGGCAGCGACAAAGCATATGAGGCTGCATACCCAGATGTCTTCAGTAAGTCAACCTCTCACCGCGCTCGTGGTATGAGCCAGGATGACTCGAGTGAGCGTGAGATGCTACCCATGGGGCCTTAGAAGAGCGCCCTTACTGGACCGCGGTGAGGTCTTAGTTTCGACGGCGGGAGAAGTCCGACAGAAGTCTGTCTAGAAGCTCGTATCCAATATTATAAGAAGCTGCACTAGACGCGCAGGCGCTGATGCTCTTCACTACATGATTAAACGCGTCGAGGAAGGAGTTCGGTCATGATTTAGTATTGAACATGAAGTCAGAATAGTGCCTGGTTTGGTTGGATATACCCCAGGATGGGGACTCAAACAATTTATATGATTCTATTTTTGTATCGTCATTATGTTGTCACGTTCGATGCAGCTTTTTCATTCAAGTTCTGACAATCTCGCCACCCCCTAATTACTTGGGAAAGGGTTCAGCATCGAGGAAAACACAAGAAAAAAGACATCAGCGTACTTAATTGTACTTGCAATGCTATTGTACCTGTGCTGCTGCATAACTAAAATCCCGAGAGTTGTCGGGTCCTGATCGCGAACTCGACCCAAATTCAACCCAAACTGATTCCACCACAACAGCAATCTGCTGTAAATCCAAGCTCGAAAGATATCCAGAAAAGGGGCTAGTTGCCCATCCGCTTTGAAACTCCACCAGCGCCTCGCCTGCTCGGAATGAGCATTGGAAGAAACCAAGATCTTTAGATAGCAAAACATCCCGACGAAAACAATAACCCAAAAATCAAACCAAACTGACACTTCTCCCCTTGATCCCTTCAACATTGAAATTACCCTCTGCACCCCTGCCTAAACCACCCGAGGCTCAATCAGAACTCCCACGGACGGTTTCTATAGCTTCTAGTCCCATGGACAGGAGGCTGGAACGATGCAGTAGCACCAGCAATCAAGTCCCACCCGCTTTGTTCGTGTATCGGCTTTTGTTGTTGGTGGTGTCGTCCTCGATCCCAGTCCCAGCAATCTCGGGGTATTTCCTCAATGGCCATGCCCGCATACTGTGATATTCCTTTGTAGTTGTTGTGCTGTCTTAGAATAGGCGGCTCGGGAGAAGGGCCGAAGTGATCCGGTGGCGGCGGAGTCCAGCGCACAATGGGAACCCTCATCTGCGTCCACCTCGAATCTTGCTGTCGCTTCTCTCTCTCCTGTTCTTGTTCCCGCTCCTCTTGTTTTTGTATGTCCAAGGCTTCCCATCTTGTCAGGGTCTCCTCTACCCTTTGGTGGCTAAGGGCTGGGGGCATAGGCCGGGGCAACGCAATGTCCTCGTCATAATAGAACGTTATCCGTTGCCGGTACTGCTCTCGTTGGTCTTGTGAGAGAAGGAACGACATAGACAACCGCTCGTCTCGTTGTTTCGGTGTCGGCGGCGACCTTTCTTGTTCGATAGGAGTTGGAGATGGACTCAGGGGTGGAGGTACATAGACTGGCGATTGTGACCGGGCATTCGTAGCGTACATGGGAACGAAGAGTTTTGGTGGCTCTGCTGACCGAGTTCCATTAGATGTGGAAGGGGGCTCAGCCATAGTGTACGAGCCTTGCATAGACACCGAAGTTGGGGAGCCCGGATGATCCCATGACGACCGGGCCGTGAACGACGGCGCTTCAGCAATGGGCCCTATGTAGTACTGTGAAGTCCGATTGAAGCCTAGCGCACGTCGTTCCCTAGGGCTCCGGGATCTTTGGGATCTTTGGGGTCTTTGGGGTCTTCGGGATTTATGATGTCTCCAAGATCTTTGGTTTCTGTGCTGTCCAGAGGATTCCCCATGGAAACGACTGTCCCGGTGATATGTTGTGTAGCTGGTATCCATCTTGGCTCTTGTTGATGAGAAGCAGTGGTTGATCCGTGCCAAAGGTTTGGTTGCAGTAAGTATGACGAAGAGTATTTATTCCGACGAAAGAAGTTCAGATTTCGGTACTTCCCTTTCTCGGGTTCTTGGAAGGTAATAAATACTACTCCGTAGAAAAGAGCCAAGAAAAGGAGACACTTGCAATTTTCTTGATCAAATGGGAGAGTCCCCTAGTCAAATAAAATCGACTTCAGAAAGATTGTATGTCGTTGGCAGATGGAGGAAATAGAGATATGATCGAATGGACGGATCCATGAAGGGTTGAAAAAAGAAATAGGCAACGGAAATATGAATTAACGCGGTTGCTAAATCAGCACTCCAGGTGATTTTGGGAAGACAACTGGATCCAGGGGAGCACCAAAATGTAAAAACTTAAACTGTGCTGTTGCCTCTGAAGAAGAATCAACAAGACCGAATCCTCTCCCGAATGTCTGCTGTAGTTAACATTAGGAAAGCAAAACCAGGGCGGTATAATTCCTTGCACTGTTAGGGTAAAGACTGTACTGTGTCATAATCAGTTCTCCGGTGAGTCGAAGCTATTCCATATGAATAAGAGGCTGTGATCTGCTTAGCCTGCTTGCCATATTGATTTCGTTCTCCGTATCTCAAACCCATGCGAGGCCAGCATCGAAGAGGGGTGCTTTCCCAATGCAGTAATGCTTGGGAATGCTGATCTGTATCGAAATACAGCTCTGAATCAAAACGAGAGAACAGTAACCCTCAGTTGCGCGAGTTTTGGTTGCATATGTGGATCGTATACCTTCTCCTGAAAGCTAATAGTGCCTTGATTTTGAAAAAAAAAAGGAAGAGAATACCTTATATCCTCGATCGCTCCAGAGTAGATGAATGCCCTAATCACTCCTTTGAAGGACCTCAGGCAGTCAACCAGACATTCGTATACCGCTTTTGATATTCCGACCACCGCGGGCCAGGTATAAAACAAGTACTGGCAAGATCAAGACGTCTTGATGACTATCCAGGCTGTACCAATTAGTATTATTCTCGGTGCTACAGATTTCGTGGCTGGTCGAGTTATGCTGCGCCAATCGAGGCACTCTTGCCACTACTATGAGAAACCAAAGCTTAAGTTGAGCATGAGCACATTCTCTGCTCAGTTATGGAGCTCATTTCTGAGGCTTCAAGGCCAGGTCGCCTTTATCGATCGCCCAAAGCTGGGTGTTTTCCTGGTGGCCCATGGGTCTGCGAAAGCATAACCACGATCAACGGGGAATATCGGAATCGTTGTCGTTGAGCCATACTCCACAACGAGTGGTTGCGGCATGCACGGGAGCCATTTGGATGCATATGGAATCTCGGATCTGGCAGAAGGTTCTGGATTATATGTAGAGAATGCAGGAGTATCAAGGTATAATGATGATTAACTTGGCATGGCAGACAGACACTCTCGTTTGAGAAGGCTTGTAACATAGTGTATTTGTCCCCAGGCAGCATTGGAATGAGTTGTGAGACGTGGAAAGACATAGGAATCATCATCTAGGATGATGTTGAGGTCTCTGCCTTGCCCTTGCCCCTGCCTGGGGCCTTCTCGAACTTCTCTTTCCACAAGCTCTCCTGATTGAACATAGTAACACACTGCATCGCCGAAGGAGATCCGAGGTCTGGATCTGCTAGAGCTTCAAGTAGAACCTAGTTGGGTGTCAGTCCAAGTTCCGATTGGTCGTGTTGGGTATACTTGCCTCGATTACTCTGTCCTCTTTCTTGAAAACAGCGCCTGCTAAGGGGCTCTGGCCCCTATCATTTATGCGATTTGGGTCCGCTCCATGCTGCATCAGCAGCTCGACTAACTCGGCATGACCATGGTATGCAGCAAGCATAAGCTGTGATGGGTGCAGATTAGCTTCAAGCTTGTACTCTGTTGGCTACCGCCTCCTCCTCAACAGCGTACAAGAGTGTCACCCTTCTCATTGGTCATGTTGGCGGGCAAGCCCAGCGGGAGAGCTTGCCGGAAGACATCGACTTGGCCTGTCCGAGCGGCATCGTACATTCGGCCCGCGAAGGCGATGGCCTCTGGGGGCAATTCATTCACGGTCCGAGCCGGCGAACCGGCATCATCGGGTAGCTTAGTCTGCGGATTCATTCGAGATGCTCGAGTCTCAAAATTGGGATGGCTGGGTGGTGCAAGAATTATATAAGAGACTGTGACCGATTAAGTTTGATCAGAATTTTCGTGGTTCCTTCGTTCTATCAGGAATACGAGGTGATTGGCGTAGCAAACGCAAAACTACCATGGAGTTTAATGGATTGAGAGCGCCCGCATGCAAGTCCGCGATATGTCGTTGTGTGTTGGGTTTGGGTGATAAAGTGGGCCCAGAGGCTCTTTATTGAGCGAGATGGCGCCTCTTCAAGGCGAATTGAGGATAAATCTCAACAAATCAATAAGTGAAATTTAATTTAGACACGCAATAAGTACGTGCATATCTTCGCTACTTTGGAGATCTAGTCCTACCTAGGTAGCATTGAGATGGACGGGACAGATTTACTTTGCCGTACCGTGACATTCAAGGAGTCAAGGTTCCAAGGTATGTATGTACCTAACATGAGAAGTTGGCTCGGCTCGGTGGACACCGTCGACTACATTCAAATGCATGCCTGGAATGCTCAGGATTTCTGAAATGAAGTCCATCGAAATACGTAGAGTGAGAATAGAACAATATCGACCCCCGTGCGGTGATAAAACGATGCCTCGATCCAACACAAATTGCAATTGGCTAACCTAGGTCAGGTACAGTATGTAGTTTTGTTGCTGCCAACTTCCCACCCGGTGTTAGCCGCTGCTAAACGCCGTCGTCGCAACTTGCTGCACCGACGTCAACCACCTGGATAAGGTTAGGCCTCGGCATCCAAGGTCGAGCTCACGAACCCCATCGAGAAGATGCTTCAATCAGCCATCTCCATACAACCACAAATCCCCAATCGACCATGCCGCCTCGAATAAGAATTCGTCTCAGCTCATTGGCCCCGTCGCGTTTCGTCCGAGCCTACTCGAGCGACGCTGGACCTATTGTCAATGTCGTCAATCTGCCAGCTCCCAACTCGGGCCACATTAGGATTCTGGAGCTAAACCGCCCATCCGCTCGAAATGCCATCTCGAAGGCACTCCTCGCCTCCTTGAGGGCAGAGATCGATGACGTACAATCACAATATACCGCCGACGGTCAAGAAATCACAGTCACGCCTCGTTTTGGCGGAGCTGCTGGTCCAGATCAGAAGGGCCCGACAAGAGCTCTGGTTCTCGCCAGTGCCGTCGACGCAAGCTTCTGTGCCGGCGCTGACCTGAAGGAGCGACGCAGCTTCACCCCCGAAGAGTGAGTACCACAATGTTCATGCGTTTCACAACCTCCAGGCACATGAGAAGATAAAGACTGACTCGCTATCTCCTCAATTAGAACCGCCGATTTCCTCGCCAATCTGCGCGACACCTTCTCGGCCCTCTCCGACCTCCCCATCCCCACCATATCCGCCATCTCCTCCATGGCCCTGGGTGGCGGCCTCGAGCTCGCCCTCTCCACACACTTCCGCGTTCTCGCCTCGACCGCGACCATCGGCCTGCCCGAGACGCGCCTCGGCATCATCCCTGGCGCCGGCGGCACCTACCGCTTGCCCGCGCTGATTGGTGTGGGCCGGGCGCGCGACCTGATCTTGACGGGCCGCCGCGTGTCGGCGCCTGAAGCCTACTTCCTGGGTATTGCCGACCGTCTGGTCGAGGTGCTGCCCGAAGACGAGCGTGACGCCCTTGACCAAGGCGCCGATCCGCAGAAGGGCGAGCCCTCCGCCATGGCGACCCGGGCGCGACAGCTGGCGCTGTCCGAGGCGGTGCGCCTCGCGGCCGAGATCTGCGAGGGCGGGCCCGTGGCCATCCGCGCCGGTCTTCAGGCCGTCGCCTGGGCGCGCGAGGAGAAGGAGAACGCCATGTATGAGCGGGTTGTCAAGACGGAGGATCGCGACGAAGCACTCTTGGCGTTCAAAGAGAAGAGAAGGCCCGTCTTCAAGGGTCGCTAAAGCTAAAACGCGTAGGCCTATCTTTGAGCATGATCAATTTGGGCATGACCAGTGTCGTTTCAATGGAGCCATATGCTATCTCGTGCTAAAAGAGTCGTACCCGGGAATCTTGAATGAGAGCAACCGGCTCAAGCCTAGTCACATGTTACATCTGCCTTGGTATGTGCTAACAACAGCGAACTACCACTGCAAACATCACTCTATAGCAACGCTTTCATGTGAAGATTGACCAGCCTACAAGCCAGCATGTTTTACGCTATCTCCCACTACCCATTCAAAAGTTCCTGTGATATCGGTATTCTGATCATAATGACACGGCGAAGGGTGTATGTCAACTTCTCAACTCGCCCACTTCATAGGAACATAGTCACAGCTTCTCCTAGGCTTCGCCCACGGCCTGGTTGCAAGAATGGACTAAGGCAACTTAATACCTCGAGGTTTACTACCCCTAATGCCCATATGGTAGCGACAGTTGTGACTTTGTTAGTCACTCTAGAATTCTGTCCATACGGATATCATATGACTTAGCTTTGGGCTGCATAGATTTTCGAGCAATTTTAACTGCCTGAACTATTACTTGACGCCTTCTAGTTATCTAAAAAGCACAACTATAACACATAATATCTACAAGTCGCTCAGACTAATGATAGGGGTCAGGGGCAGCTTCGTGCAGGTGAGTTAGTAATTGCGCTAATCCTCACTTGATACAAGGCACGATAGACGAAGCAAGAGATATATTTTATATTTATTTTAAGGTTTTTAGGAGTCAAAATCACGTAAAGCAGAAGAAAGATCTAAATTGACATGACTGTCAACGTCGAGCAGTTAGGAGCTACCCGACTATGTTCTTAACATTTGTAAACAGTATATCTTGAAACCTTTAGTGAAGAATATAGACATTCGTAAGTCCAGACCATGAATTAAGTTCTTCATTGCTTTGGCCAGCTTCCAAGGGACAAATCCTTCTAGTTTACTGGTTGACTTTACAATACAGAAGGCCCAATCTTTGGGCCTCCTCCAGGTTCGGAGCACAGCAAGCAAATCTCAACCCCAGTCATGAGGCTGTCCCGAAGATGCCTTGGGGACGGTAATTTACTCTTTATTATAGCTTGCAATTCTTGGTTAAGACGCCATACCGGAGTCCTGGGGGTTTGCTAAATTTCTAAGCGCGAAAGTTAAGCATGCAGGATCACAATAATTTCAAGGAGAATCTGACCACTAACTGGCAATGATTTCAACATATATGGGAGAATATCGTCCAGGTGTGTACGATATACTTTGGACTTGGCAAGAACGCTTCAACCGAACAGCCATCATGACTGGTCAGGTAGAATAGACAAGTTCTTCTAAGTAAGCCCCAGCCTCCCTTTCCTATCCGCACCAAGCGGGAGCTAGGCATCACCGTTTTATCTACACGAAGGCGGCATGTTTAGTCTTTTGAAGATCTGCCTAGGGGCGTGCCAGATGCTGCCCAACGTCTGTCGACATCAACCTAACTCTGGCCCAGCGCCTGCGGAATGTGATGCATGAGCAGGGTCACCGCGCTAAACCGGGGAGAATTGATGAGGACCCCATAGGGTTAACCACCCGTTGCAGGGTACCATTGCGGACTTCTGGCCGAAACTCTATTTACACAAACAGCTATATCACGGAAATGTTATATGTTATGAAATAGCTAGCACCGACACTAGGTGATGTGAGATTTCCTTATCAGGAAGTTTCAACGTAATAGAGTTAAGGAGGAAGAAATACGGCTGCAGATCTAGCTTGGACGTACGGGTGTTTGGTGGTGGACGGCTTTTGCCTTTCGTTTACTTCAGAAAGAGGTTGGGTTTTCTCACCATTACTTATGAACCACATGCGACTCTGTTAAGGAGAACAAATCTTTGCTAGATCCCATTCCTGATGAGTAGGGGATCCCGTCCTTTGGTTGTGCGGAAAGAAGCATGTCTAAATAAACCACAGGTGATTAATAGCGTGATAGATGAAAAGGTTACCCCAGAGAGATAACTGCTGCTACCACATAATCAAATAAATGTGATCAGTCAAGTCAGTGAATGCCATATCTCATGGGTACTGGGCGAGCTACAGGGAACGGGGTCTCTTCCGGCCATTTCAGCCCGGTCGGGATACTAACGCCCTTCGCAATAGCGTACCAGGAGGCCAACAAACTCTCACGCCGGGCCAAGCTTCCGGGGACTTTTCCAGGATCTGCTAACGGGGCAATGTTTTGCAAGCTCCTGTCAGACCCCTGGCTATATATCATACTGCGCCGCAAACGGCACCCCTCCATCTCCATCTTATTGATCATTTATTCATCCCTAGGTTAATAGGTGCCATGTCCCGACAGGGATTCCAGAAGCTCCAATGTGCCGTGGTCAACAATAGCCGTGCAGTGTCTCTCCGCCATGGTGAAGATGTACTCCTCGGGCTGCAGCCCCTTGCCCACCGTTGCCCAGGCGAAACCGTGGAACACGAGCTTGCGGTACTCGTCCCAGACCTCGTCGAGCTGCAGCTTGGGGGTGACTCCGCATGCGTTTAGGGTGTCGAGATAGTGCTGAACAAGCTTCTTCTCGTGGGCGCGGCGATCTTCAATGGTCAGCGCGCCAATCATGAAGTAGGCCAGATCGTGGAACGGGTGCCCGAAGCAGAGACCCTGCCAGTCGAGGAAGCCCGGTTCGCCGTCGCCGCCACCGCGGATGTACGTGTTGGCCACGTGCGGGTCGCCGTGGATGATGCAGCGGAACTTAGACTGGCCCGCCGAGGTGTCGTGCCAGAGCGTCCGGAACGCGGCGACGACGCGCTCGCGGTCGTTGAGCTTGTCCGGCATCGGCGGACGGCTACCCTCCGCGAAACGATCCGCGAAGGCGGCGGGCGATAGCAGGGCCAGGATCATGGACTTGTACGGGTTGGCGGTCAGGTCGTCGCTCCCCGTCAACCAGGGGAACTTGGACTCGTCCGGGTTCCAGGTGCCGGCGTGGAGTTTAGCCAGCTGCTCAACGTTGGAGCGGACTGTTTCAACCTTCCATGGCTACCGTACGTTACGTTGCATCAGCTTCTCCCCTTGAACTAACGGTGCGTGGTGGCAGGAAGAGTCCTCACCTTCATTGGACTGCCAAACTCGGTGTCTGCAGACAGGTCCTCCATCACGACGATGCCTTGGCCATTGACAGTATCGGTGGTACAGAAATAGGGTTTCGGGAGGCGTAAATCGACCAGCGGGGCAACGTAGTAATAGAATTCGGCCTCTCTCCGAAGAACAAACTTTACCATCGGCATCTTGGCCAGCAGGTCGGGGTTGAAACCACCCTTGACACAAATGCTACTGGGCCCAGTGCCGTCTTCTTCATAAGTTAGGTTGACGATAAGCTTGCTGGCGGTTCCATGGTACTCCTTGGTAATGACAGCTGACTGGACATTCTTCCCTAGGATCTTGGAGCACCAGGTAGCTGTTATGTCTTTGGGGACCAGCGGTAGAGCTTCGTCGATATTGAGGGCCCCTGGGATGGCCTTGGCTGACGTGACGGAGCCCATTGCTGAGTGTTGATTTGGGTGACTAGGCAAGATGAAACACAATAAAAGAGTGTGTATATGTCTAGGTAAGTAAGAAAATAGATGCAACGTCGGGACTGTCAAAAAGCAACTTGAAGAACGTGGCCCTTGTGGTCGGTTATACAGTAGCTCTGCAACCTACCATCCCCTCGGGACGGGCCCGGGTGTGCGGGCGCCGAGACGAAGGAAGGACGCCCCAGAAAGGCAGCCGGGGCCATCCACACCTCGAAATTGAACTACAGGGCCTGAAGTCCCTTGGTGCCTTACTTAGACTCAATTCAGAAATTCGGCTTGTCTGCCCCTTGTGCTACTGCTTGTGCCACCCCCTCTTTGTGACCCCCTGCTGTACCGCTCAACACACCCCATCAAATCCTGGGACCAGGACCGGGGCAGGCGTTGAAAAGGCCCACAGAAATCCGTGATATGAGCCCATTGTCCAACATATGGTGGCCAGGCCTACAGTACCACCCAGGCAGGCCAAATGCTCGAAATGCCTATTTTTCTAGATACGCCGCGGTCTAACCGTCTTGATATCCCGGGACTTGTGTGGTGTTTGACTCAGGATACAAATCCTGGATGGCTAAGGACTGAGATAATCAGGAAAAGAATTTCAGTGTCGATCCAGGCATAATGCACTAGTCAATCTTTCATTCATTACAAGAGACGCTGCTGTCCGTTTCGAGCGTACCCATTTCTCTCGCATCTGCCAACATTATCAGACTACGAGAATGGCAGAAATCGGCATGATGCCACCCCCTCATGGGGTGGTGCCTGATTTCGATGGACTGGTTGATCTTCAACCTATGCTCATTATACTAGCTGGAGTGACGCTCTCCTTTGCTACCATCCTGCTTCTTGCCAGAATCTACACATCGGTTGCCATTACCAAGGAGCTCCTGCTCGATGATCGCAAGTCCCCTCCTGCTTACTGAGCTCCCTCGTTCATTCATCAACAAGATTTATCACTAATACCAGATACAGCTCTCATTGTTTTAGCCTGGGGCTCTTCTCTAGCCTTCACAGTGGGCATGTTCCACAGTTCGTGCTCCTCTCCCGACTTACGGATGCCATTTTGCCCCATGATTCGTTTAACAGAAACGCCATGCTGACGAAACGCTAAATAGCAATGCCAAATGGATACGGAAAGCACTTATGGAATATTCGAGCCACGGATATACAAGGCTACTTGAACGTACGTGCTTGAACAGGAGCCCCTTCTTACTCTATTGCCCAGAAACCAGGGGTTGGCTGACAAAGTGTTTCTGATAGTTCCTGGCCTACCTGGCTTTAACGTACATCTGGACGCCATCTCTAACAAAGTTATCCATGTTGGCTTTATATCGCCGCATCAACCCTTCGAAAATGTTCCATGTTTGTCTGTATGCGACAGCTTTTATCATTTTTGGCTACTCGGTCGCTTTCACCATCGTGTTTGCTGGTCCTTGTAACCCGCTGGCGGTTGGTAGCGGGCAATGTTTGAATGAGGCGGCAATAGTGCAGGCGGCCGTCAACATCATATCCGATGTCATCATCATCGCGCTACCCATCCCCATGATCCACGGTCTCATTATGCCCCTGAAACAGAAGTTGCTGGTTGGGCTCATATTGGGACTTGGCTCAGCGTAAGTGCCTTTAACTTGCCAGTCTCCGACATTGTTAATCAAAACTGACTTCTTTCTTTTCTTTTCCTCCAAAAGCGCAACCATATTCTCTATCATACGGGTCGCCAACGTCAAGACCATGGCCACGAACCCCGACTTCACTTACACGCAAGGCTCAACCACTGTCTGGTCCCTCTTCGAGATGAACCTGGGCATCGCCTGCGTCTGCATGACGCGCCTCAAGCCGTTCCTCCGCAAGCACTTGCCGCGCCTCATTTCCACCTTCGGCTCCAGCGGCAACGAAGGCAGCAAGGGACCCTACTACAAACAGGAAAGAACCCCCCGGAGTGGCGGCGACTCGCAACCTGAACGGTGGAGGGGGGCACGGAACGGGGAATTCATGATGACTGACGTTCAGGGCCAGGACGCGGGCCAAGACTGGCGACGGAGCATCGAGAGGAGGGAGTCCGCTCACTTTTTCAAGTCTGATGACGGCCGTATCAGGCCCACCAACATCCGCGTCAAGAACGAGATCGAGGTGCGGTACGATGATCGGCCGTCCGTGCCGACGAAAGACGGGAGCACGGAGAATATCCTCAAGAGCTGGATATAGATGGTTTATCCGAGGCGCCTGTGCTGTAAGACATGTATATATATATATATTAATCTGTGTGATGTATCCTATATAGTTTTCGTCGTGGTATCGGGAAAAGTTGGATTAATGTAATTAGCACATAGCTGTAAACACGGACATGGCTATTTTTACTCCTAGTGTTTCTCTTGAAGGTATTCCATATATATAGACAATAACTGATTGAGATTACGTATAAAGGTGTAGACGTGGCTATTATCCGTCTATCCTATGAAGCGTTCTTCATGGGACGCCCCTGAGTCGCCGGGTCCGGTATGTTGGGGGTGACAGAGACGAGGGGTCTGCTCAGGCTGGTGCTTGGCGTCACCAAGGAAGGCCCCCCTGATACCAAAAATCTCAACTAACACCGGCGGGCTGAAGACCATTAAGAGCTAATCTATTGAATTCGGAACAATCTTCGTTCGGGAAAGCTCATCATCACCACGAAAGACGTCCAGGGGGTATTACGATGGACAGACACAGTAGCAACGAGGTAGGCAATATCGCCATCAGATCTATATTACTAAACTTTGTTTTTTGGAGGTATTGGAGGCCTCTGATGTATGGTGCTGGGGTGATTTTTCTAGTCAAGTGCCTGGCGTTCTGCCTACTTGTCTCGTAGTGCTGGAGTTTCACCAGAGCTGTTTCGAGCAGATCACGGGAATAGGCAGCGAAGTGTGGTTAACGTAGGGCATTGTATCTAACGTATCGAACATGGCAAATACAAGCTTTATGAGCAAGCCAGGAATGCATACTGGCAATGCTTGTAATTAGTTCTACGGTACCAACCGTGCGATGATGCCGGAGGACTGATGTCAGGTGGCTTATCCCAAGGTCAAGGGTGGATGGAGCTTTCTAAAGCTCGTTGGAGATATCCACATTCATCCAGTGAACAATTATATCATGATCATGCCTTTCGAGGTAGGCCCTGCCAACACGTTGTCATCCTCACCCTCAGCTAGCTTACCTGCCAGCGGTGGGGGGAGGGGGCTCAGTGATAGAACCATTGTCGTACAGGATTAGAGTTGCTACGATCTGGGCACAGCTGTACCGCTGAATAGTAACAGCAGTCGCTTGGTGCAGAAGATAAGTAATTAAACAGTGCCTGAGGGTGTGTGGGTGACGGCGCGATGAACCGTAGGCTCAATTGCCTCTTCGTAACAGACCGACCCGAGGTCATCTGAATGCACAAGACGGATTGACGGGCTAGCGAAGCGTGAGACTGGAAGTGCGCTGAATCCCCCTTTTGATTCCAGAGGTCGCGCTCACAAGATCGTGGCCCGCGATGTTTCACCCGTAGAACAGGAACTATGCCGACAACGACGACAATGATAAAAGACATCCATCTCCAGGTGAGGATCCTCAAGCAGATCACCGCAGGCACGCACAATTTCAGATTATCAGTATAATCAACCAAAAAGGAAACATCACCACACACCATTGATCGTACAAAGCATGCCGACGTGCGTACTTGAACACATAACCGGGACAGTACAAACACGATAGAACACACATACCAACGAGCCATGGGCCCGTTGGCGAGGAAAATGTGACAAGTCGGTCGTTATGACCGTACATCGTCTGATGCTCTACTGCCATGGCTGGCCAGCTATGAAGGGCTGCATTCACTTGGGATGCACACCCAGCCGGGAAACCTACAGGTATTCGTCTATGAGATAGCCCTGGCAGTTCTCTTCTAGGGCAAAAAAGGCGCCGCCCAAGATCGATCTGGCGACGCGACGGACCTCCCACATGGCGGCGTCGCTAGTGAGGAGGAGCAGGCTCTCATTCTTGTCCGTGATGGAGCACAGGCAGACAAGCATCGACGGGCGTAGATGAGGGATCTCGGATAAATGCGACGACCGCCCAAATTTATACGACGGCAAGGTCGGTTATTATAGCGTTCGTAATGGGCGAAGGGCTGCAAGGCATATACATGGCCGACCTCTAAACGACGACGCAGACCAGGAAAGTCACTTGATGTTCAACATCACATAGCATCCGCCACTGAAAAGAAGACGAAAGCCAGCAATATCAAACCGCAATTCCTACGGAGGCGAAGAAGACTATGGTTTCCGGGAGACAAGGAAATACCAATCTGTGGTAGCTTAGCCATCTTCTGGAAAGTCTTGAGAGCTGATGGTTGGGTGGGTGACCTTCCGCAACGTAGACGGGCTAGACGAGGTCAGGCCTGACCGCAAACGATTTGCCCAATTGCCGGCAGTCAAAACTGACGATAGTATTGCCGGTTAAGAAAAGGAGTGCAGGAATAACTACGGAGCTATAGCCCAGCACAAGATAACGGTCAACCGGTGGAGCTAACGCGCTCTTCAATGAACGAATGCACTTCACGATGGGGATTTTTAGATCCGCGTCGCGCCGACAGGATTGTCCCCGACCGCCTTCCCTTCTTCTCGAGAAACGGTCGGTCGGCTTGGTGCATTTTGACCCAGGCGTGCCTATCCATCTCTGCAGTCCCTGCATACGGCTACTGCACAGAGGATGGGGTTTGCTGGATGAGAAGGACGGGAACCAAGACAATTGTTTGGCTTCGGAGGTCGGGATCCGGCAAAACCCGCCCATTCACCCACCACATAGTGTTATCCATGACAGCGGGCCTTGCAGAAAAGACACCGCCCAGCGGTAACGCTTACAATCTCCATCAGACTTCATAGTCTCGGAAAGACAACATCTTCTATGCCATTGTTGAAAAGCCGGTTGACCGTTAGAATTGCCCACATGCCAGCGTGTCCTAAGAGGCTCGTCGTTACCAGCTAGTCAGCAATTCCACCTAACGAAGGACACAATTGGCAGTTGGATGGAAGCGAGCTAAACCATGACCCCCCCTGGCGACTGCATATTTTAGCTGCAGCTGTCAAGAGTAGCGAAGCCGCAAATGTGGCCAGACTCGACGACCTTTCCGATCAAATCAGATCGCACCAGTGAAGCCAGAAGTGGCGAGATATTATGTTTCATTGTATTCAACGGTTCTTGCTTCTCCTGCCGTGTCTCGACCATTCGACCACTCGTCCACGGGGTAACGAAAAGCAAGAGATTATACTTGGCAATAAGTTTTGGATTTTGCGAAAATACAGTTCGTGTAATCGATGTTTCTTACGGCACTGTGGAAAAAATGGATACGATACCTACCTAGGCAAGTAAGAGTAAGTAGACATGGGTTGCAATCGTTATCGTCGTGGTCGTCGTCGTGATCGTCGTCGTGCGGAGCAATGCCAGACGATAAGCAATTGAAAGTCAAGTGCGGAAAACCGAGAATGCATGCAACAAGTATATGCCGAGCCAGAGTTAGGTAAAATGTAGATGTGTGTTGGCTGTGGCTGACCTGACACCACCACCACCACACACCGTACGTTGTGTGCGTTGCTCGGGCACCGTAACCCAGCTGAGTGTCAACATTGGCAGCCCTGGCTTGTCGTAAGCCGTAACCTACTCCGTACTTAGCTACTAGTCACTAAAATACTGCAAAACATGGAAAATTGCCCGGCTGTCTGGGGCCGTCAGCTAACAAGGTGAGAAGAAAACCAGTTGGTCCAGTACCACTACTACGACAATTGATTCCCGGCGCCAAAAACCGGCTTAAAATGCCATGCAACGGGGACACGTTCAATGTTCAATGGGGGCGCCAGCCGAAAACGTGCCATTTCCGTTCAATAGAGGCGGATGGATGATGACATCTTCGCTCCCCTTCCTTGTGTATGTTAGTGTCTTAGTTGAGCAAATAATGTCCGCCGCGGTTACATATACGAACTTGTACCGAGCTGCCCCAGGTAGACCTGGTAGCTGTCGCAGTAATTTGTTGGAAGAAGCAGCAGCAGGAGGCCAGTGCTCTTCTTCTTCTCACCTTACTGTAAAGGACTATGATGACGTTTCACATGTTGTGAGGGTGTTAAGGTTGAAATGGGCCGGGCGCGGGTGGATAGCAGCGTTAGCGCTGAAACTCGGTCAAGAACAAGAACAAGCGCCCGGATGGATGATCAGGATCAGCTACTACGAGTTAGACGGTTCCCAAACAGTCCCAAACTGGCGGCTCATCATCTGGTTCCTGGGCCAGTACGAGGTACCTTGTAACTGCCCTTGTGCCCCAAGCCCCCCGATTTGGTCGATCCAGCGCCAAAGCTCAGACTCCAGCTCGTCGAGTTCCCCATGGTCGCCCCTGGCAACCCCGAGCATCTCCATGGTCAACAAACCATCCGGACTTATCTTTAGGTCCTCCTGCAACAACCCATCGCGCCGTCCGGGATTGCACAACTCCAGATCTCTGTATCTATCCTACCTCTGTGCTGTTCTTTTTGTGGAATCTCGTCGAGAATCATCCCCAGAGAGCCAGTACTCTACCAAACCCGTCCAAACCACATCCAAACCACACCTCTACCACTATACCGCCGTCTGGTTCTTCAACTAGACTAATACTCACCTCTCTCTAACTGCCTGAAGAAGGCATATTGACCTCTTCTAGTTCTCGTTCTGCCAAGTTCGTTCGCTGCTGAGTACAATCCAAACAGCCTAATTGCCCGGCCAGACTGGCTTGCGCTGCGTGAGGTGAGTACCCGTCCTTCCCTGCAATCATTCCCATTACATCCAATGGGTCAGAAATAGAAAGAGAACACCAAATAACTAACAAGGCTGGCCACGGTGTAGTTACGGATCAATTGATAGCCCAACGGCCAATCAACATCTATCGACAACTAACCCCCCCATTCCGGACTCGACTCCTTCATGATGCTGTCCCATCCGCCCCAGAGCGGTCTTCAGGCCCGTCAACAACACCTACGACAACACAGACGACAAAATTCGACACCCACGGCCAAAGAAGCGATGAAGATCGCCACCAACAGTAACCTGCCGCACATGCATCCATACCAACAAACACAGCAACAACAACAGCAACAGCAACGACAGCGGATGTCCCACCGACGAGGCATGAGCCTGGACACCCGACGACACCCGATGCATACCCCGACACGGCAGGAGTTCCCAACGGTAAGTGAACACAATACTAACACAGGATTAAATCAGACACCACAGCATGTGCTGCGAGAAACGCAGCAGCAACGCATAGCTCGCCCGGGCCACTCCCAGCAAGCGATCTCGAACTTGGCAAATGACGAGAACTACCTAATGTCCCCACACGGGACCCCCCAGATGCAAGGGTTTGATCCCAACTGCTTCGACGGGCTCCCACCCCAGCAGGATATGAACCTGCAGTTTAACTTTTATGAAGCGCAGATGACCATGATGAAGCGGAACCCGGGGAGTTTCTCGGAGAGCGTCGCCTCTTCTCAAGATTTCGAGCTGTATCCCTCCAGCTCCATGTCCACGCCCACATTTATGAACTTCAGCGACAGCCCGAACGGAGGACAAGGATGGATCTCCGAAGGAGAAACGTCAAGTTCGAGGCGTCACTCGAGAAGAATAAGTAACGGCATCATGGACAGAGTGAGCAAGTTCGAAAACATGCATCCGGGAATGGAAGGTTCGCAAAGACCACTTACGCCTCCTCACCAGAATGCCACAGGTCAGTACATCTTCCAGACGCGTCCAGGCTCGCTTCTAATAGTTGAGACAGACTACTTCCCAATGACACCTTCGGGCACACCTCACAACGGAACCATCAAGCACAGCCGAGTGCCCCAGCGATTTGCTGAGGGGTACGACGAGTCCATGGAGGAGACCATCAAGCCCGTCCGCGGAAACCAGCGTTCCAGAACCACCTTCGATGAGATGCGCCAAGCAGCTGAACACCAACCCATCGCCCCTGCGCCGGCACGATCCCAGACTATGCCCATGCCGGGCTCATACGAGGCCGCGCCAGTTCCAGACAATGATTACCTCGCAATGGGT
Organism: Apiospora malaysiana; assembly: GCA_006508115.1. NCBI lineage: Eukaryota > Fungi > Ascomycota > Sordariomycetes > Amphisphaeriales > Apiosporaceae > Apiospora > Apiospora malaysiana. The sequence continues at coordinate 2,235,388 of QUSE01000023.1, read as the reverse complement.
CAGCAGATGAACAGCGGGATGACCATTCAAACCCAATTCCACGGCATGCCTCGTCCATCCCACCCTCTCAGCGCAAGCTCCGACTTCTCTCATCACGCTTCGCCCATGACGCCGTTCATGAACGAGTTCCAGGCGCCTTTGGATCTTGACGTCAAGCCCGATCTCCGCCAGTTGGATTCCGTATCTGATAGTACTCCCGGCAACGGTTCCCAGTCAACCGAGACGCCACCGTGTCGTATTTCGCCTCACCGACGAACGGAATCAGTGGCGAGCATCGCAAGTGCTGCTAGCATTGCAGACATTGATATCGAGCAAACCAAATTGACTACCGGTATCACCATGGAAGAAATCCACCAGTACATCGAAGGGCCGGACCCCAAGGACAACAAGTGGGTCTGCGTCTTCGAGGATTGCAACAAGCGTTTCGGCAGGAAAGAAAACATCAAGTCACACGTCCAGACTCACTTGAACGACCGACAGTACAAGTGCCCTACCTGCCAAAAGTGCTTCGTTCGTCAGCACGATCTCAAGCGTCATGCCAAAATCCACACGGGCATCAAGCCCTACCCCTGCGAATGTGGAAATAGCTTTGCCCGCCACGACGCCCTGACTCGGCACAAGCAGCGCGGGATGTGCATTGGAGCCTTCGACGGAGTTGTGAGGAAGGTAGTCAAGCGTGGACGTCCACGCAAGCATCGGCCAGACATGGATGAGAGAAAAGAAAAGTCAACTCGTACGCGCCAGAAGAACCAGTCAATATCTTCAACCTCTTCTCTATCAGGTTACTCAGACAGCTCAGCAGTCAATTCGCCTGAAAACGTTGAGACGGATTTCGACATGATGGATGACATCATGCAAGATATCTCCGTGGGCGGAGTGACAATGAACCCGAGCAGACTCCAAGGTGCTGGGTCTACCGCGGCGATGCCCACTCTTGAAATGGACAACGCGGGTAGCGTCCACTCGCCATCGGCTGCCAGCATACACTCATATGTCTCGCAACTCTCGCACATGTCACTTCACCCAGAGGCCGTGACAGATCTGCCATCGCACCCAGCATCACCAGCAAAGAGCATCTCCAGCCAGTACAACGAGCCGCCGGAGCTGTCTCAATCGTCTTCCCCTCCGTCTTCCAACCGCTTCTTTGACAGCGAGCCGATTGCTCCGGGTCACGATGTGATGATCAGCGCAGGAGCCGACGACTCCAACATGGCGAACCTGACTGGGTTGGAAAGCAGCGACGATGACATTCTGCTGCAGTTCACCCACAGCGACCCGAACATGCTGATGCTCGGAGGAGATAGCAAGTTCGATGACGCCTTTGAGAGCACAGTCGACATGTTCACTTCGAATGACGACCTTTTCTTCGGCAGCAATTGATATACTTGTTGACCCTGTTTCTAGCGACGTTTTGTTCAAAGATTCTTGGTTTTTCTCCCGGCGAGCCTACAAGTTTTGTTTGCACCCTGATTTGGTTTCCTTTTTTGGCGGATATGGCGGCAGGGACAGTCCCCCTTCCGAATGGCTTTAGGACTTATGAAGCTCATGTTTGGAACGTAATAATTTTTTCTTCTTCTTCTTCTTCTTTCTTCTGGTTTTGGACTACCGATGTTCTTGTTCCCCAATCGGAAACAGGCCGGGAAACGATGTATAATAGAACGACACAGAACCTGTTTGCTTGAGCGTGTGGATGTGGGATGATTGAGACGTTTCTTCGTTTTTGATGGTATAGGGAGCGGAAAGGAGGACAGGGAGAGGAGGAAGCAGGAGGAAGCAGGAGGACGGAGGAGCAGGCGGATGGTTCATTATATACAACTACACTCGGGGCGTTTCCCCCTCCATTGGTGGTCTGGCTGGGCGCGTCGGCGTTTCCCACTTGGACCCATCTGTCGCGAGCGACTCGGTTCAGCGGTTTCTGGTCTTTGGGTTTTGGTTAAGGAAAATTTCTCAGGTTCCTTGAGGTGGTTTCGAGTCGTATAGGAAATGCGTTGGGTTGAAAGTCTGAACAAACTGTCCCTTGACTGGTGAATGTGAGACGTAACTGTATTCCTCTCGGTATTATCAACTAAGGTGTAACGATGCGGGTGATGCGTTACCACTGTAAAGAGATTCCTGATGTAAAGTGTAGAGCTAGAATACCTGGCCTAGGATGCTTGGGAGCCTACTTATTATGAATTCATCTGTAGCCCACTTGCCGCCCATAAGGCGTGGGTTCTGGCTCTAAAGGGACAGACAGACAATTGCTGGGGTTGTATGGCACTGGTGGCTACTTCAGTAAACTGCCAGCTTCAAAACCAGCCGTCATTTTTAAGGTTACGGGTGGGACGAACAGGAACAGGAACGGGCCACGCCGAGCAGAGCAGCAAACACACAACATACATTGTCTGGTGCACGCAAGCAACAAACACACCACCTTCATAGACCCCGCGTTTCATCAGTGGAGGGTGATAGCTAAGGTTAACCTAATAGCAGAAAAAGCAATATCATCACACCAAGTTCCGTACATATCTGGCACTGAATTGGACACCGACTTTTCTCTGGTTTTCACTCAGCCACCAGGCCGATAGATGAACACCGACAAGAATCAAGATGCGGGTTCCAACGGTAGCCAGCTACATATCGCAGTTCTACCCAATTGGCAACACTCCCGCCGTCTCCTTAACCAGAAGCTTGCCCCAAGGTGTCGACGCTGACGTCTTGCTCCTAGGAGCGGGAGATGTCCGTAACATTCTCTACACAGCTTACGCAAATGCTGGACTGCGTATGTTATTCTGACTTCATTATCACCATGCCATAGCTAACATGATCCAGCTCCCCGCAAACTCCACTTTACCTGTTGCGACATCGAACCTGCAGTGGTGGGTAAGTAATAATGCTAGCGCCTGGGGTTATCATGTAACTATACTGACGAAACTATAGGGAGGAATATTCTACTTTGGTCCCTCATCATAGACAAAAATGACAAACATGACTCCCGTGTCTTGTGGAACATTTATTATGATCTCTACCTGACCAAGACCTCAGCGACCATTGTCCAAGCCCAGCTCGAGAAGCTGCTTGCGCTCTCTAACTCCCTAGAGGCGTGGCGTCAGAGCCAATATGGGGAGGTTGTCTCTTTCTGCGACGAAGGAACGCTAGAGCTTACCAGAGGCTTTTGGAATAAGTTCTTGGCGGCAGCTAGGGCCTCTGACAGGCCTGCCTTTGTGCAGGAACTGAGAAGAACTGAACAGCTAGGTGCTGGACAGGAAGGCGCTCTCATGTTGACTGGCCTACGATCGGCTTCGCCAGTCGCGCTCCATGCTATGAAAATCCTCCCGCATACCCACAGCCAGTACTGGAAAACTGGTAGCCTCACTGAACCGGATGCCCACCTGCCCAATCCTCTCATAGGAAGTATCCTGTCACAGCACACATTGCTTCACCGAGCAACGGACCCTGTCCTTGGGTTTCATCTGGCTACAGCTGTCGCCAAACTTGCTCCTGCCTCGCCTCTCCGAGTCGATAGCCAAAGTCAAGGAACGGAGCAGCTTGTTAAAGCCGCGACAACGCAGTTTCAAGAGTGGGTTGTGGCTTTCCAGGCCCAACTGAAGCATGGAGTCAATGTGGCATTCGCAATTGCTGACGCGCTCAACTTCTGTGAAACTTTGAAAGATGCCAGAGTTGGCGGTAACAGTACTGCCACTGTGTATCGCCGTCAGTTCGATATGTCTGGATATGAACTGGATCCGAATCGATACTCTTCCGACAACAAGAACCTTTTGTTTGACGTTGTGGACACATCCAACCTCGCAGACCACCTAGGCGCTGTGAACTTGCTGGTGTCGGCTTCACCTCTACTGAAGCCCATCTGCAGCTCGACCCTGTACATCGAAACCCTTATGAAAGGGGCGAGTCACCGTCTCGCCGAGCTGGACGAATTGCTGCTGGGCCATGCACCCATGACCTCCCTAATCCTGGGCGTGAGCGCAGTGGAGTCCTGGACCAATGCCACGTCGTCATCGGTTGTGGATGCGGTGATGATCGGGACGGCCATGAACAATGGAAATGAAAGCCACCATCATTCCAGAATCGCTTGGAAACGCGACTGTTCTGCCTCGGTCTTGGGTGGACCAGCCCCCATGCCGTATGTTGACCCCGAAGTGCTGAGCAGGGTCTTCTTGAGCATCTACCATCACATGTTTGAGTACGAGGACCCCTCCGGTTTCATGGGGGCCTCGCAAGACCAAATGCTAGTAGTAATGAGGAAGAGCGCCTATCCCAAATACCATCGTGGCAGCCTGGTTGCTCTCCTGAAGCATGCCCGCACGACCATCGACACAGACTGGCCACTTGTATACAAGTCTTTGAGAGACAAAATTGGCGGTGATCACAAAATGCTTCTTGGTGGTCTTTTCATCCAAGAGTTGGCTGTGCAAATGTATACGATGGGGCTCTTTACAGACAATTGGAAGCAAGATAAGATAAAAAGAGACCCTGGAGCCGGAGACTTCAACGCTTGGAATGAAATTCCTGCAGCTGTCGCTGTGACCTTGGTGGTGCCAAGGAGTCGTTTCGACAAGATCTACATTGCAGACCCCAGCAAGAAGAGCGCGCCAACCCTCCAAGTTGGGCTCTCATCAAGTAGGCCAGACCAGTGGAAGAATCTATTCGCTGATGTACAACTCGCATTTGGAAGCGTCAAGGCTCGGGATGATCCCAAAGATGATGCCTTCCAAGTGTCTGTTGAACAGGATTCCAATGGGTGGAGTGGAAGTTCGAACCTCGTAGCTTCGTTCATGGTTTCCACTGCCCTTTTACAGACTGAGCCCAGATCAGCCAGGATCAGTCTCCGGATTCAGACAACAGCGCAATCTTTGTCCACCTATAGTAGTGCAGGATTCGGGCCTGAGATGATAGTGTACGAAACGAATTTGGCGGACTCTGAACATGTTTTTGTTACGAAGAGCCTACCGGGCTTGCCCGCCCTTGTATCTGACCTGAAAAGTCAATTGCAACCAACGAGCGACACAGAGCGACAGTTCAAGATCACTGCAGATGTGGATGGGAACTCGGCAAGACTACTGTCGCTTACCGGGCATATCGACGTAACCACTGATCAGGGAAAGGGTCTTTTGGCCGATAAAGTGCCAATCGCGCTGCGGCAACGTTCGCCGTTCACGATCGAGATCGTCTTTGGCAAGGATCTTTTAGTGCTCCCTATTACATACCCAGTGCCCGTTGATCAAGAGACCAGCAAGACGAGGATTGCACGCAAGTCTGCATATGTTGAAGTCATCGCGCCACTTGCAGATCCCATCAAGTCCATAGTCCTGGAAAGTTACATCTATCCGACGATGATTGGACCTGATGCAGTGCCCATTGCACTGAATGGCCAAAACCTTGGTCTGGATGGGCTACCAATCATCAACTTGGATCCAGAGCATAAGCGCTTCAATCAGTGGCTTGTCACTTTGACTTCGGCTCATTTCTCGGTCAGGGAGAAACTCCTGCGAGATACAGGCAAGACCCCGGAGGGTATTAACAAACACCTTCGTGTCAACTTCAAAGAGTCTATCTTCACCATGTTCATGTTGTCATCAGGTCTCCAGGGTGGCCAGACGGGCCTCTTCTCCCTCAACCAGCCAGAAAAGGGCATCTGTATTCTGATTATCGTCCGGTGTATCCGCATAGACGCCGCTGCGGGCTCGGTAGTGATGGATGCTGCTATCCTGCCACTAACTCTTGACCTTGTCGTCTCGAAAAAGCTGGAAGGCTTCTTCCTTGCCCTGCGCGAGCTCGAGATATGTGCAATCACTGTCAACGACGAGGAACTCTGTCTCTGGAAGCAGGCCATCCCCGATATGGTGGAGCGCTGCCGTACCTGGAGCCACACAGCGAAATGCGAGTACAAGAAGGCCGGCGCGAAAATCCCGCTGAGCCTGGAGATGGGCGAGCAGTTCCTCTGTAGCTGTGGCCAAGGCAAGCTGGCCGAGGACTACATGAAGCTTCCGGAGTGGAAAAAGGCCTCTCCTTACATGGTACGCGCGGCCATCAGCCCGGCGTTCTCGGTCCCGTTTGTCGAAGAAATCTTGGATATGTCTGCCACTGGACTAGAGCAAGGCATGGCGCAGACGAGTGGCACGGACAAGTGCCGCAACTGTGACAAGACCCAGAAGGCGAACGGAGGCAATCTTATGCAGTGCGCCCGGTGCAAGGAGGTCGCCTACTGTTCCAAGGAGTGCCAAAAGGCTGACTGGAAGAAGCATCGCCCAGAGTGCTCTTGAGTTCGGTGCTAGTCAGGCCCTGCATCGCAATCACGGTGCCAGTATTGTTGATAATAACGAGATGCACCGAATGAATTCCCAGTCATGGGAGCTGTTACGGTTGAAAAGGTCTAGCACATCTTGTGTGCCAATCGAAATCAGATTGTCGCTGTTTTCATCAGTCTGAGCTATCCGATGCGAGTAGTACTCTACAATAACGCCTTGCCCAATGCCCAATGCCCAATCCTTGATGCCCGGTCCCTAATGAATAAACGATGAATGCTCAATGTGGCTTCCTGTATCCTACACGACTAAGTATAACGCTTTGGCTTGGTGTCCTTTCTTCATTGTTACAGAAGCATACAGTCCACGCCTTACTCGATTCTAACCCTCTCACCATCCAGTCCCTCATACACTTCCCCACGGCGGATCCAGGTGAGTAGCCGGCTGTTTGATCGCCTGTGCTTTCTCGGCTTCTTTGCTGCTGCATGGTGCTTGGCCTTCAAGCCAACGTCCTGGGTCCTCGTGCCGAAGCGACATATCCGGTCGCCGATGTGCCACCAGATACCCTGTTTCTTAGCCCGGGCCAACTCGAAGAGGTTGTAGAAGCGGCTGACCACCGCCCTGGGGATACCGGTTGGGAATATGGACTTTATGTTTTCACTGATGGTGATGATGGTGGCGGCAATGCCGGCGGTTCCCGTCCAGCCGGCGAAGAGGCCGTCGAAGAGGCTGTTGAATCGCTGGTACCAGACGAGGTTGGAGCGGCCGCATGAGGGACAGCAGACCTGCTGCTGCTTGCTGTTGGTTTGCTGTTTGGTGGCAGCGGCGGCGGTGATGGCGGTGGTGGCAACGGTTCTCTTGAGAGAAGGCATGGCTCGATGTGATTATGGAGTTGAAATGTCGCTATGCTGTGGGAGTATTGCTGCTTTGGCAGACTCTTTGATGATGAATTAAGTTTCAGAAGAGGTGTCGAGAATGAAGATGGAGTTGCGATTTTCAAATATTATACAAGAATGTATTGCCGTCTTGTAGGTAGCCGGTCCAGGTCGTTTGACTGTGCAATTGCTTCTCATAACTTACCTTCCAGACATCTTCGAAGGCACCTATTTATGAGCAAAACGAATCCTGAGGGCTGGTGAGGCCGTTGGACAAGGCTTGGCCTATTCTCGATCGTCTTTCTTCTCACCTCGCAGGGGATCCCCGGGAAGAAGCAAACGACCGGCGCTAGACCGTGAGCCGGCGTCAGGCACCAATGGAGACACGGGCCCCTGGATGGCCGGGCCACTGTCCTTAGCGGCCCGAATGGTTTACTGGGGTCCGGCGAAGAGACAAAACGATGACGACTTTGTCCTTATCGATCTTCGATTGAGCCTCTGATCAGCCCTATGCCCTGCAATCAGCTGCCATCGAGGGGGAGGCCCCGGTTCTTTCCTACGAGGCTGCCCTTGCCCCCGGTGCCTGGCCCGCTGGCTGTGTGCACCACGCGGCCCGGCCGCCCTGAGGAAGCCCGCCGTTTGAACGTTTGGGCCAAGGACGAACAAGTGTGGGCTCGTAGGGGGTGCCTGTCAGTCAGGCCGTTTTCAAATGCCGACGAGTCCAATCATCAGGTCTGTCGAGAGGCCACCGCGGGACTCGTAGGAAATTGCGATGAGGAAGAAAAAAAAAACTTCCAGCAAGCTGGCCAGTGGGACGTCCAATCGGCGCGACGCACTTGGCCTCTAGTCGAGGCAGCAGGCTTTTTTGCTTTCTCTTCGTCCTATCGTGGTCTGCGAAACATGACTCCATTCCCAAATCGCTCGATCTGAAGAGCTTCGACCCGTAACTCGACCGAGATTACATTCTCGTAACGGCTAACAAACCTAGATGGAGTGAGGCTTCTTTAGCAACGTGGGATTTCGTCTTATTCGTCGATAGTACCGCGATCTATTTGCTTTGTTTCATGAGTGCCCAAAAAGTTGCGTGATCATTACCTATTGTCGTTTGATATATCTTAAGATCGAGGCTTATGCGGGTGAAGCGGATAACCTAACCGCTAAATGTTCGCATGCCATCCAGCTACTAGTAAGCAACGGATTAAAGTCCCCGCATTGGGTAGGAGTCGACCACTTACGATAATCATGGAGGGCAGGCAACCTGGGTGCTGTGCGTGATTCACTTGAGTTAAACCGTTGGGGAAGTTAACATTCGGTAGAAGGTCGGTACCTCTCCGATGCCGTGCCATCTGCTGTAACTATGTATCTATCTATTGGCAAGATAACGAGCCAGCTCTCCAACATTTGAACCCCAAAAACTTCCCGTATTAGTTGTAGCGTCGCGTCTACTTATCTACTTCCCTACCCAAGCGGCGCATGATATGCTCCAAAGAAAAACATGACATGGTACGGTACTGGACGCCCGCCTTGGCATCCTGAGTTGAGAGACCCCATGGTTCTCGCAGTAGCTCTCCCCCTCATCCGGTTCTGCTCCGGCATTCTTATCACCCGAATGCGGGGGATCTGCCACATGACGTCTGGATAGGGATAGGGAGAATCTGTTCGGCAGTGACCGACAGCAATTGAGATGGTCGTATATGAGTCGCCGTGCTGGAAAGCATCATGTAGGCTCCGTTGCGCTCATCGGTCTATCTACATCTGCGTTCCATATAATTCCGAATGAACTGTGTTATACTTGTGCAAGATGTCCAGCGAAAAGAAAAGCGTGGATAAAGGTCCGGCGCCTGTCCAGGATGGCGACGCCGCCCTGCAGTATGTGAATGCGGGCGAGATGATTGAGATGACACCGGAGGACGAGAAGAGGTTACTGCGGAAGATCGATCTCAGGATCGTCCCTCTAATGTGTATGTGTTCCGTATATCTGCGTGCACTATGTGTATTAAGATAGCTAATAAGACGCATAGTCGGATGTTACTTCTTACAATACTTGGACAAGACATTGAGTTCGTATAAGTGGAAAACGTTGAGGTGATTCAGGAAGAGAGCTTCAGGTCTAACACTTCCCAGTCAACTATGCCAATGTCATGGGGCTGAGAAAAGATACCGGTATTACCGGAGATCAGTACTCCGAGTTGGCGACAGTGTTCTATGTCACATACTTGGCTTTCGAATTTCCGACGGCCTACTTGATGCAGAGACTGCCCACGGCCAAGTTCCTCGGCATCAATGTCTGTCTATGGGGCCTCATGGTCACCTGCAACTCGACATCGCACAACTGGGCCGGGCTCGTCTCCTTGCGGGTTCTGCTCGGGTGTTTCGAGGCCTCGGTGGCGCCTGCCTTGATCCTGATCACGACCATGTGGTACAAGAAGTCGGAGCAGCCGCCGCGGGTCGGGTTCTGGTACGTCGGCACGGGCGTGGCCAAGATCGTGGGCGCCCTCACCTCCTTCGGCTTCCAGCACTACACCCGGAACGACTTCAAGTCATGGCAGGTCATGTTTCTAGTATGGGGCCTTGCGACCATCACCGTCGGCGTCTTGGTGTTGCTGTTCATGCCCGACAACCCCATGACGGCGCGGCTGTCGGAGCAGGAGAAGCGCTGGGCCATCGAGCGCCTCCGCACCAACATGACGGGCGTCGAGAACAAGCACTTTAAGCTCCCGCAGTTCCTGGAGTGCCTCGCGGACCCCCAGACCTACCTGCTGGTGCTCATGGTGCTCACCTCCAACATCCCCAACGGGTTCATCAGCAGCTACCAGGCCACGGTGATCCAGAGCTTCGGCTGGACGTCCAAGCAGACGGCGCTCCTGTCCATGCCGTCGGGCGCCATCGCTATCATGTGTACCCTGGGCGCCACCTGGTTCGCGGGGAAGTTTGGGCTGCGCGGACCGGGCATCATTGCGCTCTTGGGCATCGGGTTTACGGGGAGCTGTCTCATGGCGTTCCTGCCGTCGGAGGGCTATGTCGCCGGGAAGATGGTGGGGAACTATCTGGCCAACTTCATCGGCTCTTCTCTGCCCTTGATGGTAAGTCGGCCTGCCACTCGCTCTACTCGCAAGATATTCGATGACGGCGAGTTCAAACTGACTGTACCTGTGACTTAGTACTCGTACGCAGGCGCCAACTATGCCGGTCACACTAAGAAGGTTACTATGAACGCCATCGTTCTCATCTCCTTCTGTACGTCTTCGTTCTCTCCCCTTCTTTTCTTATTCGTATAAACCGACTCAGATACTAAACTCGATCAATCTCGCAGGCGCTGGCAACATCATTGGCCCTCTTACATTCCGTGACGAGGACGCGCCCGAGTACATCCCTGCCAAAATCGTCATGGTAGTAACCACGGCGTCTGCGGCCGTCTTGACCGGTATCTTGATGATTTACTACCGATGGGAGAACAAGCGCCGAGACAGGCTTTATGCGGGCGAGGTGCACACAGAGAACAGCGAGTTCTTTGATTTGACGGACCGTGAGAATCATGAGTTCCGTTATGTGTTCTAGGGTTCTAGCTCCACGGCACCGCCAGCCTATTGGGAATAAACCGGCCATGAAGAAAGAATATTTGGCGAGGAAAAGATAAGTAACAAGCAACAGGCCTCACAGGAAGACTAGCAGTCCCTACCTAAAGATATATTAAAGAGATGTTGTAATTGGATAGCCCACTATTATTCACAGATATATACATATATATATATATATACATGCCTTCAAGCTGCATCGATATCATGACTCTTCCGCCATCTACTACCCAAAGAGCATGCATGCAGCCCTGTTGCACCGAAAGGCGTCGGCGCGCGCAACCGAGGCGAGCCCGATCCTAGGTTACTTTAGATGTATGTTATCGTCTTCTCCACTTCGGGGCCTGCCTACTGCGACTCTCACCTCCCACTATTTTCTCCCATGGGGTTAGCCCCCGTAATCGCTCAGGGGTCAGGCGGGGTCGCCATCTGATGTCCAAATTTCGCGCCCTCTCGCATCGCAGACTAATGCTCCTGTCGAAATGAATGCATGGGAGTGTGAGCACATGAAAGTGATACATCGCACGAGATGAGTTTATAGTTTCGTAATGGAGGCAAAACGTGCTATACGATGGCCATACATCGCGAGCGCGCACCCTCCATCATACACTCCTGCAGTCGCCTCGTTGCCCAACGTTATGACCCATACATACATAGAATACAAGTATCGCAAGGGAAGCGCCTAGGCGATTGGCACCGCTTATCTCCGGTTCGTGGAAATGGGCTCACCGGTCATCGGCTTGTGTCCAATTGGCCGCTATCTGCCTCGTCACTCACTCGTCCCCGATGCCTCAAGCGGTCGGTGATACGACGCAACCTTCCGTGGCGATGGGGCTCTCTACCCAAGCGAGCCAAGACCAACTTACCGGAATGAGGAAACCGGGATCCGGTAGTAAAGAAATCAGCCGGCGACTTTCTTCTGTGTGTGTATTTGTTGATCAGCACCAGTATGGAATCAGACTCTGTCGTAGATGTATTCATGGTGATTTCTCCTCATCTCCAAAGAGTCCTGGCCTTACCAAGTCATTAATTTCAGTGGCGCCATTATATCAATGGTATAATCCAGTGTTCTGCAGACTTTAAGTGATCAAGAGAGCAGTGGACCAACCCCCTCTGACATCAGTCGATGCCTCCCAAGGATATTCTCTGACTCACCTTGACTTGCATCCTAAGCACATAATGGCCGAGGACAAAGCTGAAGAGAAGAAGCGCGCGTCTCGCGACACGCAGGACGACAACTCGGTCCACGAGTCGTTTGACAAAAACAGCATAGAATCTTTGCGCGCTCCCCCCAAACAGAATGGGCTCCACCGGCTCTCTCGGCGGCCCAGTCGCGCGAGCCAAGTCTCTAACGCCTCTCACGATACCAACCCGTTAGAGCCCCTCGAGCTCGCCATCTCCGGTGCCTACAATACAATTGATGATGGAGGCGACCACGACCGGGACGCCGTCTCGCGTGTGCGCACGGGTACTAGCATAGGGAGCACCGCGTCGCGACCTCCAGACTTTGAGGTATATTTCGAAGAGGACGACCCTGCCAACCCGAGATACTGGCCGCTGTGGTACCGGACGTGGTGCCTTGTTTGCATATCCTTCACCACCTGGGTGGTTGTTTTCTACAGCACGAGCTATACAGCCTCTATTCCCGGTCTGCAGTCCGAGTTCGGTGTCGCCGATACGGCAGTGACGACTTTGGGCGTCACAGCGTATCTGATCGGCCTAGCGTTCGGTAGTCTATTCGCCGCTCCGTCTAGCGAGCTATTTGGGCGCCGTCCCGTTTACATCGCAAGCATGGTCGTCTTCACACTGCTCGTTATTCCAGCATGTCTTGCCAAGTCCCTTGCGGAAATCATTGCCGTGCGGTTCTTTGGGTACGTGGTATTCTGGTGATGCCATATATGTTTCTGCGATCCTCCAAGCTAATGTGTTTTTTCAGCGCGGTGTTCGGCGCAGTCATGATCTCGAACTCGGCGGGATCTGTAGTGGATATCTCGACCGAAGAGACCCGAGCCCTGGTAATGTCTCTCTGGAGTATAGCGCCGATGAACGGACCTACCACCGGTCCCGTGATAGGCGGCTTCGTTTACCAGTATCTTGGCTGGCGTTGGGACAACTGGCTTGTCCTCATTATGGCTGGCGTCGGTACGTTGCTCATGGTCACCGTCAAGGAGACGTACTCGCCCATCATCTTGCAGAAGAAGGCTGCGCAGTTGAGGAAGGAGACCGACGATGACAGGTGGTGGTCCCGTTACGATGTGAAGAAATCGACTGCCGCACTGATGAAGATCAACCTCATCCGGCCATTCACCCTGGCTTTTACTGAGCCAATTCTCTGGTTCTTCAACCTGTGGATATCACTGATCTATGGCGTGCTGTACATGTGCTTTGCTGCGTACCCCATCGTGTTTTCCCAGTATCGAGGATGGGGTCCGGGGATAAGTGGCCTCGCCTTTGTCGGGATTGGAACCGGTACGATGATGACAATCTGCGCGGAGCCTTGGCTGAGGAAGATTATCAACACCCACCCTAAGGATCCCGAAACAGGGAAGGTGCCGCCAGAAGCGACGGCCAGAGTCATGATCATCGGTGCCATCCTAACGCCGATTGGCCAGCTGGTTTTCTCGTGGACCTGCCTGCCTGTCTCGATTCATTGGGCCATTCCCATCGCTTTCGGTATCCCCTTCGGTGCCGGGAATACCATCAGTTTCATCTACGGGTCCAACTACCTCGCTGGCGCCTACGGCGTTTACGCCGCTTCGGCCCTGGCCGGCAACGCCGTCACCCGCAGCGTGTTCGGTGGGACGCTTCCCCTGGCGGCGCCGTCCATGTACAAGGCGCTGACGCCGCAGTGGGCGGGGACGCTCATGGGGCTCCTCGAGGTTGCCATGATTCCCATCCCCATCATCTTCTATAAGTACGGCGAGCGGATCCGGGCGAAGAGCCCGGTGATCAAGCAGATGAGGGAAGACCAGGAGCGCAACGAGAGGCGGGTGACGTCGCGAGCGCAACGGCAGGAGAGAAGAGAAAGAGCGCAGGCGGCGGAGGATAAATCAACTGGGGACGAGGTCGCGTTGGACAAGGAAACCGGAGTGTCTTTGGACAGAGACGTTGAGAAGAGAGCCGGAAAGCTATGATACAGTGGCCATTTACTCGGCGATGTTCAATTTGAGCCTCAAATGACTCGGACAGATACGACGGTGGCATCCAATCCGATGCATGCCTTGCAGTCGGCGCCGTCGGAACCAGCGCCACCATATGCGCCAAGAAGTTGTACCAGGGATATCAGCAGAGTTCCAATGCTTGAGTAAAAAGCGTGAGGTTGTCCGATTGTGAAATCCTACTCCGATACCGCGGTGTATAGCAAAGTTCGATCTACAATACTAATAAGTAGGTACATACAAATGTCAGGCACGAATTTAAGTTTACCCATTCAGGGAGTACATACATGCTTTGAAGCCGTCTCCAATGCACTGGACGGGACCCCGCATTCTTCATCCCAACAAGACAAATGCCGCCCGCATCTGCTACCTTCTGAGAGCAGGCTCTTCTTGACAAGAACAGGAACAGTTGTCCGACTATCACGCCGTTCTTCCTACGTTGACGGCTTCCCACTACCATACACTTGAGTTAGGATACTTGACCCAACATCCATCAATGGCCAGCAGCCCCAACCCAGCCACACCACCAACCAAGCTCAGCAAGCTCTGGTTCGCCGAGAAGCTGAGCCGCAAGCAGACCGCGCTGACCTACGCGCTCGCCACGGTCGCGAGCGGGCGTCTACTCTGGATCGTCTCGTCGACCATCAGGCAGCGGCGACAGTATCAGATCTCCGTATCTGCTGGTGCCCTCAAGCCGCCTCCCTCCATGCCGGTTGTGCAGCTAGCGGTATGGGCCGTCTTCTGGCCGGCGGCTTATGCTGGACTCCGGGCGGGCGAGAGATGGGCGGATAAAGCGGTTCGGGAAAGTGGAATCGATAGGCCAGGCGAGTAAGTGGGTGTGGAGAGGAGAGGAGTGATGTGGAATGTGTGATGACCGAGGGAGGACCTCGGGATGATTGAGGTTGTTGGGAGATACTATACTGCCACAGAACATAGTTTCCGAACATTCGTTACTTGTTTGGTTGCTCTCAATCCCGCTATGTATCGTGCGCAGAATTCATTCAATACTTACATAAACAATGTTCCATCGCAAGAATACTACACACGGCCGTATGTGAGCTGGCAATCAGCACTGTCAACAATCCAAGGAATACTAAAGACCCATCCTGCTAGGTGCTACTACTATGTAAGTTTGGGGATCACACGGCCCATCTTTACGGATCTCATGTATCCCTTACGCGGCGCTTTGATGCCGATCCTTTATGATTACTCTCCGTAGATTCCGATTGAATGAAGCGCACAGCAGAACGAATCAACTTTAGCACTGCCAGCGCACCGATCAGCTCGTAATGCAAATAAGGGTGCATGAGGCTATGCATACTTCCCCCCCCAAAGAAAGAAGAAAAAGAGACGGAAACGTAAGAGGCAAACGATATGCTGCTGGCCAGGCAGCTTTGCGAGCCGTTCGGTGTTAGCGGTGCTATCTATTTTGGTCTCTTTGGCCTGCAGAAACGAGGAATGAGAGCTCGTAATAGCCCACAGGGACGGCAACCAGCTCCTCCAACAGCTTTATGTAGGAAAATTCGAATGCAGACGTGCGCATGACCTGCGTAACGTCGTACACGCGTTCTAGAACCGTGGAAGCTCGTATTTCAGAAATGCACAAGCCAAGGGGAGAGGGCCGGTGACGTTATGGAGGAGAGACGGGCAGCAAGGCGGGCACTGTTCAGTGAGGCTAAACTCCAGTACACCCCTATAAAGAGGAGTGATGCCGATCTGCTGGAGCATCGGTGAAGTTTAAAGACAGCATCCATCCACCGATCCGTTCTAGCAGGAAGCCCGAAGCAGAGACCAGCAATAGCATAATATTCCCAGTAATCAACGAGCCATTTACTTGTTCCACGTTCTTATTGTCCTCGTAACATCCTCTCCCGACTCAACCACTTCCCCTTGACGACCTTGAATGACCCTCTCTATCAACTATATACTTAAAAGACTTTCGATCACCATGCAGCTCACCGTGTTTCTCACTTCCGTTGCTGCTTTCGCCGCTGGCGCCCATGCGGCGGCCGTCCCGCGTCAAGGCACCGACAACCCTCGCCTCGCCCAGTTCCGCATCTTCTCTGACGTAGGGTGCTCGAACCTGAACCAGGGTTTCTACACTGTCGACAGAGACCAGACCAGCACTTGCTCCCAACTGAACAATGTGCCGGTGGAGTCGTTGAAGCTGGAGCGCCTAGAGCCGGCCGGCAACGGCTGTGAGCGTAAGTTCTATACCTCCCGTTTGCCTTATCCGTCGTCGCCCCCGAAAAAGGGCACAGAAAAGACACCATACTGACTCGTGATATGCTATTGCTCTAGTGCGTCTTTACTACTCTGAAGACTGCACCGAAGAAGCTGTCACTGCCAATGTGGGCGTTTGCAACGATGCTACAGAAGCCGGGCCAACAGGGGCCACCCCGACCTGGAACTCGTGGCAGATGGTCTGCCCTTCTTCTTCGGTATAAGGAAGCTATGAATATGAACGTGTAATTTATACACCGCATTTGGTACCGGCGCATGCATTTTGTTTGAACTCATGAGACACTGGAGGGCATATTGCATAAATAGATGTATGGTCTCATGAAACTAATTGATAATGACATTATGGCACCCAGATAGTCTCAAGACTAAGTATGCTATGTTCGATTGAGCATCTACTCAATAGGCTGCAGACAGCATTGAAGCTGTATGTAAAGTGAAGTGCATACAAGTAACCTAGGTTAGGGATCAATTGATTGGGGTGACGCTGTCTGGATTCAAGGCTTCTAGGCCGGGCCGGGGTCTCCCCACAAGCCCCGCTAGGCACCTTATCGGTAGCGGCCCAGCGCCTTCAGACGCGCTGGAAAGTAAATTTTGGGCTTTCAGCAGCGTCATTGTCGCATTCAACATACCGTACTGACCCAGCAACCAACTTCCAATACAGCTTGACCAGCGGGCCGCCCACAAGAAGGATACCTCAAAACCCGATTTTACACCTCAGTCCAACGCTAGACCTCAAGTAACATTAATGGATAAGGACGGGACGAGATCGCCGCCGCCGCGACGGTCGCGACACGACGATTCGGATCACGAGCGCAGCCGAGAAAGAAGAAAGTCCAGACGGGACGATGCACCACGTCCATCCGAGCGACGCAGAGAGAGAGAAACATCCGAAGACAGAGACAAGGGTCGACGGCGGCATCGACGATCGCGGTCGCCAAGATCACCGAAACCTCGTAGGCGCTCACGATCCCGCGACGACGAACGAAGGCACCGCAGAAGACAAGATGGCGAAAATCGTGACAGCGATGGAGGAAGGGCCAGAGAAGGTGGCAATCGCCGCAGGTCAAGAGATCAAGGCAGCCACGACTCGCGCCGAAGGAGAGACCGCGATGACGAGGATAAGGACAAGCAAGTGGTGAGGCGGAGCGGTCCCTTGCCTTCTCAATCCGATTCGTTTGCCATAACCAACGGCGAAGAGCCACCAAAGCCCAAAGAGCAGCCTAATTTTGGAATCACTGGGACCTTAGCAGCCGCATCCAACTCCATCGCACAAGCCGACGGCTCCACCATTGTGCTCAAGTACCACGAGCCGCCCGAGGCGCGCAAGCCCTCGCCCAAGGATGCGTGGAAACTGTTCGTGTTCAAGGGGGCCGACATCATCGACACCATCGAGTTGAGTCACCGCAGCTGTTGGCTTGTGGGCAGAGAGCTGGCCGTCGTCGACATGATTGCTGAGCATCCCAGCATCAGCAAACAGCACGCGGTCATCCAGTTCCGCTACCAGGAAAAGCGAAACGAGTACGGCGACAAGATTGGTAAAGTTAAGCCTTACCTGCTGGACCTCGAGAGCGCCAACGGGACCATGCTTAACTCGAAGAAGATCCCGGATAGCCGCTATCTTGAACTCAAGGACAAGGATCTCGTCCAGTTCGGTCAAAGTACCAGAGAGTACGTTCTGATGTTCGAGCGCAAGTAATAGACAGTCTCTTCTAGCTATGTTATTACCTGCCTAGAACTGCGCGATCCCTAGAGCCAGATTGTCAACTTTCGCCCTTGCCAGAAGCCTGTCCATCAATCAGGCCTCCATATTCCTCAGTGATATCCTAGTACTTGGCTGTACAGACTGTGTCCTCGCACGACGACAGGCATTAAGTGAGGCTGGGCGTCAAACTCTGAGTCATGCGGCGGAGAAAGTGCTTGTCCGCCTCGTGGGGATTGTGCCTACCAACTTGCCTCCTCCCAACTAGGGCCATATTTGCTCATGAGTTGAGAAAGAATGCAAACGGATGAGAGAGCGCGGGTATTCAAGGCTTATTTCCCCCCCTTGTCCCTACTGGAGAATGAGGAGAGAGACATCAATATCGCAAGTGCAATATGGACGGCCATGTTCTTGTCGCATGGAATATCTGAATGCGATCACGGTCGGTTGCGGTCAATATATAGTAGCACAAGGCATAGCCGCTTGGATGTGCAACGTGACCTGCCAGGCAAGACAGTATCCAATACCGCTGCTACCTCTTAGCTTTGTTTGCCAATAGGTACTCGTACCTTGCTCTTGTGACTGTTTTCCGGATCCGACACTTGAATGATTGCATCACCGATGTTACCCAGGAATGAACCTCGTGAGCCGTTCTTCGTGTGGGGGTTGGCTTTGGTAGCTAGCTCAACGCTACGATGCAAGCCATTTTGATGCGCGCATGGGAAAGTTTCTTTGCTGAGCATCTCTTCTCCTCGGCTTTGTCAATAGTCCAGGACATCACGATGTCTGTGTAAACACATCTGGCCCGCTCTGTACAACAGCCCATGCTCATGCTCATGCTCATGGCCATGCCCATGTTCCTCTCGCCTTCGCCTTCGCGGTTATTTCCTTGCCCGCCATTTGCTCTCTTTATTATTCATTCTTCATACGCGGCCTTCGGGTGATTCACTACTCGGACGTAGAATGACGATTTTATGGAACACTTGCGCGTCAATCCTTCTTGTCTCAAGTCTTGGTCGCCAGTCTCGCTACATGAGTGGGCATATTTGAAATATAACCAATACGTTGGTAAGAAATGCAAGACAGCAAGTAAGGTTAGGAGCCAAGCTTGATTGGTTGCTGAGTGCATATGTAGGCATGTATGTTTTGTACGTGGGTTCCAACCTACCTACCTATCAATGTAATCAAATTATCGACAATAGAAATCCGATCGAACCCACCCAACCGGCTTATGCGCGTATTCAGATAAGCTTCTCGACTTAAGCTCCGAACTAGCGGGCTGCCGTGCAACGCTGGCACTGGACAATTCAATGTTGCGTTGCAATGAAGCACTTGAGATATGCAGAAGGCCGACAAGAAGTCGCCGTCGAATGAAGTTTCTGGCCGTGGCGTCTACGTTGCAGCCAAATCACGACTGCCGCGTGGGAGACAGAAGCTTAAAGTTGCCACGGACGTATTCGCTTCACCCAGATCCAGATTCAAGCACATAACCCTAGACAGGTTCTTGCGAGTGCCGGCCGTGTTCCTGAGTTGGGGACAGGTTTGTCGTCATCGTCGCATTTGGTTGCCTTGCGCAGCCCCCACCAAGTCCAGTAAAACTTGAAGGCAGTGAGGGCAGTGGGCAGGGGGGTACCCTGAATGTGGGAGAGAGACCCTAGAATCCTGGCTTCCCGCTGGAAGAGGGTGTGTAGATGGGCGGGAGGGTCAGCTATTAGGCCACCAGTAGCGACCAGCTAACGCCCGTTATCGCCTAGTCTTGTTATTTTGAAGGGGGGTGCCGGAGGCTCAGCTGGTCCAACCCTCACATCACGCACCCTCTCAGTCTTGACTGGAACGCCGGTTCATGCTCGAATGTGACAGCCTAGGGACCCGTGACACAAGCTTCTATAACCCGTCTGTCCCCAACATCACATCGTCGTCGACTCTGTCTGCTCTTGTCCCCCCCCCCCATATTCCTTTTCATCACCCCAAAAAGATACGTCGTGCAGGCGCCTGTCGGAACTGGCTCTACTACCAGACATACTCCTTTGCCCACCGCTAGCCACAGACACACTCTCCAAAGTACATACACAGGACTCCGCTTCTGAATCATCAGACCTTCGAATACCTCGACATATGTAGCAACGTTTCGTGTTCGGAGTCCTCGCGGTCCTACCCAACCACGTCGCTGCTATTCGCAGATGGCGTAGGATTGACTGATCTGCAGGGCATGCACCCCATGTCTCGCTAACAGCGTCTTCCTCTCCCTCCTCGAGCCTCTCTCTTTTTTACTGTGCCTCGGAACACCGATGCGCCCACTAGTTTGTCATACCCAACATCGACTTTCATATATATAAGTGGGCGAGCGTAGAATACTGCCCTGCATTGCACCTTTTGGCGCGGCTTCAATAACATCCAGCTCCCAGAGAAGAGAGCACTGAGAAACAACCACAAGCATACGCCTTGGCCTCGGCCAATGTAAGTATGGTAAGTGATATACTCTCTCTTCTATAACTCTTCCCGCTTTGCGCACCGCCGTTTGAACTGTTTGGCGCATTTATTTCTTCTAAGCCCATGGGTTGGGTCGACCCAAGCTCTTCTGAACTATGAATGTTTGCGATGGCTTGGTTCGGTCTCAGACCCCGCCTTCTTTGGCGTAGTGGCTGAACCTTTGGTTCAGAAGAGACCAGACGTTATCATCTTAACCAGTCGCTGACGTTGTTTTTTCTTGCTTGTAGGGCTCGATCAATAAACAGATATCTCGCTTCGAGACGACAGCCGTATACACACACCCGGACGCGAAGGTCGATGTCGTTCTGGTTCATGGGCTGAACGGGGAGCCCCAACGAACATGGACCGCCAAGAACGATGTCTTCTGGCCGACTGATCTCCTCCCGCAGTCGCTCAGGAACACCCGCGCAAACATCCTCGTGTATGGATACAATGCGGACGTCTACTCGAAGAAGCACGGCGTCAACCCGTCGGACAACTTCATATACATGCACGCGCAAACGCTGGTGACGAGCTTAACACATTATCGGAAGGATGAGCAGTCATCACGGAACCCCATCATCTGGGTGTGCCACAGTCTGGGAGGTATACTTGTCAAGAGAGCTCTATTATACTCCAATGACTTAAGGGCATCTCAACACGAAGACTACCGCCAAATATTCGTATCCACGTTCGGCATCATCTTTCTTGGCACTCCACACGTCGGCTCCGACATGGGCTCGTGGGCAGTCATGCTCCAAGGCATGTCGGATGCTGTCGTGCCCAAGGCTTTCTGGCATTCGGAATCTGTGTTGCTTAAAACCCTCAAACGAGACAACGAAACTCTACAGAACATCAACAACCATTTTCTGGATATTTATCAGCGGTTCAAGATCCTCATGGCTCATGAAAACCACAAGACCGACTTGAAGGGCACCAAGATGCTGGTGGTGGATGCCCAGTCGGCCAGCCCGCAACTTCCCGGCGTCACCTACTTCGCCATTGAAGCAACGCATTCCGGCATGTGCAAATTCGAGAGCCGTAATGCGCCGGGTTATCGGACGGTTGCCATCACCATCAAGGAGTGGGCCGAGGAAGCGCCAGACGTGGTTTCGACGAGGTGGCGGGTGGAAGAGGACGAGAAGTTCGCACGCGCACAACATGAAATAGAGGAGAGGATGAAGCCTTGGGTAAGTCATGAGCTGCATGCAACACTTAGATCCCAATGCTAACCCCACGCAGTTGAAGTCACAACAAGCCGTTCAACAGGCTGGTCAAGGTTCAAGTACGTTCACTGTGGAATCCCCCGTTTCAACTCTGCCAGGTCCCAGGCATTCCCAGTGGGGTTCGCGTCGAAGTAGATCAGGTCACCCCCTTTTGCCTTATGAGGTCGAGGAGTTTATCGACTAAAATGGCGAGTTCGCTGAGCACTGATGTTTTGTGGGATGTTTGGCTGATTTCTTGTTTCCGTAGCACAAGAGCTTGATAATCTTAATAAGTCCATATCAGAACTCAAGTCTCCTTCTATGATCGAAGCCATCGATAGGCCCAGTCTTCCAGCACCAGAGGAGCCTGAGCAAGGACTTGAGCCTCCCTCCCAAGAGTCCACTTCAGAAGACATGGCTCCCTCCCGGAATCCTCTATTCGTAAAACCATCATCGTTCAAGCCCAATACATTTTTCAAGGGCCGAGAAAAAGAGATGAAAAAGCTTCACAAGATGCTGATGGACCAAGAGAGGCGATCAAGGGGAACCTCTTCGGTCCTTATTCAGTCCATGCCAGGTGGAGGCAAGTCTCATCTAGCCCGCCAGTACGTCTTTGAACACAAGGATGACTACCCCGGCGGTGTGTTCTGGATCAGATGTAAGTCGGTACAAGAGCTGGAATATGGGTATTGGGACATTGCCAGAACAGTGGCGTCCAAACGCATTAGACACCTGGATGAAGCGACCGACACGAAGAAAATGATCCGGGCTGTGCATCGGTGGCTCAGTGCCAACGAAGACTGGCTACTCGTCTTGGATGGCGTCCACTTCGACTATGAGAATCTGGAGGACTATATACCTTTTACTAAAAGGACGAGTATTATTTACACATCTACCGAGAAGACCACACCGGAAGACTATCAATTCGATAATCCCCAGGTGATCGCCCTGGAGTCGCTCTCGGCGAGAGAAGCGCAAGAGCTACTATTAGAAGAGATGGGAAAAAGCAAACCATGGAACTCCGATGATCTGAGTCGGGCTCAGGAGTTGGTTCAACTTATGGAACGACTCCCGCTCATGATCCATGTGGCCGCTTTGCACCTGAAGGCCACTAGAGAACCCCTGTCAAAGTATCTCCGATCTTATCGAAGCCGGCCAAAGGCAGGCAATCTGCCTGCTTATCGCGCAGTCAAGGAACAGCTCCAGCACCGTGGCAACGTCGCGGCGCTTAACCTAATGTCGCTTCTTGCCTTCTTCGGACAACACGTTCCGGTGGAGATGCTCGTACTGGGTGAGTAATATTGCATATGGGAGAAACTCCGAGGTCTTGCTAACGAGTAGTCAGGACTCCGGGCTTTGGACAAGAGAACTCCGATGAAAACGTATGACCCCCAGACGCGGAGGTCTTCCCTCAACAGTACACTCAAGATTTTGATTGCCTTCGCCCTGATCGAACGTAATGAGAACGAGCACGTTTCTTCCAACAGTGGACAAAGCTCTCGGAGCGTTGACATGGACCAAGACAGTCTAGACATCTTGCGAATCCATAGCATCGTTCAGGCGTTCTTCGTCGACACCCTGGCTGACGAGAAACAAGCAGCATTCTGGCTAGAACGTGCTGTCCGTGTCTTCTGTCACGCCTTTGACGAAAGCGACCGGCGGATCAAGGAAGACTCTACAACTGGCTTGCCAGAGGACTACCGGAGGCTCCTCATACACGGAAATAAATTGACATCTTTCATCACACGATTTGAGCGGAAGTATCCAGAGCTCGGCGTTCCTCGGGAAGAACTGGAGTCGCGCCTTGAAGGTATCCAAGTCAGAGTGGATCAACTCTCCAAGAGGAGGCGCACAATTGACGAAGAAGGGTCAGGTGAATTGCCGCTTGTGTCTGTTTTCGAGCGCACCAGTAGCAGCTCCGAAGCAGATTCCGTCTCAACTCCCGCCAGCAACCCGAGTTTACTCGAGTGGAACATGTGGGACGACAGTACTGCGCCATTAGAGTCACCATCCGTCTACAGCCCCGGTGACCATAACCCATATCATTGGCATGTTGCTTGGCCTTATGGCATGCCAGAGGTGGATGACGACAGCATTTCGCGAACAGTGACGCCCGAAGCGGCCCCTACTGAGATATTTGAGTCCATCATAGTACCCGAGGAGTATGAACCTCTCGGCACGAGGCCTCCATCAAGTCACCGTACTGTAAAGCGCCACGTGGAACGCCGGTACCGAGACCACGCTGGGTCATGGAGAGCGTCGCCGCAGATTCTGAGTGACCCACGGGTCAGCCTCAGCAGGGAGACGGTGAAGGGGTTCATCAGTCATACGAACACGCATGGCCATAATGACAGCAATGATGTCCCTCTTAGTAGCAACAGAGTCACAGCCAACAGTGACGCGGAGTCTACATTAAATAAGATAACGAAAGTCAACCCCCCGCCACCGAGGGAAATCGGCGAGCCTATCATGGACATGAGCATATCTTCAACGCCAGACACTCCTCCAGTACGACCTAAACTTATTGCAGGTCGCCCATCTTATACTGGAAACCCTTTCACCCAGCCGTCTTCGCCTGAGGAGGAAATTCCGGTTCCGACATTTTCTCATGTAGTTGGATCATATCCGGCTCCATCTTCTAGCTATACTGCTCATACCATCAAACGTCTAAAGGAAAACGATAAGCCCGTTTCAAGCGAGGGCCTTAGTCCCGTCAGGATCTCAAGCCCTCTCGCGGCACAACCACTCAACCTGGACATGGACCCGGATAATGGCTCGCCTGTTTCCCAACGTACTTCCCCCGTCCCGCAACGTTCCTCCCCTAAACTTCCATCTCCGCCTATGGTAGGCCGGACGAGTAGGGCCCCATCTGACCCACCAAGCCGAACCGCTCGATCCAGTCCTTCTCAGTACACTGGCCCCTTCCGACCTCCCCCTATTCCGATTGAGTTGAACACTTCGAGTGCTCTGCGGACCTCGCCTGTTAGTTCTTCAAATAGTGTACGACGGTTGGATATACATAGCCGGCCCGAATCTGGCTTTGACGACATCAGCGAAGAACCCGACCACGACCTCACTCACTCCGTATCTTCGATCCGATCTCAATCGGCCCAGCTGCCGCCATACCCCCAAACCGTCTCTGTACACCCCACGGGTTATCCACCAATAGCAGTGCACCCTGCACCATGGGCTGCGCCCGTCGACCAACACCCCCAGGGCTACTCCAGCCAGCCTATGAGCCGTGACCATAGTCACCAGAGCTCGCATAGCACCCACTCGCTGCCGCTCCCGCTTTCCCCTACATCGCAATACCGATCCAGCAGCCCTCTCTCTCGCAGTGACACGCCGAGCTCTCAAATCATGCAGCGCCCGCGCTCGCGCCGGCCCAGCATTGTGGAGACGGAGCCCAGCCCGCGACTCGCAGGTTTCGATCTCGAAACCCCTCCGACAAGCTACAACATTTACGCCGACTCTCTTAGAGGTAGACGACGGGCAGAGAGCGGAGCCACTCTCGGTAGTATTAGTGGCGTTAGTGGCACGGTCTCTGCCGGCCCGGTTATGGAAGAAGATGGTGGTGTCTATCCCGGTGCTTTAAGCAATGGTGGTGGAGGCGGGACCAAGCATGCCAAGTTCTGGAGCCGGCTCGGACGGCGTGGCAGAAGCCTGGGATCTCAGCACCGCAGGACTGAGAGTGCGGGAGGGAGACTCAGGAGAAGTCCCAAGGTGAGCCCTGATTTGAGAGGTGCGGCCAACGGTGTGTTCGAAGCCGCTGGTAGGCACAGCATCGAGGGCAGTGCACCGATGAGTCGGACAGGCTCTGGGGGTTCTGGAGGCATCAGATTGGCCGATGGATCGATAGTCGAATTCGGGTCAAATTCACCGGCCCTTTCCAACGGCTCTCCGTCTCGTCCACCGGACTCGAGTCGATCCAACAACGGCAGTATCCGACGCAGGGGTACTGGCTCTAACGACCAGAGAGGAAATGGGAGTGTAGGGCTGGGTATCTTGGAGTAGAGACCGGTTGCTATATCTTAAAACCCGAGGTCAGTTGGCTCACAATCAGGACCGCGCACAGGCTGCGGCGGCGTGCTCTAGTCAGTCGGTGTTTCGTTTGTTAGCATGAGGTAGTGAATAACATTGCGTTTGACGCATTTCCCCGGTTCGGAAAACATTGTTTACCTAGATAGATCGAGACCGTGTTTTAGATTATACCATGTAGTATATAGCAAATTTGATGGATTTCCAGCAAGACAGTCTTACTCTCGAGGGCACGTTGGGACCTGACGACAACGCACGTGTAAGGGCCGATCACATTGTGAAGATTTCACATTCGATAAAGCTGATATTGTTGTCCACACTGAAAATTACTGACCGCCAGCTACGCAGTCTCGCCTTCTCACAGCTCGTCCCCGCCCACCCAGCCATGTGCACCACGTCCAGCCGCAGGCAATTTGTCGTCAGTTGGCGATGCCGTCTCTGTGGTGACACTAGCGAGCCGCCCAGCCATCGTCACCAGCTCGTCCAGAGTAATGGCCTTCTCTGGTTTGTCCCATCCCGGCGGGAATCGCTCGTTCTCTGAGTTGGAGGCGACAAATTCGTTAGCAAGTCAGAATCTCCGGGGGCAACGTCCATCACCATCTATCTGGAAGCAACGTCTCTCTTCTTGTGCCCTGAGAGTGCCAAGCGCTGGCTACTTATGTAGAGTACGTCTCAGTTATGGTAGAGGAGAATGAATGAACGTACCGAAGAAATAGACGAGTCTCTCCCTGGAGACGCTGCCGGCTTCGCGGTCGCCGAACGCAAGCAAGTAGATGGCCGTCTCCAGCAGACTGTTTCGCTCCGACGTCTCGGTCCAGACGAACTCGGGGTTCGTCTTGTTGGACGCGTTGATGCGCGCTTTTCGGACGTGCGCGGCCTGCTTGAGGCTGATGACGGGGTCCGGCAGGTGAGACAACGTCTCCGCGAAGACGGCCGGGTTGAGGATGTCGGCGCGGCCGTAGTGTGCGTCTTGCCGACTATGCGATCGTAAGAATTTGAGTCCAACGTTCATACAAACTCACAAGTTCCGCGGGTGGCAAGATGTCATGCAACATGGCAAGGAGTCGACCACGTTTCGACTCACCTCAAACTGCCGTCGTGCTCAAGAAGGTTGTGGCGAGTCAGGTCGCTCAGAGAAAATGTCGTCGCGTTGGACTTGGGGCTGGTCGTGATGGCCTCGGCGAAGAAGACGCCGGCGAGCTTGGGCTCGGCGTTCAGGGCCTTGATTAAAGCGCCACTCAAGGTGTCGGCGTCGATGTCGCGGCCGTCGCGCGGGAGGTAGCCGTGGTTCGTCAGGGTGTTGAGCCCGGGACACGGCCCACGCACTGATTGTCTTGAGATCAGCAAATGGCTGGTGCTCATCGCCGTTGTCACAATAGTATGCGCTCTTGAATTCATTACCATCGTTGGGACCCGGGGGCTTCCATTCGTTCGCAGAAGGGAATGCCTGGGTTGGGATGACGGCCGTGGCCGCCCATGCTGTGAGCAGAGATGTCTTCATTTTGCTGGTTTGGGGTTCGTGAGAACTACTAGTTCGGATCCCAAGCAGAAAGTCTAGTGATACTCAGTTGAAGTTCAAGATGGACTGAGCAGAGCCGGCTCACTCTTTCGCGTGAGCAGACTTGTGTCGTATATATATGTTACATCCAACAGCACAAGGTGTACAGTCAAAACGTCCTTACGATCATAGGACCGTTAGGCTGCGACGCCAAGAGATATAACCCTGTACATAGGATAGTCTGACTGGTTACGTCAGTCATTTGATTGGTTGCGAGGGGAATTTCAGCTGTGTTAGGCAATTTTGGCGCTGAGCTGAGTACAACCTCCGTATACGACATAAGCACAACGCCTCATTCGGCTGACGGTGAAGGGATAGGCTGATTCGACAGGGGCTTGATCGTTTTACAAGTCCATTATTGGGCAGCCGTCCAGAATGGTTCACATTGCGAAAGGCTTTAGCATAGGATGTCTTACTCAGCTCATGACCACTCTTATCTAGTGACTTGTAAGAACTTTTGCTCGACAGTGGTTCAAGAGAAGAACACTGGAAGTCTCCATATAGATTCTCTGCAAGGGATGCATGCTCAATGTGTTCGGTCTGGACCACGCCGCATTCTGTATGTCTTGGATGGGCTGAATTTGTTGACCCCTGGCCTCAGGGAAAGACTTAAGTCTCGCGGTTCTCATAACGCCATTTATGACATATCATATTTATTTCATCATTATCTGGTCTATAGTGGGCCAATGAAGTCAGAGACTCACCAAGCTGAAGGCACTGCAGAGAAGTGTGTAGTAAACCTTATACCAATATCAGCATTATAGACAGTGTTGTTGTTGACACGCAGCCGCTCATCCACCAGACATATAAATCATTTATGGTAATACCGTATCGAATGGAGAGCATCATCATGAGAAGTCTGAGTGACCATGCTGAGGCGGCACATATCTCCTCGGCGCATCTGTTACACGGCCGGTAATATAAGTATCAACGACTCGACACGCCCAAACTGGCTGTGTAATACGATTGGCTTATATGGCGATATGGTGCCGCTCTGGTTCAGTAGTACAAGTTCCTTGCCAGAGAAGAGATACCCAGCAGACGACTATGTTCTCGCTGCTATCTGACACAGCAGCCAGTCACCCAATTAGCGACTTCGATAACGACTAGCGTATTCGGGTGAGAAAGATCAACTGCTTGCACCATAGCCAGGCCAGAGAGCAGTCTGGTACTGTGGTGCTTCCCTTGGGGGTGCGGCCTACCCATGAAGTGTTGAAGAAGCCTGAAACCCCCACCATCGCCATCTGCAAGATGAGTTCTCGGTGCAAGCTAATCAACGCGATTTACCCGCATGACGCACGATACACACTCTCATCTTCTCTTGGTGATATCGGCCATCGGTATCGGCATTCATGGGCCCTTGCACTTGAGGTAAGTGGAGGCATTTCTCTCTTGCCCTGGCCGCTTAAAGGGCACACAACACTTCATGTTAAGTAGAGACGACAAGAATAGGCTCCGTCGCGATAAGCCGCTTTCAATGCAAGCGCACCAGTGGCACGAATAGCCTATATATCTCGTCAATGGCCATGCGCGACGCCACCCAAGCATGGAGGTGGCCGGATCCTAATATCGGTTCCGCTGCCAAAGACGACCGACGCAAGACGAAGCGTTGACAATGGCAGACCAGAGTCGTTGACACATAGCCGACATGATAGCCGGTTCTGGACTGGTGCTGGTGGTTGGCCATCGTGAGTACCTTGGCACGGAGTAGTTATCCGTTCCGCCAGAAGGGCGGTGGGTGTGTGCGAACCCCATGCAAGCCCGCCCCAGACGGTAGTGGGTAGGCAAACCTGGTTCGGGATTGCACGACGTGGGATGGGAGCGACCTAGAACTCGGCCCAGCCCCATGGTTGGATGAACTCGTGGATTGATACACCCAAGGGGAAAAAATATGAGTAGAAAAAATATGATCGAAACCGGGTAGCGTCCGTGTCGGTAGGCTTGGCCAAGTGCTAGCCGGGCTCACGCTGATTCGTGGGATTTAGGTAATCCTGCCAAATATCTATCAGGGTAGCATCGCTCGACCCGTCGTTCGAGCTATAGCACTTTCCCCGCATAGTCCCCATGCATATAGACAACCGGGCCCTTTCGAGAGCTCACGACATGACATGTTGGCCGGCGCGGCACGATGAGTAGGGCCGAAAGGAAAAAGGAATGGGGAGCTACAGTAAGCCCAGGCCGAGCCATGCAAGGGAATCGACGTTTAATTTCACATCAACCTCGACAGCCCCTTCGGAACTGTCTCAATTGAGCGCGGAGCACAGGTGTACGCCGTAACAGAGAGTCAGTGCTAAATTGGGAAACGTTCAAATTCGGTGCCGACATTGCGGATCCCTCGCACCCCTGAGCTGGTAAAAGCCCCCCGTCGGGTTGAGGTTTGATTGGTCATGCATGCCGAATGATTTCGGCGTGCTGCTCAAGTCTAACGCCACATGCTCCTGACAAAAGAATTATAGCCCTTCTTGGCAACTTCGTCATAGCAGGAATCGAACATTGTCTATATATGTAGACTCGACGGCTGGCTGTATGCCCCCGGAGAAAGTCATGTTCACTACTGCTGCATCCAAAGCCTCATCCTCCAGTCCAGTCTACTAGCCAACCCTTCAGAACCTCTCTTTCCCTCACGATGAAGTCCACCCTTGTCGTCCTCGGCGCCCTGGCGTCCATGGGCGTGGCCCAACAGGCCTCGCTCTGCGACCAGTACGGCTACCACGCCTCGAGCGGCTACTACTTCAACAACAACATGTGGGGCAAGAACTCCGGGTCGGGCAGCGGCTGCACCTACGTCGACTACGCCAACTCCAACAGCGTCGGCTTCCACGTCAACTGGCAGTGGTCGGGCGGCGACAACAACGTCAAGGCCTACCCGTACGCAGGACGCACCCTGAGCAGCAAGCGCACCGTCGCCTCCATCGGCTCCATCCAGAGCTCTGCCTCGTGGCAGTACAGCGGCAACAACCTGCGCGCCAACGTCGCCTACGACCTCTTCACCGCCGCCGACCCCAACCACGACACCAGCAGCGGCGACTACGAGCTCATGATCTGGCTCGGCCGCCTCGGCGGCATCCAGCCCATCGGCAGCAACGTCGGCACCGTCAACGTTGCCGGCAAGACCTGGGAGCTCTGGGACGGCTACAACGGCGCCATGCACGTCTACAGCTTCGTCGCCCCCAGCCAGTCCAACTCGTTCAACGCCAACATCAAGGATTTCTTCAACTACCTTTCCAGCAACAAGGGCTTCCCCGCCAACAACCAGTACCTCATTAGTAAGTCGCATTATGTTTTTCGTCCGTGACTGTGTGGTAAGCTAACTTTCTGGTAGCTGCTCAATTCGGTACTGAGCCCTTCACCGGTGGCCCCGCGACATTCACCGTCTCCAGCTTCTCCTTGAACGCCAACTGAATCCTCAACTAAAGGGGATATGTTTGTATTGTGTCGATTGATACGGGTTCAGGGTGGGAATCTGCGAAAATAAGAAGTGGGCTAGTGATGGGCAATGTTTACATCCACAGGTGTTATGTACATATTTGTAATCTTCCAGTACATAACCAGTCATTTGCAGTCAATAAAGCACAAGTTTTGTTGATCATATCGTACAAGTCAATTGTAGGAGCATCAAACTGTAAGGGATCAAGTCGTGCCAGAATGTCGGCACGCCAGAGACTGGGCCGGGTTCTTGTGCGTTACAGCTATGGGAAGCTGAATATGAAACTGATTTATGCGTTAGCCCACGAACTTGCTACTGAACTCGATAGAATTGTAGGAGCAGTAGTAAATATCAGAGATAGAACAATATGGTGTAAAAGAATCATGCTCGTTGCACGAGTCATTAACAGCCTCAAAAGGGTCATCATGTTACTCGAGGGAGGAAATAGGGAAGTTTGAGGTCACTTACTAGATGGCGAAGGACTGCGGATGGCCAGGAAAGGTACATCACGGCCGTCACGGGATATGATATGTAAGCCCATCATGTTCGTCCCTTACTCAACGCAAAGAAATCCGATTGCTTTATGTACAGTTCTACAAGTCTTGTTTGGTTGGTTTCTGTCTCTAGTCGGAACCATCGACGGTGCACTTGACTGGGTCGATCTCGACGCCGTACTTGGCCTTTATCCGCTCTCGGCGTCTATCCTCGTATCCAGGAGGTTCGATACCTAGAAAGAATATTTGTTAGATTGTGGCGGAGCGATGCGGAACATTCGTCGTACCTCTACCCTCGCCCACTTCCGCAATGGTCTCGATCATCGGTCGCCTTCGGTTCTTGCGCATGTACTCTTTTCTGTCGTACTCATCGATGACATCTGGCCTCTCGTTCTTGCCCTTTCCTCGTATGCTACCACCGGTAAATTGGAGGGCTGACATGACGATGGAAATGCCCGCACCCCAGCCAACGATTTGCGGCATGCGACCAGCTGCTTCATAGTCAGAATGCCTGTCCGTGGCCCAATTGGGTGGGGGTATCTGTACGTACATCTGAGGCCGAGGATACCTCCTCCAAAGAAGGCTCCGAGTGTGGTGTTCCAGGTGTCGTCCTTCTCTCTTAGGTTGGCCGAGGCATCCTTGACGAACATATAGACGGCGGGAACGGCGGCTACGCGGGTCAATTAGCACCAATTGCGACGCAAGAGCGGTTCGATCGAGGCATACTCATGGTAGCGACGGTGCCGCCGGTGCGTGTAACAACACCCCAAGCTCCGACGTTCTGCTTGGCGAGGGAGTTCTGGATGGCGGACGCGAAGAAACCAGCGGCACCTCCGACCAGACTGCCAGTGACAGCCGACTTGACGGCATTCTTCTGGTGGAAGGGCTCCTGCGGGTGCAGAACGGTGATGGGATGGGGGTTCGCCATCTTGGGGCGGTTGTGATGTGCCAACACAATCGCTTCGTGGGTTATGTCGGACGTTGGGGGAGGTTCGAGTTACGGGTCTCGAAAAAGCGTCAAGCAATTGAAGCGGCAGCTACCACGGGCAGGCTGGATTCAATTGGGAAGCTTGGACGGGCGGGCGTTGGAGGGAAAGAAGCTCGGTCATTGGCTGTGTGGCGTTTAGCCGAGGTTTTTGCGGGCGGTGCATTGAGAGTGAGTTGGATGAACAGTAACAGCCACAGACATAAGCTAGGAGTGTGGCGTATGGTATTGGGTTGGGGAAGATTCGATGCGCCAACGTCACCTCTTTCAAATCCACAGGGATTGCCAGCCCGCACCGGACCCCAGCTCAGCCCAAAGCAAAGGCAAAGGCAAAGGCAGATTGACATCGCAGACAGCAAGAAGACCTCCCATTGCTTAATGACGCGGCACCATACTCGAACAACAGTCCCGTGCTGAACTGCATCTTTTCCCATCCTGCATCCGCCGGAGTCTGTGGGAGTCTGTGGGAGTCTGTGGGAGTCACTGGGCGGCGCCTAGTTTACTTTTCGTCTTCTTTCCCTGTCTTCATTCGATCTGTGTGTGCCCCGCGTGTCTTTAGCCTGGCAGTCATCGGTTTCTTTCTCTTTCTCTGCGCCGCATGCATAACGCTTACATGATACCGATACCTTAATCATTACTGTTCATCCGCCACACGTATATACCGTCGACGGTTACGAGTATTCGAAGCCATCTAAGCTCGCTCAACCCCGGTGAATTACATCTTGCTGCCGCAGGGACATACTCAAAGGTTCGATTCTTCTCTTTGCTTATATCTCATTCCATACCCAGCTTGGTTCTTATGACTGGTTGGATTGCAATACATGCCAATCTTTCCTTCATCGGTTCTGCCTATAGCCTTCACAAACTGTTCCCAATTGAACAGGCCTGTTTCTCCATCGTCCTTTTATTGCATGGCGATTCCGCTTTGTCCCCCTATCGTAGGCGTCCCATGCTTAGCCCTACCACATGGCACTTGAATTGATGCATGAAGCCGAAGCACCTTCCATGGGTCACTGAGTAGCTGTCCTTGGAAGAAAGGGGTTCCCTAAGCATGCCAGCCACCATCTAGATACCTTGAGTCCAGACGCACGCTGCATACCCTAGTATGATCGGTTGGTGAGCGCATTTGCATATGAGACGACGCCAGGGGTTCCATGAACTCAGGAGATAGTCATGCTCGGCTAGGCTGAGATATGTTCGTTCCATTGCCCGGTGTACAAGAGTATATACTCCTTTAGCAACGTCAGCTTAGTATTGGCATTCGCTGTTTTCATCCATGTCCACCATGGTTGCTGGGCTCATGACTGGGCTCATGACTGGGGTACCTCGTCTGTCAGGGGGCATCATATCTTTGAGAGAATTTATTGTCGCCGAGTGCGTCTCCCCCCACATAATCGACTGCTATCATGTCGTCTTGGCGAACAAGAAGGCTGAGGTGAACATCTCGTGCGTTTCTCCTGAACAGAGAAGTTCTTTCATCTAAGGGGCGACAAGGTAAAAAGCACCTCAACGCAGTGCAGCCGAACAGAGAGGTACCTTGTACGTTTGTTGCCCCCGATGCTCGACCCTGCCGGCGACCCACCTCGCCGCCGCACCCGGCAGCAGTCCACCGAATAGGCACCGATCGACTGCCATTCTGTTGTGGTGGTGTTTTGTCAAACTCCTGCTCACTACCGCCGCCTTTTCCTTGAGACTTCTTTGCCATTCAGTGCAAGTTTTCCCCAGAAACATTCCTATTTTCCTTTCCTAAGACCTATTCTGAGGATAAACTCAATCTACACTCCCTGCTGTCTGGAAATGGATTAGCATTGCCTCTCGCTACGAACCCATCCCCCACCTCCCTACTCTTGACTCTGTAGAAAGTCAGTACCTTTTTTGTTGTCACTTGAATTTGTTGCAGAGAGTGTCTAGGACGTCGAGCCTCTCGGATAAATCCCATCCAATATCTTTTAGACGGCAGCCGAGTCCCATATCCCGGAGTCCATTTTCATACAATCCTTTTTTTTCACCTCTGCAATTCTCAAAGCATCCCAAGCTTACATCCTTGTTGATTCCCAACTCAATTGCGTCGTAGCAACACGAGCGCTTGTTGTTGGCCGAGCCCCAAACCGAACCCAACCAATTTTTCAACTCACATGGCGGTTTGCTGATGCTCTTTCAGAAAATACTAGGCAGACTCGCTCGGACAGAACGAATAAGACATGGGGGATCTTACTGGCCCTCAAGGCTTGGAGAGCGCGGCCATGGTCAAGGACAATGCACTTGCATTATTAAACGAGAACCGTGAACCACACGTGCGAGGTAAGTTGATGTCCATCGCCTCATCGACCTGATCTTAAACTGACATATATCGAAATGAAGCGTACACATCGCCTCGCTTGCTTCGCGACCTCACAGCTGGAGCATTGCTGGTCGACTGCAACGGCACTGGCGACAACGTGCATGAACTATTCCTCCTTTCTTCGCAGTGCGGAGATATTGCCTCCGCCTTGGATACCTCCATCATCTCTTGTGTCTGTGCCAACTGTCGGAAACATTTCCACGTGACGTACAGAAATGAGCGAGCGAGCGAAGAGAACTTCACCAGTATCCATCCAAATCGCATACACATCTTCGTCCTGTACCAACGCAAAGACCGCAATGATTTCCGGCAGGAAAATCAATACAAACACTCATTCCCAGTCGGCGAAACCAAGTTGGTCTGCGCAGTCGATGGATGTTACTGCACCGTCGACGTTGTTGCACTAAATCCTGTCCTGTCCAACTCGGACCTGGACAATTTTCAGGACATCGATCGAGCCAGGCGGAATCTTGCAGCGGCACGGCGGGAAGATCCGGAAAGATTTCACGATGCCCCGGATCAATTTGGCGATGGTGCGTTGGGGGTTTTCCTCAAATATCTCCGGGATGGACAGGAGCCATCCTCGGCGCCGAGACGGATTAGGAAGCGGAACAAGAAATTTATGGTCTGCTTTGGCGGTGATTTCGACCCGTTATTCAGGAGTCTTGGTTTCAAGGAAACGAACGAACTCAACGCAGATACTGGCGAGTTGGAGGAGTCTTGGCTCTTCCCTGAAATGGACCAGGCAACATCCTTTACACAATTTGATACGCAGCGTGCCAAGTGGGAGGACGCTGGTGCTGAACTCAGAGCCTCCCTTCAGCGTCGAGGCAAAACGTTTGAGGGTGCGGCATTGCAACAGGCATGGAACAGACTCGCAGCCAGAATTCGTGTCCACTATGAGCCCGTCAAGATACCAGTAGGCCACCCCAAGGACGATGACAAAGAGTATGACCTGCTTGGTTGCTGGGCAGACTACAAAGCCGAATTATTCTGCGGGGTGGCCATCCTTCTAGCGAAGAAGTGTCCGGATCGCGCCATGGAATTCTACACAGCAGCTAATAGCATCATCGGCAAACGGACTTGGGATGGCACTTGTTGGGATGCTGCAATGGAGCTAGCCTCAAGCGAATCTTTGCACACAGCAACCGAGGCATCCAAACAGTCACAGGGAATGAAATCGCAAGACGCTGCTACACTTCTCGGTGTCGAGCTTCAGTACTCCGCCGAATTGATTCAAGATTTTGTTAATAACCTGGTAAGTCGGTTTGGGATCCCATCATTGCTGTTGTAGCCGACTGCCCCACCCCTGCTGTGGACAGGATGGACGGACGGCTACCGTTGCCCGTGCCTTCCTCTTCATTGCCTAGGACTGACGGCCTTTCTTGCCTTGATTTATACCACTATGCAATCGCTGACTTCCTCAGGCTGCCGACTTGGTCAAGGACCCTGCAAAGAAGGAAAAGGCTACGAAGGCCATTGAAGCTCTCCAGACCATTGCGAATTTCAAGCGCAACGAATCCGGAGCTGCTGCCGGCGAGACAGAAGCTCAGAAGCTAGAGTCGCTGGCGGGCATATTCCAAAGCTACACAGGCGCCGAGTCACAGGAGTGGTACGGTATGCCTGGTCTAGAGCCAGCGCAGCCTGCCGAGCAGCCTGTCGGTTTCAAGAACACTCCCCCGGGCCTTCACAATATCGGCAACACTTGCTATCTAAACAGTCTGCTACAGTACTTGTACAATGTCAAGCCAATCCGTGACTTGGTACTCTACCATGATCAGGACCGACTTGAGCTCACTCCAGAGAGTGTCGGCGCACGTCGCATTGGAGGCACAGGGGAGTCGTTTACTCTCGATGAAGCCATCGTAGCTCGACAGTGTAAGTTTCATGTCATCCCAATTGGTGTAGGTGCGCCACTAATCGATGTGAATAGTCATGGAAAGTCTTGCGGAGCTTTTTGTTGACCTCCAGACAACAAAAGAAGTATCAGCGCAGCCTTCTCAAAAGCTGGCCAACACTGCGCTAAAGTCGGCAAGTGCCCTGCTCGTCCCAAAGCAGCAGACCGACCCCCCTCCTCTGCCGGCTCGCCCCTCGCCAGCAGCACCAGCCGAAACACAGCAGGATGTTGATATGGTCAACGTCACAGTCGAACCACTGGTTGACACCAACGATGTCACCAGCTCCATGAGCTCTCAGACACTAGTCAATGATAGTGAGGCTACGTCCACGGGCTCTTACGTGGAGGTCAACGTGCCTAGCGAAACAGACGAGAAGACAAAGAAGGTTGCTGCTACAGGCGAGGAATCTCCGAAGGTGTCACATGTCGAGGTTAAGCCGGATACCCCGATCTTAAGCGAAGTGACCACGCTCGAGGAAAAATATCAAATCATATCTGAGCGCTTGGAGCAATCGGATAGAAAGGGCACAAACCAGAACGATGTTGGTGAAATCGTGGGGAATGTTTTGGAACACCTGATGCGATCGATCCAGTCGGACGGGCCGGTACCTGGACGCCCTGACCTGCAGTCGGACACAATCACCAGGGCTTTCTTCCCCATGTTTGTCAATTATTCGCATCGGATGGACGGTAACGCAGACACGGTTACAGAAAGCAAGGAGGTCATTCCCGATCGATGGCTTAGTGCCTTTCCCCACGGCACAGAAGGTGTTAAGAGAACGATTTACGAGGCCTTGGACGAGGCCACCCAAATCAGCTTCGTCAATGAGAGCCTTGCCCGCAGCACCGTCTACCAGAGCCTGCCTCCGATTCTTCACATCTACATCCAGCGGACTGGCAGCACCAAGAACAGAAACCCCGTACTGATCGAGGATGTCTTGTACATGGACCGTTACATGGAGTCCGATTCTGATTCGGAATTGGCAAAGCGCCGCCGTCGAGCGACCTTCCTCAAAACGCGATTATCTCACTTTGGTAGTGACTCCAAAGAGGAGCCTTCCCCTAACAAGACGAATGCTCCCGCTAACGTTCCCCTGCCCTCGGGGAATGATGTCAAATGGATTGACCCATCGACACTCGACTGGGATGACCTGCTGACTTGCGCCCCGTCCAATGAGGAACCGAGTACAGAGTCCATGGAATCTCTTAAGCGCAAGGCAGAGGGTTCTCCGCTCACGGTTTGCAAAAAGCCTTCACATGGCCAGGCCTCTGGACTTTCCGGCGAACTTGCACATGAATTGACCGGTACGTTGCAAGATCAAGAGAAACGCGATGGAGAAGAACGCAAGACCGTCCAGGCCGAACTTGATCAGCTCTTCGACGGGTTCCAGAACGAGAAATACCTCTTGCATGCTATCATTTGCCACGGTGGTGGCGTCACGGCCGGTCACTACTGGGTCTGGATTCGAGACTTCAAGAAAAAGGTGTGGCTCAAGTACAACGACAGCACCGTCACCGAGGACGCGCGCGCTTCCCAAGCCGTGCTCGACGAGCTCAATGCTGGCGGAGACCCCTACTACTTGGCTTATGTCCGCGAGGATGCGAGAGACGAGATGGTGGATGTTCCTCAACGTGCCGTTAACCCCGACGATTCGGACGAGGCCCATGCTGCGCCTGAGCACGTTATTGAGATGGAGACCATCGAGGGGGTAGAGCCTTCCTCGCTCGTCACCATCGCGGAGCACCCGGAGCCGCACAAATCGGAAGTGATGGATGTGGATGAGCCCCCGCCTTACCAAATTGTGTAAGGATGCGTTGCTTTACCGTGATTGTTTCTTTCTTGTTGTGATCTCGAGAATTGTATCACACACGCGATTTGGAGAAGGGACTTTTTTGCTTCTTCTCATGGTCAGCGTTGATTTCCCAGAGACTTTGAGCTCAGGGTGGCTGCTCAGAGAGATGCGGCTCTGACCTTTGCTGCATGAGTATTGTTGCATGAGTATTGTTTGTGTATACGAATTGCAGCGGCGGAGTTGGTGATTGAGAAATTTGCGGCTGTGTTCAGTATGTGATTTGCTGTCGGGGGGTTGAGAGTTCAGTTCGCTACTTAGACAAGTAGATAGTCGATCAAGTATGACCTTGCAACCACGAGTTCGGTATTCATACTGGCGTCAAAGCTCTGAAGTTGTGAGAAGATACCATAATAGTCAACACCGTGACATCCACATCACGCACGGAATTGAAGTATGAGATGCTTGTTTGGGAATTTTTAGTTATAAAATGTCACAAGCCCAGTAGATATCATGGCTAGCCTCACATGTAGACTGCTGCCCACAACGCCACAACTCCTGTCGTAAATTCCCGCTAAACCCTAAATGCAAAAAGATAATAGAAAGTTAACCATCATAAGTGACAATTGAGCACCCTCGTCTCAGGCACATGTTAGTCGCTGGAGATCACCAGAGACATGCCACCCAGCAGACCAGCGAGCACCAGCGTCGTCAGGATGCCCGCGCCTGCCCGATCCGCCGAGGTGATATCTCTGGGCCTCTCGATCTTGCCGTCGTCGGACTTGGAGCCAGCGTTCGGGTCGCCCTTGGAGGAGCCGCCGGTCTTGGAGGTGAAGGGCGGGGGCGCTTTGTCGCCCAAGGTAGAGTAGATGACGGACAGCGCGTTCATCTGCTCGCCGACCCCGGCGTTGCCGTCGTAGGTGGGGCCCTTGAGCCAGCTGAAGCCGCAGGCCTGGCCCGCGGGGCCCTTGAAGTCGGAGCTGGTGCCCCCGCACTGCTGCACGGCGGCCTTGGCCGACGACTTGAGCAGCGGGGACAGGGTGTCGTGGGTCTCGGGCGCCAGTTGGGCCGTCGTGGCCATCCAGCGCGACAGGTGGCCCTTGAAGGCCTGCTGGTCCGTGTTGCAGGTGCCTTGGGGCTCGCAGGCGATCTCGTACATGACGCCGTCCTTGAAGAAGGTCTTGGCCGTGAACTTGGCGAGCCCCGCCGTCCGGTCCTTCCACTTGCCGTCCTCGGTGATGTTGTACATGTGCGCCGCGCCCACCATGAAGATGCCCGCGTTGTAGGTGAAGAGAGCGCCGTTGACCTGCGAGCAGTTCTCGCCGTTGGCGTAGCCGGCGCCGTCGCGCACCGTGTAGTCGGTGTCGATGAACTTGACGTCCTGCTGCCACTGGAAGATCTTCTCGGCCCAGTCGGCGTACTTCTTGTCGCCCGTGAAGCGGTAGAGGCGCGCGGCGATGTTGAAGAAGCAGCCGTTGGAGATGGAGTTCTTGTAGTTGTAGCCGTTGTTGAAGGTCCAGATCTGCCATCGCAGACCCCCCGCGCAGTCCTTGGTGTCCCAGCGCGACACGTACTCGTTGAAAACGGCCTGGGTCAACGCCAGCCAGCCAGGCTCGTCGTCGGGGGGGTTCTCGAAGTTGGCCTCGGCGGCCGTCATGGCGGCCATGGCCCAGAAGCCCTGGTCGTCGTTGCCTAGACTCCGCGTCTGGTTTTCGGGCATGTAGTCGTGGTCGTCGCCGACCTGGTGGACCATAGCCTGGTAGGTGATTTTGTTGTATGTGTCATCGCCGGTATACACCCAATAGTCGATCAAAGCGCCAAACATTGCACCTGCCTCCCACCCTGTATCTCTTATCAGCTCGAGTTGGTCTGCGGTTCGCCAAGAGTTTGACTTACAATAGTACGGATCTGGTAAGTTTCCCGCAACATCGCCGGTGTTGTTTCCAGAGTAGTATTTTACCATGCCATACGCTACTTGGCTAGCAGCAGACTTGACCGAGTCTGTTCGTGATATCATATCAGTTCGAGATGCACAAGGGACACGAGTCTATAGAAAGAAGACATACCATCACTGGACCAGTCAACATCGAGAGCAGAGGCTACACTTCCAAGCAAAGCAGTAACGCTTGCCACCCCGAAAAACCGCATTATATGTTTATGTCGTGGAATAGAATATGGGTATATGAGTTTAGTAAAATACAGACTTAGAAGAGAACTGTGCCATAGAACGAACGGGCAAAGGTAAGCGTATTGTGGGAGAGTAGAGAAGGAAGTAATAAACTATTGAACGAGTGAACGAGTAACGGGATAAGCGACCAGACAGCCAAAGCGATGACCTGACCGAAGAGGAAATGTTTCGTGGTGTTTCTTTCTATTCTAGTCTGACGGTGCATGACCAAGTTCCTATCACAGTGGAGCTGGCGGACCCCCGCGACTCGTAACGGATGGTTGTCCATCGCCTGCACCAAATCAGTGTCCATATTAGCATCTACACACACACTGGCAGTGTCTGGCATAGTCCCGGTCTTGTCCCCACACTCGTACCCGCCGTGTATCGGACGCACATCCCGGAAATAGTGCGTTGACAGTCCCGCAAAACAGAAACTGCACTGCGGTAAAACAGGAAGGGGGCATACCACATATCGGGCTTGGCACTGTGACGTTTGCGGCCAAATAGCATCAGGGCCTTCTGTAGTCGTATATAACGCAGGGACTCGAGAGCAAGATTCCGCATCCTCGATGAGAAAATCGCCATGAGTTGGAGATACTCGATGTGCTTTTATAAGATGTGCTTTATTATAGGCTATTGGGAATGATAGCTGGTGTCGTAGTGCCCATCTGGACAACACTTCGGTCTCATGCAGCTACCTAGCTTGTGCAAAATTGCCAGTAGTTCCGGAGGAACAAATCCTATCCCAGGTGGAAGATTACGCAAGCGGCTCAGTACTAGACCTTGTCGGCCGCTGCGGCACAAAATGTGTTCAGCACAAAGGGCCTTTTGGCGGTTAGCACATCTTCATTTAAGTGTCACGGCCAACATAAGGGCTGATATCCGAAGTAATGCCTCGAGCTATAACGGTCTTGGTTCGTGCTTTGCGCAGGGCAGCAGGGCTTGCGTTACTGTGCTGCGGATATCCGGGGATACACGAACAAGCTTCTGGGGCTGTGCTTGGCGACGATTAACCAACTAGCCAAGTCCTTTGTCTAGCTAGGACCTGCCAGGCGGGCCTCGAGCTTGCAGGCTGCATCAAACAAATTTGATGTGCGTATGTTGTGGGCTTCCGGAGTGGGACATTGGTTCGGACCGATGGTCATGTTGGTCGTTTTCGTTGGGTCTTCTTTCAAGATTCGTAACAGCTCGCGAGTGATTAAAAACTCGTGTGGACTGGCTACGTCATGTCTGGTGAGACTTTCGGGGCGTCCATCCCTCCAATGCGAGAGAAAAGGGGGTTGAAGACCCTGCAGAATTGCAAAATGGCTTTCGAAACGCCCAATACCACGCTCTACTGTCATTGAATTATTTCCCCAACTCGGCCGATTAGAATGACTGAGAGTGGAAGACCAATTCCAATTCCATCTTTGTCAACTCGCGCCGTTATGACGGAAGCCACTGACCCATGCCCGGTGCCTGCCAAGACTCGACTAACGAACGGCAAGATCTACGTGCCAAGCCGCCTGGAAGCCTGGCAGCCTGGGCCTTGCAGGGCAGGTCTGGGTGGAGAACAGAACATCCCTTGTTCGCGATCATTCAATGTTTGGTTCTCTGCCCTACAGGCACCGACAGCCTATGAGGACTTCTTCGGCTCGAAGCAGTGAAGGGTGTACAGTATCAGAACCGTATCAGATATCAGATATTAAATATCAGGCCCGAATACCGATCGATGCTGGAATTGACATCATACCAACACAATATGTGCTGTTCATGTATTGATCAGTCGAAACGTCAGTTTGGGTCGCCTCTTTTCTTCCTATTTCTCCGAAGTCTTCCCACGCGCCACGGCATGTTCAACGGCGGTTCATCAAGCAATCATCGACAGTCCGATCTCTTTGATCCAGTGCGGCAACATGCTGAAAAGGTACGCATCGCAAAAGGTCAGTCCAGTGGTGGGTACCACTTATTAGCGATGTCTTCGTAGATGCCAGCCCGTATGCATTGGTTTCGCAAGGATGCGAATATCAAATGTCGCAGTGATTTGGTTGATGGTGATCACCAAGCATCGGATAACAGATTGATTCTCTTATGTGCTCTTCTTCTAGACTAATTCGGCTCAGAATATATCACCTAAGAACACGGAATGCGAAGCACTGAGGTCGCTTGACCCAAGACATGGAACTAAGCCGTCAATGACATCATAAAGCTTGGATTGGGTTTCCAGAGTCAGCTAACCTTAGGAACAATGGTATCAAGACCGTCACCGGCATCGACACAAAGATGTGCAACAACGGCATACAATTTTGGAATAATCGCAACGAGCATGCCTCAAGACGAACTGACTTGACGACTTGATCCAAATACAGACAACAATGCCTTCCCCAAAGAGGAAACTGTCAGCGACCCCACCGCCCTCGTCGCCACTCCCCCTGATCAAGACCACGCCTCACGCACACCGCATGAGCTACCGGATCGGCCGCGGGGAGCAAGGCGTCCTGACCTTCGAGCCATACAAGTCGTCGCTGCTCCCGCTATGGCGATTCCGAACCGTCGCGGTGGCGCGACGTAGCGCCGCGGACCTATGGGCGCGCTTCGAGCAGTTCGACCGCGATGACGAGGCCGACTTCGTGGGCATGGACATGGTGCGCAAATTCATCCAGATGGGCATGACACGCGCCAAGCGCTACGCCAACCACGCCGGCGGACGCAAGTACCGCAGGGGCACCCGCGACGAACTGCCCCGGAGCACCACCGAAGAACTCCAGAAGAACCCGGAGCTGCGCGAAAAGGAGGCTGCCAGCCAGGTCTTCCGGGAGGTCTGGGAGCGGTGTCGGGCCCATGAAGGCTATCAGAGACGCAAAGTTGAGTTCCTGGCGGAGCAGAAAGAGTGGGAGAAACAGCAAGAGAAGTCATGATGAGAGCACAATGAAGAGCGCCCCATAGCCCCATGAGCGCCATCGTGTATTGGCATTTGGCCAATTCCAGACTAACTGGCAAGCACAGCACGCACATAGAAACATATATAGCAATATTCGACAAAGGCATAGTGTTCAATCAATTAGCCAGGCGACAGTAGTTTTGACTTATTAGGCCCAGGGTATTTCAAGCAACCGCGTTTTCTTCGGCTTTGCTGCCTTCCTGGTTGGCCTCATCATCCTTGGTCCCATCCTCCGAAGGAGTCGCCCCATCTTCTGCGTTCTTCAAGTAGGCGCCCTTGCGAGTAGGTATCACTTTAGTGAATGCCTCTCCCCAGTCACCTGTTTCGAGCCAGCGCACCATAATCTCAACTACGTGATTCGTGGCCAAGACGTGCCTATCTAGCAGCACCATGAACTCACCAATGGGCAGCTTCGCCGTCCTTACTTTGTGATCACGAGCAACCTTGTAGCAGAGTCCTTTATGTCTGTTACGGTCGATGATGCCACCTACCACATAAGTGGTGTTAGGCTCAATACGATCCAAGGTATAGGGGGAGTCGGCTGTCAGGTAGACGATGGACTTGTCGACATCTTCCGGCTCGGGCTCGGGTTCCGGGGCGCCCTTCTTCCTCGGCTGGGTGGGTTCTTCCCAGGAAATAAAGTCTTTCCCTTCGCCTCCCTTTAGCACGTCCACTAGCTTTCCACCCTCTGGACCAGCCATGATCTCTTTCGCTTGGCGAGCGGCTGCCATGAAATCGTCCTCGACAAACTGTATGTCCCTCCATTTCAGCTGTTGGTTGTCCAGGACGGTCTCATGTCGTTGCTTCAGAGCACCGCCATATGAGCTCACAGCCAGATGCACCGGGTATTCCGCCGTCCTGTTATCCGAGTAGCATCTCGTGACTTGGTTGGCCAGGGACACCATCTCATTCTTCTCCATATAACTCTCGTACTGGCAGTCGAGAATGATGGAGACAGGCACTTTGGTCTGCATTTGCGGGTTTCGATCTCGCTCTCGCCTGATCTCTTTGGGGTCTCTTCCCTCCTTCTTGGCTAGCTCGATCTCGGCCTCGCGCTCCTGCCTCTTGCGCTCCTGCCTGTTCCTACGCTTGTCTCTGCGTTTTTCAGCACGATCGAGCCTGCCGTCCTCCCATTTCTGCAGGCGCTTGAGTTTCTTCATCTGGTTTTTCGATGTAGGTTTTGGCGCCGACTCGGTTGTGATTTGGACGTCATCGCCTTGGTCCGCGGCTTCTGCGTCGCCGCCGGAATTGTCCTCGTCAGGATCGCCTTCGGCTGATCGCTTCACCCCGCGTGGAGCTTCCTCTGCCGGGGCGGCAGTGGTTGCGCCATTGGCGGCCATTGCCTGGATCTCGGAGTTCTTGTCGTTCTCTTCTCTGGATACAATCTCCGACTTCTCTGCGGCGACCGTCTCGAGCCCGCCGTCTGTCATGGAAGAATCCATCTTTACGCCAGCGACTGTGATGAGCTGTTGTAGATGAACCTGTAAGACTGACAAGAACTTTTTGGTGGGGTTCAAGTTCACGCTGGGGAGCTGTGGCAGAATTTCACCTGGCACGGCACCCTGAGAAATGGGGCGGTCAGCAGTGCAGCAGCACAAGTGCAGCACAGTGCACCGTTGTGGGGCCTATAGTAGTGAGTAGGTCTGCTAGGACTGCCCAGCAACAGCGCAGCGCGTCGCGTCGGTTAATTAACTTTAATTCGGTAAGTGATCAGTGACGCGACTTCCACTTTACGCGCTCTTCCCATACCGCTTTCTTAATGCGCGACCGGCTCCAGAAATAGTAGACCATATTGCTTCAC
This sequence comes from Apiospora malaysiana, assembly GCA_006508115.1. Lineage (NCBI taxonomy): Eukaryota > Fungi > Ascomycota > Sordariomycetes > Amphisphaeriales > Apiosporaceae > Apiospora > Apiospora malaysiana. The sequence goes on along the minus strand of QUSE01000023.1, from coordinate 2,190,497 downwards.
CTACTTACACCAAAAGGGCCATTCCAACAGTACCTATATGGACAGCTGCTCACTACTTCAAACTCGCGACCCTCTTATACCTTACTGATGGTCTGACGTGATCTGACCATACAGCAATTTGTTGATCTCGATACACATTAGTCACGATGTCCAGTCGCCCCGAGCTGAAGCTCGACGACGAGGTCGGTTTTATCCGATACTTCAAGTCTTTGCCTGCAGTGGGCAATGATACAGTCCGAATCTTCGACCGCGGAGACTGGTACACAGCCCATGGCGACGATGCCAACTTCTTAGCCCGAACTGTCTACAAGACAACTTCTGTCGTCAGACAGCTTGGCCGCAACGATGCAAGCGGTCTTCCCTCGGTCACCATGACCATAACGGTCTTCCGACAATTCCTACGAGAAGCTCTCTTCAAACTGGGCAAACGAATCGAGATATACGCAAGCCCGAACGGGCGGATGAACTGGAAGATCGTGAAACAAGCCTCTCCGGGCAACCTACAAGATGTGGAGGACGAGCTTGGTGGCTTCGAGTCGGCACCCATGATTCTGGCCGTCAAGATCACAGCCAAGGCTTCAGAAGCACGCAATGTCGGAGTCTGTTTCGCTGATGCCAGTGTACGAGAACTTGGCGTGAGCGAGTTCCTGGACAACGACTTGTACTCCAACTTCGAGGCCCTCCTTATCCAACTTGGCGTCAAGGAGTGCCTTATCCAGATCGACAAGGCAGAGAAGGACAAAGATCCGGAACTGGCCAAACTACGCCAAATCATCGATAGCTGCGGTGTTGCCATTGCCGAGCGTCCGGCTGGTGACTTTGGAACTAAAGACATTGAGCAAGACCTCTCTAGGTTGCTCAAGGATGAGCGTTCTACTACACTGCTTCCGCAGACAGAGCTGAAGCTAGCTATGGGATCTGCGGCAGCGCTGATCAAATATCTCAGCGTACTGCAAGATTCCTCCAACTTCGGTCAATATCAGCTATACCAGCACGATCTCTCACACTTCATGAAGCTCGATGCTGCCGCACTCAAAGCCCTCAATCTCATGCCCGGTGCCCGAGATGGTGCCAAAACTATGAGTGTCTTTGGCCTACTGAACCATTGCCGGACACCAGCAGGCAGTCGATTGTTGGCCCAGTGGCTCAAGCAACCACTCATGAACAGAGATGAGATAGAGAAGCGGCTGCAACTCGTTGAGGCATTCACGAATGACACTGAACTGCGTCAGACAATGCAGGAGGAACACCTGAAATCCATCCCCGACTTGTATCGCCTGGCAAAACGCTTCCAGCGCAACAAGGCGAACTTGGAAGATGTCGTTCGAGCATACCAAGTGGTCATCCGTCTACCCGGCTTCCTGGGAACTCTGGAGGCAGTGATGGATGAACAATACAAGGACCCCCTTGACGAAGCCTACACCAATAAGCTCCGCCAGGTTTCTGATAGTCTCGGAAAGCTCGCTGAGATGGTAGAGACAACCGTCGATCTTGAAGCACTCGACAATCATGAGTTCATCATCAAATCCGAGTTCGATGACGGCTTGCGCATCATCCGCAAGCGATTGGACAAGATCAGGTCTGATATGGACCGCGAGTTCCGAAGCGCCTCCGATGATCTTAACCAAGAGGAGGGCAAGAAGATTTTCCTCGAGAATCACAAGGTACACGGGTGGTGCATGAGGCTCACTCGGACAGAAGCAGGATGCATCCGCAACAACTCGACATACAGAGAATGCTCCACACAAAAGAACGGTGTCTACTTCACGACTAATAAGCTGCAAGCTCTTCGCCGGGAATTTGACCAGCTTTCTCAGAATTACAACAGAACTCAGAGCAGTCTGGTCAACGAAGTCATCACAGTCGCAGCTTCGTACTGCCCTGTCCTAGAGAAACTTGCCGGAGTTCTCGCACATCTCGATGTCATCGTGTCTTTTGCACACTGCTCGGTCCACGCCCCGACGTCTTATGTTCGTCCCAAGATCCACCCGCGAGGAAAGGGGCAAACCATTCTGAAGGAGGCTCGCCACCCCTGCATGGAGATGCAAGATGACGTCCAGTTTATCACCAATGATATTGAGCTGACTCGCGACAAATCATCTTTCCTCATCATCACGGGTCCCAATATGGGTGGTAAATCGACGTATATTCGCCAGATCGGCGTTGTTGCCCTCATGGCCCAGGTCGGCTGCTTCGTCCCCTGTTCCGAAGCAGAGTTGACAATCTTCGACTCCATCTTGGCTCGTGTGGGTGCCAGCGACTCGCAGCTCAAGGGTGTCTCGACCTTTATGGCGGAAATGCTTGAGACTGCCAACATCCTGAAGTCCGCTACTTCAGAGTCCTTGATCATCATCGACGAGCTCGGTCGCGGTACTTCTACCTACGATGGTTTTGGTCTTGCCTGGGCGATCTCGGAGCACATCGTCAAGGAAATTGGCTGTTTCGCTATGTTCGCAACCCACTTCCATGAATTGACTGCGCTGGCCGAGCAGCACCCTCAGGTCTGTAATCTCCATGTCACCGCCCACATCTCAGGCACCAGCTCCAGCAATACTGCCGACAAGCGGGAAGTCACGCTCTTGTACAAGGTCGAGCCTGGTATCTGCGACCAGTCCTTTGGTATCCATGTTGCTGAACTTGTCCGCTTCCCCGATAAGGTCATCCGCATGGCCAAGCGTAAGGCAGACGAGCTGGAAGACTTCACGGGCAAACATGAGCAGAACAGCCTGGGCCACACCAAGCAGGAGGTCGAGGAAGGCAGCGCCAGACTGAAGGAGGTCTTGGTGAAGTGGAAGAAAGACGTTGAAGGCGGAAGCATGTCGCGTGAAGACATGGTGCAGAAGCTTCGGGATTTGGTCACAGCGGATCAGGCGCTGCTTGCCAACCCCTTCTTCCAATCTGTCAAGGCATTATAAGATGATCGGGCTTTTCATGTTTTGCTACCTCACGGTCCACGGCGGCTGCCGTCATTTGGGAGATACTGTATTCTAAGGGGTCATGGCGTTGGGAAAAGGGTGTTTTCTATGTATGGTATAGAGAACCCTGTATGTATAGCGAGTTGATACTTATAATGGATTGAGCTACTTGAACCAGAAACAAATAATAGGGATCTACTTGCGTATAATTCCTCGTGTTGGTTTTTATAGAGTCTAGCTAATAAGACTAATATTTACATTCGAAGAAAATTCGATGGTCGGGCAGATGAAAAAGCCCCCCCGCTCAGGCAAAGGGACTCTGGAAGAGAAGGGGATGAGCAACGCCCCGATGACCCTTTGAAGCGGTTGACCTTACGCGCATTTGCCGTTCTTGCAGGTCCAGTCCTGGTCGCAGTCGTTCTCGTCCTTGCATTTATCGCCTGTTGTTTTTCGAGATTAGTCAATCGAGGAGCCCTCGTCAAGCAATGCGGAAGTAGCAACTCACCAAGGCAGTGGCCGGCCCACGAGCAGGTCGGCGTGGTAGGGCCACCGCCACCCGAGCTGCCGCCGAGGCGCTGGATGAGCTGGTCGCCCTTGGCCTGGATGCTCTTCTCGAAGGCGTCGTAGTTGCTGGCGGCCCAGTTGGCGCCGTTGGCACCCGGCACGGCCTCGGATCCGGGGAAGGCGATGTACAGCACGTCGGTCTCGTCGTGGCCGTTGTTGCCGGTGATGGACTTGCCATAGCACGCCGTCGCCAGCGAGATGGAGGCCTCGCCCACCATGGGCTTGGGGCCGTCGTCGCCGTTCTCGTCGCCCCAGATGCCGTAGATCTACACCACCGACGCATTTCCCCCGTCAATAAACCGCAATTCTTTCTATTGTACAGTGGGGAAGAGTTCACTTAAGTATAAGAAAGGAGAGAAAAGGAAAGGGGGGTCTCCACATACCAGCTTGTTGCCGCATACGACGGCCATGATGCTCAGGGGCTTGATGCCGTGGGCCTTGGGGTCGAACGTCTTCCAGCCGCTCTTGGAGCCCGTGTTGCCGAAGACGACGTACGGATGGATCTTGGCGTCGAGGTCCGAGATGCCCTTGTTGTAGCCCCGGACGGTGTCGGCGAAGGAGGTGATGGACTGCGTGTCCTGGGACTTGCCGCAGCGCCCGTCGTCAGCGGGCCCACCCTGGCGGCCGTCGCAGTCGATGTCCATGTCGGCCAGGCGGCCTTTGGTGCCCTGGATGTAGATGACGTTCGATTTGTCTTGGCAGTACGAGTAGTCTATCGTCACTTCCGTGTCAGAGTCGTCTCTCGCCGGCATCGCCCTCCTGCTGTTTTCACGTGTGCAGCTTATACGTACCGCTAGGCCCGCCGTCCTTGGCGGTGAAACCGGACGCCAGCTTGTTGGAGCATTGGCCTTGACCGACGACGGTGTTGTAGAAGTTGCGAACGTTGGTTGGGACGTCACGAGCCGTGGCAAGGGGGACCATGGCCAGGCTGGTCGCCAGAAGCTGAAGGGTGGTTTGGGACAACATGATTAACTAGGATAACAAGGTGAAGGTGGGCTGCGATGTTCAACTGCGAGGAATCTCTTGCGGCTTGATATTTAACAGGTCGCCAGAAGGATCAGGATCCTACGTGTTTATATACTGTGTTCGCTCGACGGTGGTGTCATACTGAATCGGGAGAGACCCAGGTGACAATCCTTCTCCTTGGTTGATCCATTGGATCATCCGCCAGCACTTGGCACTATTCGTCTTACAAAATGCACTTTCAACTACACTACACCATCCAAAAAGTGCAAATGAAGACCCCATGTTCCATTAAGCATATTACTTACACACAGGACATATACAGAACGGGGTGGTATGGGGCGAGCTAGCCGGGCAGGCTCCCCTGACAGCCCCCAAATTGGGAAGGTCTGTCAGCGCCAAGAATCCCAAGAATAGATTTTGTTGAAACATCCTGGCCTTCTACATAGCCTCTATAGAGAGAGGATGGGCAGATCCGAGCGAATGTCATCGCTCCACCCCGGACCTGTGCTGGGGCGGATTCTTCCAATCCGGTAGGTTTGCGCGACCAAGGCTTCCCGCGCGCTCGCCCCGTACATCGTCAGCCAAATCAGCGACATACAGGAGAAGTGGAATGCTGCGTGACTAATTTGGCTGACATAAAGTCCACCTAAACGCACAAACCAAAGACCCCCCTGCTGCCGAGCCAGATATTGTATCGTGCGGCTGAGAATGTGTGTTGCAATTCGCTTATGCTGAGTAAGGCCGCATCATCACCATCATTCAGGGGATAGACTAGTTTTGCACTATAATCCTGGTTTCCAATGAGATGTATACACCAAAGTCATACGAGATCGTGGCTTCCTGAAGTGCACGCTTTCCGAGAGCCAGCCTCTCCAGGGGCATGCTAAGAGGCTCAAATCCCGGGCTGTCCGTTGACCGCGGGTGGTGAAGACGCCCTCCTTTGACAACTCTGTGAATAAGCAATCTTTGTCTGTTGTCGGTCTCGATTGTAGAGATGTACATGCACGTGTACAAGAGTCCAACTGATGGAGTGTGTTCAGAGGTGCATTTTCTTCTGCTTCGGGTCTGTTGCCCAGAAGAGCGTTAGTAATGATACGATTTTCACCCGACAGTGAAAGTAACCGAGGATGAGCTCGAGCACTGTAACTGCGTTCCCAGGTACCACCACGATAGACATACGCGGCTCTGGATCTAAGAAGATCAGCCCAATACGCAGCGAAGAACCAGCACTTCCATCATATACAAAAAGTACGTACTTGGGTTTCATGACAGTTCGGAAAACTGTCTCTATCTCGACATGTACAAGCCCCTGAACTCCATGTTATTCGAGCTACCCTCTTTCATAGACATGCCGAGAGGCGGTTCGGGCTCTCTCTCCAAGAACCCGGGCGGATTAATCGAGCGCACGCAGTCGCATGTCATCTCCATTATGAACCATCAGCTGAGTCTCCTCGGCTTTCCCTTGGAGGACTTCGCTATGCTCAACGTCGTCGTGTTCAACTAGCGTATAGTCGACTGCGATGACCCGAACTTCCAGGCGAAGCTGCCATCTATGTAGGCCGTGGACTCCAGCGTGCTCCAGGACCCTCTATCGGCGGACATGGTCTCCTTCACAGCCGTTGTCGACCGCACCCTCGGCACTTGCTGACAAGGCGGGCCGTGGGCTTCAGCGGAAAGAACGCGGGGCGGCTTGCTGCCGGTCTAGTACGAGATCGGCTTCGCATTCATCAGGTTCCACATGCCGGCGCCGACCTCGGATTTCACATCTTCCACTACGAATACGTAGTCATCTTTGGTAGCATGTCGCTGGGCTTCCCCTGCTGTTCGACACGAACTGCGAGTGCCGTCTGCCAATCGATATGGGACGCATGGGCATGAATCAACGTTAAGTGTATGACTTCAAGTGTACACCACGTTCTTGCTTTCTGAGAATGAATCTAGACCTGGGCTCGGCTGCGCCACGTTTGCTGTCTGAAACTGATGACCGAACATTTCATCGATATGATAGCCAATTCGTTTTGTTCAGCTTAGCCATCTGCTGCACGTCCACACCTATTGCCACGCAGCTCCATGCGGATGAAGCCTTCCGGTGTTTGGCGACTGACATCTCATATTCACTGGCACGTTTTTGGGGGAGACGGGTGTGTGGAACGATCTGGACCAAAAGAGGCCGTTGTGGCTGCAGCTTCAGCTCATGCTTACAACTGCAAGAATGTTCAAACAGACGGCAGATTCTGTCAGATTCATTTGTTGGCTCGCAATCGTTGAACCAAAAGAAACGAGTAGAACGACAGCCACCCAGAGGCCAGCCCACGAAGCTGGAGGTGAATGAACCAGACAGGCTGCCCAGTACCAACAATGTAGCTACTATGCTTGTCGGGAGTATTTGTATCTCACAGAATACAGATATAAAGAGGTCATGGCACCCGCCTATTCTTCACAATAAGCCACTGAATCGACGTATCCTTGTTTGTCTCTTATCCTCGCGACGTAGATCCAATCGTGATCATGGCCGACCAGTCCCAAGATCCACCACCGCCTGTTCCCATTCAGGAACTCTCGCACCGATCGCAATGGGCTTCATTCGCGATGCGGAAAGAGGTGTGGGACTTCCAGAGAAACGTCAGCATCCTTGTGAGTCAATACTACCCAGCAGGGTCAACCGAAGACCTACTTATCCCATCATAGCCAGACCCAAAGAAAGGAGAACTACTCCCAGCCAGTGACACTCGCCACCCAGAGAACCCCGAAAGTAGTCTGGGTCAGAAACTCCGAGTAGGGATCATTGGCGCGGGCGTCTCAGGACTTTTCACAGCCTTGACGTTCGACTACCTCAAGGAGCATTACGACCTTGATGTCGAGTACGAGATCCTTGAGGCCAATGGTGATGAGAGGCTCGGCGGTAGACTCTATACCTACTACTTCAAGGACAAGAAGGACGAAATGGGCAAGAATATACCACCAGGCGTACCAGACGTGGGACCACACGACTACTATGATGTCGGTGCTATGCGCTTCCCGGACATCGAAATCATGGCGAGGTCAGTATTGAGCCCACTGGCAATCTGACGGCCGCTGACTCGGTTACAGAACTTTCGCCCTCTTCAAGGAGCTCGATATGCAATTCAATGACCAAGACATCGAGGAGAATCGGAAGAAGAATCCGCCCAAGAAAGGCCAGCTAGTGCCGTACCATCTGAATGGCAAGAACCAGCCAATGCTGTATAACAGCGTCCAGATCGTGACCGACGGAAAGAAAGCACCAACCGCAGCAGACTTCGAAATCACAGGTCTACCCATTGAGTAAGTTCCATGAGCGGACCCGATCACCAATTAAGCCCAAATCAATGCTCATGTTCATTTTATCTAGGATTACGCAGTCCAACCCCAGTGAGCTGTTTGATAGCCAGATTAGCTACTACACCTACCTGTACAAGACCGCTGGGCCTCGAATGTTCTGGAACTCCTTGACGAAGACTGCAGACCATTATAGCGTCCGCCAGTATCTCACTCAGATGTCAGTTCCGCAGTTGTACGGAATATTATACACTACTGACGAAATGCAATAGTGCAAGCTACGATTATAATACGATCGAGTTCTTGGAGACGATGAACTTGTAAGTAACTGCTCTGGGGTTTGCAATTTCATAGTCAAACTTACACAAGGACGTCAGTGGAAACCGTTGGTATGACCAAGCATTCAGCGAGGCCGTTCTCGAAGCTCTCGATTTCGACCCCAAGGCCAGGTGGTGGTGCGTCGAGGGAGGTTCACAGCAGATTGCACATCGCATGAGCGACCGTCTGCAGCAGAAACGAGCCATCGAGTACAAGAAAAGGGTACTCGGCATGTCCTACGTCGACAAGGCATGCCAGCAGATCGACGTCAACGTTCGAGGCGAGGACAAGCCACGCCGCTTTGACGCCGTCTTCAATTCGGTACCATTAGGTGCCATGCAGCAGATGAGCCTCGAAGGCTTGAAACTGAATTGGGGCACCAAGCAAGCCATCCGCTCGCTGGGTTATGGCGCGTCTTGCAAAATCGGGGTCCGTTTCAAGAGTCTCTGGTGGATCGACAAGCTTGGCATCGAGGACGGGGGTCAGGGCAAGACGGACCTGCCCATCCGCTGCTGCGTCTACCCATCCTACAACATGCACGACCCCGTCGACAAGCCCGGCGTGCTGCTCGTGTCCTACACGTGGTCGCAGGAGGCCGAGCGGATCGGGGCCCTGATCAGTCGCGAGTCGCCGGCCAACGAGGACGAGCTGAAGCTGGTGGTGCTGCACGACCTGGCGCGGCTGCACTCGTCGACCGACGCTGCGTTCGAGGACCTGAAGCGGATCCTTACGGCCGAGTACCTGGACCACTATGCGTACAACTGGTACGCGGACCCAACGTCGGTCGGGGCCTTCGCCTTCTTCGGCCCCGGCCAGTTCCAGAACATGTACCCATCCATCGTCCAGTCGCACGGCAAGCACATCATCATCGGGGAGGCGGCGTCGTCGCACCACGCGTGGGTCGTGGGCGCGCTCGAGAGCGCCGTGCGCGGCGTCTACCAGTTCCTCTGGCAGCACGCGAGCGTCAGCGAGGCCGCGCGCCGCGCCGCCGAGGACTACGCGGCCGACAAGGTGCCCATGCCCTTTGGGCCGGTGCCCGCCGAGTACGACCGCACGCAGGACATACGGGTCCCCAGCGCCGTCAAGGACGCGGCGGTTCCGTCGCCCAAGGGCGAGCTCGTCCGCCAGCAGGCCATGATCGAGGAGATCCGGCTGAAGCAGGGTGGGGACGTCGTAGATACGAGCAAGGTCATCAAGGAGGACGTTGCCCCGATCCTGACCGTTGTCAACGCTTAGACCTTGGGGCTGGCAAGTTGTAGCGCTGAGAAGAAAAACACGAATCCGTCTAAAGGGGTAGCGTAGTCCGGAACCAATGTATCGCGAATTTATGATGACATACAGTTGCGTCAGCAATAAGGAGTACACGCCAACATATGATTGTTAGCCAACAGTATACCCTGGCAAGGGAACAGTGAATAATATTTGTCTAGAGAAGGGTATATAACCCTTCCTCTATTCCAGCTAGCGTGAATAGATCCTCACCCTGGATATTACTAGTATTTTAGATCAACAGTGGGCCGCGTAACCTCGCGTGCTTTCAAATGTGCAGATCAGGTTCTAAATGTTGTCACCGGCTGTTTAAGTGATGTACCGTACCCTTACTAACTGCGTACTGACAGGTCACTAATATTAAGGCGCCCACTAAGAGGGAGACTATGCAACAAGGCGTCGCTGCAAGATTTGCCAGTAAAGCGGTCGCCGGCACTGGGGACGGGCTATGGTGTATAAAGGCGCGAGCACGTCGTCATAGTGGTATTGACGGTTGACCTTCTCCAGTACACGAACGCGGAAGGCTTGTCGGTTAGACAGTCCCGGTGTGGTATAGCATGGTAGTGCTTCTGTCTTACCGTACGCGAATGGCGTAGTCACACAGCCAGTCCGACGCGAGGAAATGCCCGCGCGCTGGGTGATCTTTCGCAGCTCGTCCAAATTTCCTATCATGAACACGTTTGCATTGCTGAGAATGCCAGTGGCTGGCTTCCTAGTGGAAGGCTTGTAGCCAGCAATGAGGTGGCGTGAAAGGGCGATGTGCAGGCCATGATAGTCCCAGGCGGGAACGGAATGAGGACCAATAGACTACGGTCACGGCAAATTCGTTTCTGACAGAGAGGGCGGGAATGAACAAACCCCAGATGACGAGTCGCGTATGTGTGGTGGTGGTGGTGGTTAGGTCCCTCCTATCTTCAGCTCATAAAAGTATCGACAGGCGGCCTCGCTGCTTCTGTGTTTTCAGCTGGTTCCAGATCATGAGCTTAATCCAGAAAGAAAGACTGGGGCCGGCAAGGCTGTTCCCTGGCGGGGTCTGGCAAGCCATGATTCAGCTTCTTATTATCGGGCGCAAAAGAAATTCACCATGAGCCGGTGCTTGTTTAAGTGGGATGCCGGGGGGACGCTTCATCTCCCTTGCAGTTCGGAGGCTTTAAATCTAGAGGTGAAAAATTGCGTGCCTGGGCTAAAAAAGGCAGTATGTTGGGGAAATAGCACTGCACTGAGCAGGTGAGCGAGGGGGAGCTAGGTTGCGTGCAGTCAAAGATCCGTAGTTGCTCCATCTTGGGAGCGGACGAAACATACAGAGAGAGAGAGAGAGAGAGAGGGGGGAAAAAAAAAGAAAAGTGCTGGCGGGAGGACCGGTCTACACACCGTCCTTTCTTTGGTTGCTTATCGCGGTAAAAGAGGCGTCGATCATTGCTTATAGAGACGATCTAAGTGGCTTGACTATGGTGCCAAGGATCGATCATGACCTGCTAGCCCTTCCACCACGAAGGAACCTTTACACCTTTATTATTACTCCAAGAAAGCGGCTGGCTTCCTCCCGTGGACTGCCCTTCAGCGCGACTCAATTACATACAAAAGATGACCATGCCGTGTGCGGCGGACCGCAAGTGCAGATAAGGGACAGAGTGGGAGGGGGGTCGTGTTATGCTAGAGTGATGCTTGGGGGGGGTGGGATGCGGATGGCTAGGTGTCCCACGTTCAACAACAATATAGGCTGTCAGATCGGGACCTCCTTGACTGTCGATCGCCGGCTAACTCCTCCGAACTTCAGATGCCTCGATGCTCCCTTAACCACCCCCCCTGACACCTGACACCGGACTTTACTTGCCTTGCAGTATTAAAGTGCGTGTATCTAATGTATATTTGATATACCTATTTGGCCCGAGCTCCTCAAGTGTCATCCATGAGTTGAAACGGCGGACTGGCGCGCCGAGGGCTTTTTTTTTTTCCTGTTTAAGGAGTGTCTTGCTATGTATGCTATCAGGGGATTAGTAGAAGAGCTCCAGTATCAATTGATGTGCGCCCTTGACCGCCATGCTGCTGTCGTGTCGGATTGGAGTCGTTGGCCTCACGGCTGCAGGCTTTGTTGGCTAAATAGCTGCTGAAGTGGGTGGACGGTCGTCCAACCTGGTTGCAGGTAGGTACTCCGTATGTAGGCAGGGCCATGTCCACCCATCCTGCCGGAGAAATGGGATGCTATTAAAAGATTTGATTTCTTCCTGACGGTGACATGCGGGAAAGGAACACCAGGCGTTCCTTGCGAACATGCAAACCATCTCGTCTCCCGAGTCTGAGACGTTCGAGGTGCGACCAAGGCAAGCCTGGCAAGGTGATCAGGGTCATGAGGCACACGCACCCATTTTGATTTTCACAATGTGGTGCCTGACTACTGTGATCTAGACAGTCATTAATCAGAGAAGCTCACGCTCACGCTCACACTCACGATCAAGTGTTTGCCCGCTTCCCGCGCCGCGCCGTCGATGTGAGTGTGGATAGATAGATGGCTATTACCCATAATCGGTTAACTTTCCTGTTTTGTACTAACGAGTTGTACTGTCCATATGTAGGAAGGAGGGTATCAATCAATGGAATGGAGGTATGTACATACATGTATGTACATACACTACACTACAGTATAGCTGCACGGCTCCTGGTTGACATAAGACAAGACCCGTTCGCTAGTAATCACGAGTGCCTACATACTCGGCACCAAGGAGGTGATCAATGTCGTAACGACGTGCCGGGGAATACCTAATGATAGCCTCATCCGGCATCACCAGATTCATACCGTGTTGGACACGGGCGTGACACGGCCAGACTGGATATGGAGGGTAGATACTTCATACCTAAGCTATAGCATTGATACATCTGAAATGAGGTAAATGTGCACATGTCAGAACGGGTACTGTGGATAGGCTGGCAAGGAAGTAGGACGTAGGCAGGAAGGTTACTTTTTACTTTCCGGGACAGTTGGGTCGGAACCTCTCCCCGCATCTGGGACTCACTCTCGGTCGCACTGCTACTACCTCAGGGCTACCACAGTAGGTATTCCGTATCTACTGTCCGTAGATACATACTTCAGGTGCCTTATTAGTATAATTGCTTTCAATCTCTCACCCACCCTCCACCAGCACATTGAATACATTGATATATTGTATAACCTGGGTTATAATCGAGATGCTGACAGGACAAGAGTTCTCCTCTCCCCATTTCCACTGTTGACTGTAGCGAAATCATCCCAGATAGGCTAGCTGGCTATGGAATGTAGCTTATCTTTATCTGCCAGCCAGCCAGCCAGCCAGCCGACCCGAACAGCCAGTAGGTTACTGGGTACGGAGTATGTGCACCAGCCAGTTTGTCAGTGCACCACCATCCCATGCCAGCATGCCTCTGCTCTCTGCTCGGTGCTCACACACACAGTATGTTGGCTGCGCACATCACCATGTACCTACCTGCCTGCCTGCTTGGCCTAACCTACGTCTTACTTACCTACCTTGGGTCTTGGTAGCGGAGGAAGCCTGCAAGTGCAGGGACAAGCATGTATGTCTGGCCTTGGATCATCTCTGAACGAACCAGGGTCTCCCACCACTCACAGCTGATGCATGCCGTCAGTGACCCTCCACTTGGGAGTCGGCTACGGAAGGAGAGCAACAGCGAAGTAGGTAGTCAGGTAGTCAGGTAGTGGTAGTGGTAGTAGTGGCATGGCGGTAGTCTAGCGCAGTACAGTACAAGTACGGAGAAGCCAGTGGGACAGCTTTTTTTTTTTTCCCTCTACCCTCGCTCGCCCTTGTTGCTCGTCAACCCCCCCAAGCCTAAGCAACCAAGCACAGCGAGATTGTGGTTGTCAGTGTCAGTGCCAGTGCCAGTGCCAGTGCCAGTGCCTATGTCTGCAACATACTTACTACATACATACTTCTTTGCGTCCTGTGTCTGTCCTAGTAGTGTGTGCATTCCGCTTTTGCTTTCCCGCCCGTTTCGTCCCTCGGCTCCTCAACTCTATTTCGTCCTAATTCCATCGAGGATTCAAAACTGCGACAGGACAGGGTGCGACTGCCTCCTACGCTTGACAACTGTTGTTGCGGAGTCTAGAACTCATTCCGGCCATACATATCAGAATCCGAGACTCTAGCTGCCAACCGAGAGCATAGACCCTCGCTGCCCATTGGATATACCCAACAACCGCGCTCAAGGCGCCAAACGTCACTTTCATCAAAACCAGTCGGCTCCTCCTCGCCCTCGTTCACGCCCTCGACCTCGACTTCGACCTCGACCTCGATGCCCCAATTCTGAGTCGCCAATTCCACTACGGCTCTTTGCTTGCGCCCGACAATTATATCTTTGTATCGATTGACACGGTCGCGCTTTGTCTCACGGCCCTCCATTGCACAGGGGCCACCTCAAATCTTGCTTGGATATAGCTTTTTTGTCGCCAGCCGGGCCCGACCATCCACGAGCGACTCGACATATCCTCTGCCTGTGTCGCACACGCTTTTAGGACGGATTGCGCCTTACAGTGACACCATCGGCTGTCACCCTCACCAACTAGCCGTCGACGAAGGGATACGAGATTGGCAGCTGCTTCTTTTGGCAGGTCTTCGCCTGTACAGTTCAAATCGCCAGGTATAGGCCATCAGGATGCCCGAAGGCGACATGGCTGTCGCCCAGGGCAGCAGCAATAACTCAAGCGACTTCGTATGTATATTCCGCACAAAGCCTCTATACTTTGCGCTCCTGTCGCAATGTCGTTGCCAATGCAAGCCGCTAACCCTTTTTTTTACCGGTGATTTAGGTTCGCAAGTTATACAAGTAGGTATACCCCTTTTGTCGGATAGCTTTGACAATTGTGTTATACTTTAAGATGCGCGATTTCTCGAAGCACCCGACTGACAAACTTGCCTTAATAGAATGCTCGAAGACCCCAACTATAGCGAGGTTGTAAGATGGGGCGACGGAGGAGACAGCTTTGTGGTCTTGGAGGTTTGTCTCTAGGCGGCCAGTCCTGGTCGCAAGCCTCTCTCCACGCTGTAGACTAACGTCTGTATCGCAGAACGAGAAATTTACCAAGACCATTCTACCGAAACATTTCAAGCACAGCAACTTTGCCAGCTTCGTCCGGCAGTTGAACAAATACGATTTCCACAAAGTTAGGCAAAGCGAAGAAAATGGCCAATCACCATACGGTAAAGAGGTACGTCGACCACATCGCCAAATGATATTGCGCAAGACCAACAATGCTGATATGACTTGAAATCTAGGCGTGGGAATTCAAACATCCGGCGTTCCGAGCTGATGCCAAAAACAACCTCGACAACATTCGGAGGAAGGCGCCAGCGCCCCGGAAGAACCAAGCGAACGATGACCAATTCTCTTCAAATACCCAAATCGCGGCTCTCAGCGAAACATTAGCCGCGACCCAACAACAAGTGCAGGCACTGCAGGACTCATATTTTGAAATGGCGCATGCCAACAAGGTCTTTGTTGATGAAATTATGCATCTCCAGAAGATGATCAAAGCCCAGAACTCCGTCAACAATGAGCTTGTGAACCATCTTGGCAAGATAGACCACGAACGCAGGCATGCCCGTGCTAGTTCAAATCACTCCAACCAGTTCAACGGGAACAACATCATGTCGGACGGGACCGAAGAGCCCCCTGCAGAACTTCGTCGTGCCCGGGATATCTTGAACAGTGTCTCGGGTGATCACATCCCAGAGAAGGATTTGAGGCAAATGTCGATCCAATTCCAGCAGATTGGGGCTTCTCCCGACTCGGCCTCCTCGTCATCTATGATGGGCCCGCCTGGGTCTGCTGGTATACAGAATAACTACATGCACGACCCTATGAATGATCTGAGGCATATGGTGTACCCAGTCGGGCAGACAATTGGCATCGATCCCTTTGCCGCCGAGCACATGGGAAATATCCCGTACAACCGCCCACTTTCCCAAAATGCCATGGGTCCAGGAGGCCCAGGCCCAGGCCCAGTACCCGAGGCAGGTCCCGCTGCTATGCCAACGGCCAGCCCGCCTGTTGGTGCGCCCGGCGCCCAATCCACTTCCCCATGGGGGCAGAAGAAGCCTCGTGTGCTCCTGGTGGAGGATGACAAGATATGTTCTCGGATCGGTTCCAAGTTCCTTGCTCAATATGACTGCGGTGTCGAAGTCGCGGTATGTTCCCCCCACCTCCATGCGATTGCCTATGTACTAAGCGGCTAATTTCGATATAGCGCGATGGACTGGAGGCTGTTAATAAGGTTAACAGCAACCCCAGCTGGTTTGATCTCATCTTCATGGATATCGTCATGCCCCATCTTGATGGCGTGTCTGCCACCGCTATGATTCGTGAAGTGTCGCCGAGAGTGCCTATTATTGCGATGACATCGAATATCAACCAACAAGACTTGGAGATGTACTTCCACTGGGGTAAGTTCGGTATATTCTGGATCATTCCACACAGAGTGCTAACGCTGGCAACCTAGGCATGCGTGATGTACTCGCCAAGCCCTTCACTAAGGAGGGTATGATTGGTAAATTGAAGAAGCATCTTCCCACCTTTCTCCGCAACCCACCATCCGATTCGGTAATGGACCAGATGTATTCGAATGGCGGCGCTGGGCAGCCACCAACTCCAGGTCCCTACGCGAACCCGAACTTGAACCTGCCCATGTCGGCAGCTTCGTCTGGTCCCATCGCCAAATTTGAGACAACGCCAGTGCAGTCGCCATCAACAAGCACTTCGTGGCATTCGCCAGCGCAGCTCCCGCATGCCTCGCCCAATATGGCGCAAGACCAAGGATATTTGACAGCTGGCAGTGGAAACCCAATGTCCATGACACCAGGCGGCACCCAAAGGCCACAGCAGTACGCTGGTGGAATGATGCCGTCGATGAGCGGCCAGCAAATGGGTCACATGCCGGACGACGGACCGCCAGAGAAACGGCAACGTCTTTATGGTCCCGGACCGCAGGGCCCGTACGCATAAACTACATCTTCAACATTTAACACTTGTATATATGTATCCGACATTTGGCTCCAATTTCTCCGTGGTTCTGTCCGCACTTTGGGGCTCGAGGATTTCGCCAGCACGGCTTTTCATTCGTCAGCAATGAGCTGAGTATGTCGAATTAACCGTGGTATTGGGGGCTGGCCATTAGATGACGAAATGAAATACCCCCGACTGATTTTTCTTGGTATTTGGATAAGTCGGCTATCGCTGCAAATGTATGAGTAAAGGAAGCCTGAGAAGTCAGGTGCTTCCAGTCCAGCACTTCGTGATACTGGTCTCATCCAAAATGATTCATGACGATCCAAACATAAAAAATGACATAAGAAAAGCTGTGACAGATGAGAAACAAAAAGGAAATCCAGCCGACCTGAGAAGTGACGGCACAAGGCTTACAGCGGCACGACATCTTGCCCAGTTGGTGTGTGAAAAGTTGCCAAAAAGATTTGCCAAGATATTGCAACTTACCAAGCACGGTACTGCAAGGCTTTGAGCAATGATCACGGGCGCTTCTCAACGAGATAACCAGCAGGAAAGGTTTGTGTTGGCTGATATACCTTGAAACCGGTCGACATGTAAATGGACGAAGCGTCAAGCAACTACCTTGCAGGAGTTGTATCATCTCATGCAAGCCAGTATGAACATTCGTTGCGCTCTTTCATCGAAACGTCCCGCACCAAACGCAGAGGCTGAGGTTGCGATATTGCGAAGTGAAGTCCGTCATTACTTGTATCAAACAGGGACGGGCTGTGTCATCGTATTGTCCAGTTGGCTATAATCTTACTGGTGAGAATAAGAAAGAAAGTAATTGGGGCAAGGAAACAACAGGAGGGGCAGATGAATAGAAACGGTCAGAGAAGTGGACGGAAACACCAACAAGTCCGGGCACCCGCTTGCTTACATACTTGCAGGAGTAATCGCACCCATAGGCCAGGAGGACGCTGTTTGGCGGACGAGACCCAACCCGACGACGAGGTCGATGAAAGGCCAGACCGGCCAGGCCAGCCATGGACCAGCCTCCCAGGCCCGTACCCGCATGCGCACTATTCTGTGATTGCTACTGCTACCGCTATGTACGGGACGACTACTACACACTGGCCACCTACCATGCCACAGTAGCCTGTTTTTCTATTATCACGGATCACGGCAGACTTGCATGTCGACAGGTAGAACCACAAAGAAGCTACTACTCAAGCAAATGTCCCAAGTTATACGGCTCGGCGCATGGGACAGACCACTCCAATTGTCATTTTATCACAAATACACAGGTCAGCAGAAGTGCAATGTACAGGTGTTAGTAGGTATGGGGGATGTGTGCACAAGCCCTGCACGTTTGGTAGGGCCAAGCCTGTTTGTTGGCTGAGGGTTGCGGTTCAGTCATGGAAAAGTCGAGAACCCCATCTCGGCCCATTCTGGATCCTTCTGTACCTGCATAGGGTCGCATGCTGCAAGCATGTAGGCCCCCTCGAGCACCCAGGTCATCCTTGCATGGTCGATACATAAGAAATACTTAGCGGAGGCAGCACCGCCTTCTCCAGTCGTCCATGTGTTCGCTTGTTCTTTTGCTCACCAGCAGACCCGTTATCTTGGCATACTGCCCGACTGCTAGCTAGAGTGACGTACTACTAGACATGGCATGCAGGACAGGACGTAACGAGTTAGGTGTTATATGGTAGGCCATGCTGAAAGAACGGATATGGTTCGACTGTGGGCAGTTCCGTTTCTTCTAGCCAGCATCTAGTGCCCGCTGGCGACCCAAGGGCTTGGGTGAGGGCTGGGTTAGAAGGAGAGAGAGAGTGTGTAGTATATGAGAGAGAAAACTGGACAAGTCGCAAGCTTGTCACCCTTCCCTCCCCCTGTCACCACGTGCAGTAGTATCCCCCAGGTTTCGCCATCGTACAGTACCTCACCCGCATCTCATCTCCCTTGTCTGACCTGGACACCTGGATGAAAAAGAATAGACCGGGGGGCCAGACTGGCGAAGCAGGGGAAGAGGTCGTGGCCATGCGGGCGGTGGTGGTCTGGACCGTTGTTGGCTGTGGCACCCGGCATAGGTCCATGACGGTCTCGACCGCAGTCGGCATCCGCCCGGGGTCAGTCACGCATTCCTTTTATCGATAGCTTTAGGTAAATACTTGTCGCTACCAATTACCAATTACCCCATCCCATGGATATTTGGAGGGGTGCACATTTTTCGTTATTGGCAGCTTTTCACACTGCAATATAATCGTTTTCATACCCACAAGGCAGCTGTCGCTGTCAACTTGGCTCATAACACCTTGGGGGATGTTGATTTTTCAGATGATACGATGCAGGGGCAAGCAAATGTATGATACTGTAAGCCAAGCTTGGACGTCTTGCTGAACAGAGCGTGACGAGGGGCATTTGGCAATTACATGTAGTAGGGCAAATGATAGAAAATCCACTTTCACGACTTTTTGGGGGCTTGACTCGTAATGACGTAAGCAACTCTTCTAAGTGATCACCAATCATCGTACCATCTTCATTCACCCCTTTGAACATGGCAGCAGCTTCCGGAAGTGTCAAAATCGCTCCCTCGGCCATCTCCGGCGCCGGCCGCGGGCTCTTCGCCTGCCAGGCCTTCAAGCCGGGCGATGTGGTGGCGAGCGTCGACCGCCCCTTCGTGGCCGAGCTCGAGATGGATCGCCTGGAAGACACGTGCGCCTGGTGCTTCCAGCGCGGCGAGACGGACCCCGAGGCGCGCGCCAAGGCCGCCTCCATTGGCATGCCCGCCGGCTTCATCGAGACCAAGGCCTGCGCCGGTTGCCACCGCGTCTCCTACTGTTCCAAGACGTGCCAGAGCCGCGCCTGGAAGCGCGAGCACAAGTACGAGTGCGCCGTCATCGCGCCGCCCCGCCCGGACCTTCCCCATAGCGTCCGCGCAGCCATCAAGCTGCTCGGCCGCCTCAAGGCCGCCGACCCGGCCGGCCCTGAGCACAAGAAGATCCTCGACCTGCTCATGGAGTTCCGCCCCGCGGGCACCGGAAGCCGCCTCGAGGCCTTCAAGGAGCTCGACAAGCAGAAGTTTGACGACTACAACACGCTCGCCTGGGCCGCGTGGTCTTACTGCGGCAAGCCAGGCATGTATGGCGCTGTTGATAGCAGGGCGGGCGCGACCGGCTTCGTGTTCAATGTGCGTCAAGTCTCTCCCTCTTCTTCTCCTCCCTGGAGATGCGGTGAGCGGTTGTTTTCCAGACAGACAAAGGACTGACCCCTGTTCAACAGCTATTGTGCAACTCCTTCATCCTAGCATCGCCCGTAGATGGTGTTAAGTTCGGCATCGGGTTCGATAACACCATCTGCGCTGCTAACCACTCCTGTGACCCCAACGTCGTCATGACCTTCCTGCAGCCCAAGGTCGAGCTTCGCGCACTTCGGCCCATCAAGAGCGGCGAGGAGATCTTCGTGAAGTACGTCGACGTCACGAACCCCATCGGCGTTCGTCAGGCCGAGTTGAAGGAGACCTATTTCTTCGACTGCAAGTGTTCCAAATGCTCGAAAGGGCCCAATTCGGCCGAAGACAGGTTCGCTCCGGATCCTGAAGAACTTCCCACCCGGTATCATGCAATTGCAGACACTCTCATCAAAAAGCACGATGCACAGCTCTCTCACTTCTTGTCGTCTCCTTTGGATGCTGCCACTACGGCCCAGAAGCGGGTCGCAGCCATGGAGGCAGAGGCTTTCGTCATCAGCGGCACGACTCTAGGCGGTGGGGACTCGGTGCAGAGTGATGAGGAGACGATCAGGAATGCCCTGAAGATGTGCCTCGACTCGGGCATGTGGAGTCACAGTCGGCAGCCGGTACCCCAGCTTTGCCGCCAGCTCTTCCAGATGTACCTCGAGACCGGGAGCCCGTACCGCGCCTTCCGCATCGGGCTCAAGGCCTACTTCGAGATCCTGCCCAAGGTTTATCCCCAAGAGTTCTACCCGGACCGCATCATCGACACGTGGGGGCTCGCGGCGGTCGCCAACATCCTCTGTGGGCCCGCCTTCACCGAGATCTACGGCGAGCTTCAGGCCAGCGGCGTCGACCTGCGCGTCGTCTTCATCGGCCTACTCTTCGACGTCTACGACCAGCTCCCCCGCATGTACGGCCTCGCCTCGCCCTTTGGCAAGGTCATGGAGAACACGTACAAGCAAATCGTAGCGGGTATGGGGCTGAGCGAGGCGGAGCTCCGCGAGCGTGTCAAGCAGACTTGGCCGTCGCTGGAGACGGCGGCGCGGAGCATCGATTTGCTCAAGGACTGAGAGTACTGACAAAATAAACGTTGATTGAGAAATATAATTAGGACTAATCACTTGATCGTGGGGTTCGTGATTGATGAAATGAATAAATCAACGGCGTCCAAAAATACGAAGCTTTAGGGTGTTTCTCTTGATTCGATGGCAGCGCAGGCATCTCTATGCTACTTGCTCTGGGGAACAAGCAGAGTAGAATTTGGACCCCTTCCTGAACACCCAAACATAAGAAATACATTGTCGTGCTCCATACGTGCCTTGACGAGGTGATATTCACTGTGGCCCCTTGTCACATTACTTGAAGGTCCTCGCCTACAAACTAAGGGGACGTGTAAAATGAGCCCGGGCAAATGGCCTCAAATACTACTGGTTAACTTCAGTCGCTAAGATTAATTACATGTCAAGAAGCTTCGTCACAAGATGATTGAGTGATGGAGCGCGCTGCCAGAGGCAGCTTCTAGTCCTCTAAAAGAACTTGAGCCTATGTAAAATTCAAACGGCGGAAGAGAGAAAACAGTTCATCTTTGGAAGTTCGTCCGCTTCGCCACAGTCATTTGCAACTACTTAATGATAAGTCAATATTTCGATACAAAGAGGACGCCATCACTACGCAGGAGGAACCGGTACTGCTCTTGAGAACCCTCCAGGATTCCAAGATGGTTTCTATGGATTAATATCAGCGTATGTCCCTTGAAACCCAGAGTTTATCGGCTCTCAACTGCATGATTTAATGTACTGTGTCTACCTCTGTTAAGGTGTATCTTGCATATCCCTCGTCTTTTCACTTTCCTGTTCTAGGCCTGGGTAGTCATCCATCCCAGCACAGTAGAGGCGGTCTGGATGGCCCTGACGTGGAGCATGTGGCGGTGGGCGCGTTGGCGGAGCACGCTGGTGTCCCTTCGGCGCACCGGGGCCTGGAGGGTGCGTAGCATCCTCGACGCGGCCGAGGTCATCACGGGACACCTATGGGGCCAGCACTCGGCCCTACGCGGAGGAGCTGGCCAAGCAGCTTCGGAGATCGACCCCGTTCGGCTACGTGTTGGAGACGCGGGATGGCGTTGAGCATATCGGCCTTCGACCGATACCAGCGTCGTCAAGCGAAGATTGATTGGCGACGAGAAGGCCAAAGGTCCAGGAGGGCGTGCTATACGGGTGAAACTCGGTTGGTCGAGACTATTTGTTCACACCAAGACTTGGTATGTGACTATGGGGGATAAAATACAATGTATCATACTAGTAAACCTTAATTGAAGCTTTATCAGGTATTAATACGGTTGGATAGTGTCTCCTCTAGCTGGTTCATTTTCAATGTTCCTTGATTTATTTCGCCCCTTTTCTCTCGGAACACAGGACCACGCTGTGCTTCAGTAAATTGACAGGTTTGTGGCTGTCATTGGTTTTCAAATGCTTCTTTATAGTCAAACAAGACTTTGGAAGAATACGCCAGGGTTGCATCGATGTCTGGTGTATAGTGCCAGTTTCACTGTAATCGACAAATGGCAACACCAGACGGGCAGTCTTTCCCCAATTCGACTAACAAATATAGCAGTGTTGAACAATTCATGTCTTAGGGCGCACGGTAAAGTATAAAGAGAGATAGCCCCTAGCTTGCCTTGCTATATATATATTAAGTTTATGTTCAAGGGGGAAAGCCTATAATGAGATTGTAATAATAGCCAACTATAGTTATAGAGAATATAGACCAGGGGTTTCCTATAAAAGCACCAAATATACTCAGGACCTACCCAGTCTAGTCCCCTTTTTATAATAGTCTCTCGCCTGTTAGGTCAAAGGGGAATAAACATTTGACACATGCAATACAAGGGAACATAGTCTATAGGTAGGGCTGGAGCGGAGCATCCCTACAGATCTGGCTTTACAAACGGAAATATTTCACACCTTCGGACTCGGGTGCAAGTACGCTTGGGGTCCCCCAAGATAGCTTGCCTGGTTGCGCCAGGTGGTTTTTGGAGTAGTTGCGGTCATGTTCAAGCATATCGACTGTCGGAACCACTGCAGACAACCAGTAGATCTACTCAAGGCGATCTTTCTTTCAGTGAATAGGGGCGGCCAGGGAATGATGCTTCGCGTTGCCCACATCTGGCTAACATTGACGCGTTGTACTGGCAAGCTGAGACATGGTGTGAAGCGTACACAGCCTTACTGCAAGATATATCTCTCCTTAGTTCTGGGGATGCAAAGTTAGATTGTACCGGAAGACGATGAGTTTTGGTTCCAGTCCGTCGGGTGTCTGTGGGCCAGTTTCCGCAGGGATGTTTAAGTTGCGCCATGTGCATGTGTGTACTCTTTCCAGACTCGATCTCTTCAATGCATTAGGTTAGGTAGGCAAGTACAGTAGCTAGGTAGGTAGCTAGGTAGGTAGGTAGGTACCTACTTTACCGAGTACATTCATTTAGCGAGGTGACTGGCCATACAATGTGTACAGGCACACGAGTCTTGGCCGAGATTTGCTGGTACATCCATCTTTTCCTACCTCGATTGTCGGGGCTGAGGAACTGCCCATGCAAAGTACAAATCACAAATCACATAGCAAACGGGATGCGCCGATAGCTGATGAGCTCACCTACTATTCCAACGTCTTACCGAACCCAAGGGTTTCAACTTCCTCCTCCACGCTTTTCCTCAACTTGCCATCGGTGTGCCGGGGTAGGATGCGACAATACGCCTGACGCCTGTCGGGTACGTACACACACCAACCAACCAACCAGGCATGCTTGTTGAGCGGATAATTAGGAGAAGGCACCCCTCCAGCTTCTTTGGAAGAAAAGCCACCAACCGTCGGAATTGGCTGCTCGTGTGCTTGCTGCAACCAGCCGACAGTAGTCTTGTTGCAATTTTCCATGGACACGCACTTTTCCTTTATCTCACTCTCACTCTCCTCTCCTCTGCCCTCTCCCTCCTCTCCCCTCTCTCTTCGTGCGGGGTAGACTCCGACGTTCCATCAAGACACCTCGCCCAATCGCCCGAAGGGAGACCCCATGTACGTACGTATTGCCGGGGTGCCCATCCGATCTTCCTCTTTGGTGGCAACTGCCAACATGAAAGAACCCGGGGTAGACTGCAGGCGGCTCGCTTAGCCTATGGCTGCATCTGATATCCTCTAAAATTGGCACATACGCGACGCTCGGGATTACCAACGTGTAATAGAGTTTTCCTTCTTGCCTCCGGTTTAGGGTGACTGCATATGACTGCATGCATTGGATATGTATACCTCGGAGTGGTAAATCGCCAAAGCCACCAAGCAACCACGCAAGACCATGCAATCATGGGCCCCTTTCCTCCTCTCCTGTCTGCTAGACCCAGATCGTTGGGTGGAGGTGCGTCGGCCCGGGACATTGCCAGCCTAGGTCTAGATCCATTCAGGCAACCGTCACGTCGTAGTCCGACTGGCCGTCGTCGTACGGCTAAGATGGCGTGGTGCCTGCCTGTGTGTGTGCTGGTTTGTGTGTGACAAGCCTTGTCCAACTGCATTTAGACGCACCAATATAAGGGTCTTGCCACTCCCGGCTACATTCCTTGTGCCCGCCCCAGCTCAATCACTGCGCGAAAGTACATGCCTTACAGGTGCAAAACTACGACAAATTTCCCCGAGAATTGGAAAAGCCCCAATCCAATTAGCCACGCTCGCTCGCCATTTAAAAGGCTCTCCTATTCAGTGCATATCTCAAGGACTAAGATAAAGCCCGACAAGACACCAAGCATTGGTTATGAGCGGGAAACGCTTACGGAAAGCCGAGGGAAGTGGACTGGGCAGCGACTATCTGCCGCCGGCGTATGGCGATTATGAGGGACCACAGATCGATGAAGAGACCGAGTCTCAACTCAGGGCTGCTTTCTACAATCTCAATCTGGGGAGTGACGCCTCTCCAACCCCTGTCATCGACACCTGCCTGGCTCATTTGAAGCTACTGCGTGCATTCGAAGAACTGAAGAGCCACGTGGGGCTCACAGACGGACTGTGGGATATATGGGATTCTCGAGCTCAGAATGCGGGCCGCGGCGGGCCTGGTCGATCAACCGATACCCTTGAGATATTGGTCAAGCTACGCGAGAAGCGGTGGGCGGTATATGTTGCCAGGGCAGTCGATCGCTATGAAGCTTGGTGGAAGAGTTTTGTGCCAGTCATGTTGACCGAGTCTGAAATGCTGGCAGATGGCAAAGATGGACAACCGTCCAGATTCGAGAGCTTCACTTCCAAGCGTGAGCCTATGATTTGGACGAGCAACTCTTTGCCTCCACTGGGTAATACCGACCTGTCATTGCATTTAGGCTGGCTTCAGTGACTAATCCGGTTGTGTCTCTAGATGTCCTCCTCGTTTGGCATGCCCATATGCTCAACCCCCGAACGTTTCTGGAAGACTGCTTAAGATGGGGATATGGCCATTTATGGCATAGTGGCATGCCATGGACTGAAATCAACGCCGCGTTGAACCCGAACTTCGAATATCAAGTCACGGAAGAGTGCAAGGAAAGCTGGACTGATAGAACTGGTCTGGCTTGGTCCAACCGGGATGACCCGGATACCAAACCTCTACAATGTCCGGTTTGTTTTGACTGGGACACCTACCCATGGACAACCTGCGGACTCCCAAAGGATTACAAAGGTTCCAGGCAAGCTATATACTCTTCTATTACCGAGTGAATTCTTTGATTTTGTGCTGATATTCGACTTATAGGAAACCTGGCCTTGTTGGTAACGGGATAGGTGACGGCCAGCTCAAATCGGAATGTGGACGATGTGGGATCACCATCGATGAAGATTTGCTTCGCGTTGCTAAATTTCGGGATGACGTTGAGAATTTGGTGACGCATGACTGGCCAATGGGCGGGACCATTTTGGATATTCGAGACGGACTGGTTCGAAAGCAACAAAAAGACCCTGACCAGCTCTTTCCAAATCGACTCGTCCGGCGTGGTCTTCTCATGGATGTCACCAAAATCTTCCAGCCTGGGACCAAGGTAAAACCAAGTATGTCGGTTATCAGGGACCGGATAGAGAAAATCACGTCCCATACGTCCTTGCGGCACAGCTCTGATTTGTTGAAGAAAATCGACAAGAACATCGACGGCGTTGGGACATTGGCACCCCATCGGTTATCCAAACAAGCGCGTATGCAAACACGTTGTATGATGTCGAGGTACTGGGAGAACTCGACCATATTTGGGCTCGATCTCAGGGGTGCTGTCATGCGTCAGGGTGTGTTTACGGAGAAGATGTATAAGGTGAGTGGACACACCGTTTTCTTTGGTTGCGTTGTAGCTTACATGTTTTTCAGATCGACTGGTTACATAGCCCTACAGCCAGGTTCACCATGGAGAAGTTGGTCATCAAATACGAAAGGTTCTTTGACATTGCTGCCAGGTTTCCCGACGAGTTTGTAACACCAACCCTCGATGTGGACTTAGCATGGCACACCCACCAACTGAGCCCGAGTCAGTATTTCGACTACTCGGTTGCGAAGACAAGGATTTTCATCGATCACAACGATAAAGTCGACGAGGAAAAGCTGGCAGAATCGTTCGACTGGATGGTGAAGACATATCAACAAAAGTATGGAGAGGTGTATGCGGAGTGCTTTTGTTGGTTTTGCGAGAGTAAGCCGTTTCTTATCCCTGGAAAATGTTTGATATTTACTAACATTGCCGTTAAGGCTTGCGGTTCAAGCATGCTTCCTCGATGAAGAAACGTTAGTACTAGTATACAGTATACATTTCGACAAGTGGAGGCACTGATATCTATTTATAGTGTCGCCTGAATGGCGGGTAGCAGTTCAAGAAGGCAACGGAGAGTCTGTACACATCTCATCACATCCTGCCGTTCAAGCCGAGAACGAACATAATCCAGGACGACGAACACGAAGACTAGTCTTCCACAACGATGTGGACGATGCATATTCCAAAGCGCTGAAGAAAACAAACCAAGGGCCGAAGAAAGCACTGTTTGGGCGCACAAAGTCTGGCTCCTCCAGCTCATCATCCAGCACTACCATCATGGGCCCGCGCGGTGAAGATCACTGCGATCATTGGGGAAAGTTGATTGCTTTGCCTGGGCCCTGGGCTTCAGAGCCTGTAGCAACTCTCACGCCGCAAATGTACCCGAGTCATCCGGGTCTCATACATACGGCACCAGGGCAACCGGGAGCATGTGCTGCTGGAACATGCGGAGGTTCGGCTGGCTGCGGGTCAGGGGCACTTGCACTCTGTGGTGCAGGCTGTTCAGGGGTAAGTTAAGAGAAACCCAACCCTTCCCCCTTTTTCCAAGCCCATTTTGCAGTGTGAGAAAGCAATGGCTGTCTTTACTAATCGCATGAGTCCAATAGATGGGCCGCAACATTTTTGGGGGCGCTGGTTGTGTTGGCGGCCCAAGCTCTGGATGAATGACCATGTGTGTATCATCAGGCGTAGTGGATGTTAGCACACCACTTCATGATTTCTTATCGACTGTTCTGGGACTCGGACCCCTGTGGCGTATGAGACTGCTTTGAAAGTCAGACCTGGTAGAGATATAGAGAAAAGGCCTTGCTATCAGTTACTATTCAAAATTATCAGATATGCGCAATGTGCTGGCGTTGGCTTCTATCCTCTAGACCCTCCAGAATCCCATGGCTTTCTCTAGCTTCAGTCCCCCGACAGGAATATAGGCGGAACAGGTGGCTCCGGCACTAGCAAACAACATGCCCACCACCAGATTTCCGACTGCTCAGCCATATATCCGATTTTCTCCCCTTCTCCAGCATTTCAGCCCCATTAGCCTTTGTCCTCGTTGCCAATCAGTGCACATTTCGACTTTCTTGGGGATAACTGATGCATGCACAGCAAAGCAATGTAGCAGCCAAGACGGCTTATATGGTATTTTGGGGGGTTAGAATCATGCAACTAATTTGATACTGCCGGCGTACCCCGGATTTTCCTAGTCGGACGGCATGCCCGATTTGTGCCCCCTGTCCCGCCCTTTCTGCCACCCTATGGCGATCTTCTACACCAAATTTGGACCGGGTCTGGACAAATGAAGCAAACGTCGACCACACGTCAATGCGGCTGTATGTGGCAGCGGTACAAGTGCGGAACAACGCGTCCGGCTCTTGCAGTGTAGCATGAGCTGCAGAGTCATATGCGGCAACCAGGCCTGATTGGACGCAAACTTTTTACAAATGTTTTGCTTCTCTGCCTGTCTTTGCTTCGGCTTCCGGCATGTTGGACCGGTTTGGAGATAGGGAACGCCTTTTCATCACTATTTACCAGTGGTCGTTTGCATTGATATTTGGCGAATAGCCAACAGGCACAATTCTGTCAAACCGCACTTGAGGTATGTCTATAACCTGACACCACCCCCTGAATCTTTTGTTTTCTCTTTTCCTGCATACCGGCTTGGTAATACGGGGTGGGTGAAACACCCTGGTTGTATCCGCAAAGCAATCGGCAGACGCAAACTTCTTCTGAGATAGAATATGCAACCGGTATAATATATTGTTCCAGACAAGATGCGTGGCGGTTGAGCACCTTTGAAGCCGCGACTCAACGCTAGTTTTGGCCAGAGTGATAGCAAACCGACTTATGCAACTCATCTTTCTAAACTCCATCCCTCAGGAGAATCAGATTACCCTCCCAAGGTCCGCTGTAAGCGTCGGATAGAAGAGTTCATGCCTCACAGCCTTTCGTTGGCTACATGGTTGTGTATTTGGGTCGAGACTCTCCTAGACAAGAATATGGGAGCCACAAGTGACTAAATCTCAAATATCTTTTATATTTACAGTATAACCTAGATCTGCATGCAAGTTAAGATTGCTTTTACTTGCATTGTCATACATCCCGCTTCCTTTCCTCATCCAGAGATACATAACATAACGCATACCGAGCGAACATCTAGCCCTTTTCGTCAAAACGACGACACTCCTTTTTCGCCCCCTTTTCCTCTCCCATAAGAAAAGGGGCTGACTACTCGGTCCATCCATCTCCAGCACACGTCATCCAGTTCATGCCCACGAGTGTCAGGCTATGCCGGGCGGCGAATGCGGCGGCATCAAAGGAGCGGCGTTGTACAAACTCGTCGCCACCGATATCTGCCTTGCTCAGGGGCCCCATATCGGCCGACTCCTGGTACAAGAGGAAGAGATACCGGTGCGGCTTCGAGCTGATTACACGCTCACCGGAGTCTCAGGTCAGCAGGCCATCATATTGTTTTCTGTCTCCAGGAACTTGTCTCCTGGGGAAAGCCATGAACAAAACGAGGTAGGATGTATGGGTGGTAGGAAAGAGGAAAAAAGGCTAAAGGAAGAGAAGGGCAACATACTCATCCTTGGGTCCGGGGCCCAAGTACTCCGTCACTTCCGTGCCATCTTCTCCTCCTCCCGGCACCAACCCTGACACCACCCAATGCCGCCAGAACGCGAACTTGGGATCGTCCGGCGTAGGGGCATCCGGGTCGATCATGAGGAACGTGTATCTCCCCCTCCTCCTCTGATCCTCTGCGTCCGCCGCCGCCCCAGCGACGACGATGGGAGAAGGAAAAAATGATGGGGCAGCGAACCGGACCGTCGGCTTCACCTCCTTGCACTCGCCCGCCCGGAAGAACGTGCCCAGCTCGACGCGCTTCCCACCGAACGCAACGTGCAGCTGCGTCGAGGGCGTCCAGTCGGCTGTGGGCAGCAGGCTGGCGGCGGGGCCGGGTGCGAGGCCGGCGATCCGGAGGGAGGCACGGAGGGCGTCGACGGGGGCCTGCAGCGACTCATCTGGGGACGCCATGTCTGTTTGTGATACGAGATGAACTTTCCCTTAGCTTCTACCTCGTTGCTCTTTCTGGGGACGCACTGTTGCTGCCTTGCTGTCTTCCTAGCAGAGTTCTATTCCTCCTGTAAGTGTATGGTGGCGTAATCGAAGTAGATTAGATGGCTATGCTCTCAATCCACCGTCAACCTCTTTCCTTCAACGTCGATTGATGGGAGAGAGAACTCCTGTGTTAAAAGGTCGGATGAGGTCCATTACCCAGCTCTATTCGAAGCAATGGCACACGATACGGCAAGGTAAACCAGGCTCAACGATGTTGGAGGAGAGCAAGGGCAAGCCAGCACCGGACAGACCCCGCCGAGAGCAGACACAATATGCCATTGGTGGAACAATCAGGTGCCAAGAACCTCTTTGCTGGAGCGATGACCTTGGCGTCGTGCTCTGCTCCTGCCTGAACCGAAGCGGACGCGATGGGGTGAACAGTACAAGGGCAAAGCAAGCTCATAAGCGTACGGTCCGGTTTCGTATGACATGAAGCACTGGAGACGACCACGGGAGTGTGACAAACATACTAGATTACATTTCACTCTCATTTCCTACTAGAAGATACACTAGAGAATAAGTACTTAAGAAACAGGCGCTTGGATTAGGTCAACCACGGATTGCAGACTTCTAATACACAGGGCCACTCTATTACTGGCCAGAACAGGGACAGAACAAGAATGGACCTCAACCAGGGCAGACCACGGCCGATTAGGCACTGGGCCCCCTTTGACCAACGCCGTGACCAGTCGACGACCTTTTATAGCTCATGAAACCTCTATAGGCAGAGTGCTGGTCAGAAATTCAAACGTCTCAGAAACAAGTACTAACGAATCCAACGCCGTTTCCCTTGCTTTTTCTGTTTGCCCCTTGATCGTACACCAAAGCTCGGCACACTATCATTACCCTAGTCTTTCAAAGGGTGGTGCGGCTCGGATATTGCTGTTTTATGTGGATGCTGGCAGACACGCACCAAGTCGTCTGTTCCGAGCTTGAATTAGGAATTTGTGCGAGGTTGTCGCCCAGAGCGAGGTTCATCTCGTTGGGTTCCTAGGTCCACCTAGTGCATGCCTCGTAGTGGTATAGGGAGAATAGGGAGAATGGGCCAAGTAGGTTGCCCTCGGGTTGAAGGAAGCAGCATTCTATGCTTGCTGATGATTCACCGGGACTCCATTTGGTACAACTGCTGATGTTGCCTGCGGGCCGCCGGCTGGGTTCCCGTTCAGATGAGGCGGCGCATTCGGCATGGCCGGTGATGCGGCCTGGTGTATCGGGCTGGGGCTCGAAGCGAAGTTGGCACCAGCAGGGACAGCGGGTCTAGCTCCTCCCAGACCAATGCCACCAAGGCCTACAGGAGCTCCGACCTGCTGGCCCGGCCCAGTCATGGGATGTCGCATGCCTGCATTAGTCTTTTGGGCATTCTTTTGCGCGTCGAACTTGGCCCTGGCCTGGTCCATCGCCTGTTGAACCTGGTTAGGACTGATGGACGTTTGGAACGTTGTACCCTGGGAACTGTGTTGGCTTTGACTGGGGTTATTTTGCGGCATTGGGGAATTACCGGCTGGTGGATAATATTGATGATTTGGGTTAGGGCCCATATTAGGTTGACCGCCATATGAAGGCGGCCTGCTAGGCGTCCCGACGTGATTGTACGCTTGGGACTGTTGAGGCGGCGGTGGTTGCTGAGGCGGTTGCCCTTGCTGTTGCATATACGGAGGCTGCTGGTGAGGGACGTGCGGCGACATGTTCCTTGGTGGCATGTTGGGTGTGCCGTTAGCATAAGGGTTGTACGCTTGGTGAGGGGTGGCGCCCGGAGGTGGCTGCTGTTGCGGGTAAGGCGGTTGCTGGTAGGGTTGTTGATGACCGGGAGGATAGCGTGCCTGAGGAGTGTTGGGCATGGGGTGGTAGGGCGGCTGAGGCTGGTAAGGAGGCCGGTTCTGAGTTGGTGTCCCGTACGCAGGGCTGGGCTGGTTGTACGAATGTCCAGGCTTTGCGTACTGCTGTTGAGGGTAGTTGGCGCCGGCGGGATAACCGTTCGGCGGGCGATAGCTTGCTGACGCAGGACGCTGCTGCGTGTACGGAGGCATGCTTGGTGGTGGCCGTTGCATGCCGGATGCTGCACGTGCTGGCGTTTGCGCACCATAGAAACCTGGCCCTGGCATCTGCGTACGGTTCGTTCCCTGGTACTGGGTACCGCTGTATTGCAAATTGGTCGAAGAACTCGAAGATCGATTGTTCACAGGCCGAGGGGTTGTCGTAGTCTGCTGTACAGACCTGGCTCGCGCAGATGACTCGTCCTCTTCCATAATGCCTTGGTACTCATCAGAGCGGATTTCCAACTTGGTGCTGATATTAAGCTCTTCGAGCTTGTCTGAATTGAGCCGAGCCACTGCAAACGGTGGCAGCATCTGTATGACAAGAGCCAGCTGGGCTTTCAAAGTTTCGTACGTTGCCGTCTCCTCCGCCGACGGTTGCACAGGCGAACCACTTGTGAGCATGTCGCTCTGCGCCGGGTCTGCCGCATACCGACTGCTTTGATTGGCGACAGAAGGCAGAGATAAGTTACGGTTCTTCTGGAAGGAGATCAAGGTCTGGATCATGTCCGAGACCTCTTGCAAAATGTCGTCCACATCCTTCTCGGCATCAGACTTCTGGGGCTTGCACATCTCTTCGAGACTGGGGTCAATCCTGTCATCCCACTTATCAATGGCATCGTTGATCAGGTCCTCATCCAAGGGAATCTCCATGTCCTTGTCCTTTTCGTCTTCAGGGGCAATAGCATCGGGCATCTCGCTTTCGAGCAGGCGGTCAAAGTTGCGCTTACCAACTTTATGCCACCACATCGTTTGACTGATCAGGCCCGATGAAACCATGGCGGCCGAATCGTCCTTGGAAGGCGCAAAGCTGGAGAAGGCTCCACGGAAAAGAGCCTCCATCTCCGAGGTTTCCAGGTCGGATGAGGAAGGCTTGGTACCCGCAAGACTCAGGGCGCGTTCACGCTTCTTAGTCATAATCTGGGAAGGGGGCGCGGCATTGCTGTAGTCTAGCCAACGCCCGGCGGAAATATTCTGGCCAAAGTATGAGCCCAATCGATACTTCGATTTCTCGGTCAGCTCAGGTCGATGCCATCCAACCTGAAGTCCTTTGGTAGTGCTCTTTGGCGCTTTGGGCGGCTGTAATGAGGGCAAGTTGCGCGGAGCGGGGAAGAGCTCGCCCAGTGTCTTCGACTTCTTGTCCTTCTCAATGGCAGAGGGGAAGGAAAAAGGGATCGTATGGGCTATTTTGATTCCGCTAGGCAGGCCTTCTTCCCGGAGTGGTCGAACGACACCATCGGGGTGTCCTTCAGTCACTACAGGTTGTTGAAGGCTGGAATACAGGTGACGACGAGGTGCTTCGCCGTAGACGCTCAAGATCATGTTACCACCCGAATTCGATTGCAAGTCACTCGCAAGCGACTGGTCTTTCAATATGGCTGGGTCGCGCGTCGGATGGGGGTACGTCATCTCGCGACGGAAAAGCTCCAGAGCCTTCTTGTTAAACGCTCTGACCTTTGCTGCCATACCGTCGTCAGGGTTCGCAGGTTGGTCGGCCGCGGTGGCCTGCAGATCGGCAAGCCGATCGCTAACGGCCAACTTGATGTCTCTGACAACGGCGTCGAGCCCGGAGTACTCATCAGAGGCGACCTTGTCAGCGATCGAAGGTTGGACAGTCTCTTTCTCATCGTCAGCCTTTTGGCGTTTGGCTAAAGGCTCTTTGGTAGGATCGTAATCAGGTAATGGTCGCTTAAGTATAGATGGCGTTGTGTCGAAGCTGCACCTTATTAGTATAGTCTAGCGGACGCGTGCATGACAAGATGGAGCGCAGCGCAGCGCGTAATGCGCGAAGGGCAATACGCCAAGGAGGTTGAGAATGCGGGGATGCACATACCTTTCTAATACTAACAAGTAATCGCGGATTGCTATTTTGTCGGCCTCAGTAGGTTTCGCGGTGCCGTTGATGGCAGACGTGTCGAGTCGCGGTTCGGAAGACATGGCACCGTTCTGATGGGGGTCGGTGGCAGCCGCATCGCTGTTCTCGCGTTTGCGCTTTATGGAGGACTGTGATGCGGCGTCGGACATATCGACATCTTGGGATTGATCCTGTTGTTGCGACGCGGGCGAGCTTTGCTGCTGCTGCTGCTGCTGCTGCTGCTGTTGTTGCTGTTGCGACGGCTCGGAAAGGCCGTTGGGGACAGCAGCGACGGCCGCGACGGGCGAGGCCATCCTGCGGTTGGTAGATAGAGATTCTACTTGATGGATTAGGAAGAAAGGCCAGTTAATAGTTGCCCGTGGTGATTGTTGTTCAGTCGTCGTCCTAAGGCCAACCAAAAAATTGGAGAATGGCTTGAATCAATAGACGTTGGCGTTAATAGGCGGTTTGCGGCCCGTTAAGGATGATGTCCAATGCCGGGGTGGAGGGGAGCTTGTCGCGCTTTTTTTTTTGCCTTTCGTCGCTGCCGGGACGTGGTGCTGGGACGTGGTGGTGGCAGGTGTTGCTGCTAAGGCGATTGTCGAGCGACAAGGCAAGGCGCGTTTCGATCTCGGTCAACTCAAGTCGATTTGCTGGATGGGCCAGTCCTTCAACCGCTACGACTCCAGGACTCTAAAAGACTCTAAGCAAGAGAGGGAGAGAAAAAGGTGGATTTGTTAAGCAAGCAATGGAACTCCGTCCAGTTCAGTTTAGTTGACTGACAAGACAGTCAGTCAGACAGAGACAGACGGACAGTCGGCTGCCAGCCTCGAATTGTTGCCTGGTGGTACGTGCACGTCGGTTCCGCCCAAAAAAAACCGAGATTGGTTTGGTTTGGTTTGGCAGAAGGGAAGGGGTACAGTATGTACTTCCAAGGCTTTCAATCAATTGAAGTTAACGTGAACGCTGGTGGACACGGCACCAATTCAGGAACAAACCACTTGACCAGAGACGGAAGTGGAGAGAGAAGCAACTGCGTTGTTCGACAACACCATCCTGAATCAGATCCGACATCTAATGAATCCAGGGGAGAAGAAGGCTGACGTCGACTGGGAGAAGATTCGGAAAAGACACTCTCTCAAGTCACCCAAAACAGTCCGAGAATGCCAGTCACCCAAACCAAGTTGCCAACTGATTGCAGTGGTTATTCCCAAAAAACGCTAGTAAACTTTGGGATAAGCTCGGATCAATGATGATCCCACTGGAACGCAACTTAGGTTAATGACTTGCAGCTCTCCTGACCTGAGTCTGGCCTGGCCCTTGACCTGGCATCGCATCCCGTCCCTTCATTATCGGTTGGCCCTATGTGGTTCCAAAGGGAGGATAAATCATGGCGGTCTTGAAGTGGATGCCCTCAAGCCTCCTCTTTGTTGCCGTTACAGTTCTGTCGAGAACAAGAAGCAAAAAGTAGAGCGCCTAGTAGAGTACCTACTCCTAGCAACATATAAAGTGCGAATTGCGCTCCACTCCTCCAACCTCCAACACGTCTTATACATAAGATAGCGACCCCTCTAACCTACATGTACCTACATGCAGGTGGCTCACACTGTACCCTCGTGAGAACATAACTTGATACCAGCCAAGGCATCATGCCCATAACGGCTACAAATCTCACCACCCTGTATCAAGTTTACACAGGAAGCCGACCCAATGTCTTGCATTTGCTCAACTCGTTACTAATCTAATACTGTATGGAATGATATGGAGCGTCATTCTAATACGAGCTTGACGTTGCCCATGTGCAATCTCATGAACCCTTTGCGCTGTACAAGTCATCTGATTGGGGAGACTCTATCCGCAGTGTCCTATCATTTACTCTACAAAGACGCCAATTGCCCTAGAAGCCATCATGCAAAGTTGCTTAAGTACGAGCCAGGCATGAACCCAGGACTTCGTTGAGAATGTGCCCTCGAACGCTGCAAAATGCATGTAACTGCAGTACCGAAGCAGATACTGCGAAGTCGAGCTCAAGTCCAAGCCAGGCAGGTATTCTTCCGTAGCTGCATCTGTTAAAACCGAAGTCGAAGTGACGACTCTGGTAATGGTGGCCCAAATGACGTATTCCGGAATTCAAAGTCTTCCAAGAACAAACCTCGCTGGCTCGCCACGAATTGCTGACCCTTTTTCTGCTATATTGAATATGGGCGGGTTTGCGTGCTGGGAAGATTGATGAAGATGTCAAATATATGTGTATTCCTGTCGTCGTAACATGACCCATGAAACATCTCTTATTTATCAGGTAGGTTCAGTTATTGTCGAGGATATTAAGAGAGCATGCATTGGATGAGACGAGGGTATAAATAAGGAATATGAAAGCATGCGTAATCAATCTCTGGTTTATTGCTAAGTTGAGCAACAACCCTTCGTCCAATTAGCTGGCCGGGGCTGCAATGCATCTAGTCGCGACTCGAAAGGTTATACCTAATCGCAGCTCAGTAATGACATAGATGCCCAAGTACTTTCGGGCCCTGTTTCCGTGGTAATAATTCCGTTCTACAAAGAGCCCATCATCAACGTATCTCTAAGTTGTGTAGTTCTTTCTCGGCGAAGAGGATAATGAATTGTTACCTCAGCACGCGGTAAAGAAATAACCACACGTAAGTGCGAAAAGCACATCCACTTTTGGGAGGATATCCTTGCTTCGTTTTCCTGTAAAGAGGCGGACGAGTAGATGATGAAATGTGGTGAGTACAGGACAGTACCCCCGCACTTATGAACACAAGCCGGCCAAGCATCCGACGACCCCGAATTCCCCGAGTTCTTGCATTCACATAAACTCAAATACATTAAAGATCCGTCGATCGTAGGTTTAAAATCCACCCCCTCACTTCCTTACTCGCCCATCCCTCTTCGTCTTGGTAGTTCAGACCACAAACACGTACAGGATAGTCATAACCATCATGACACAGTCTCAACAGTCTACGGACTATGACGTCCTGATTGTAGGCGGCGGTTCCGCCGGCCTCTGCGCCGGGATCTGGCTAGCTCGCTACGGTATCGACTTCAAGATCCTGGAGCTCCGGGACGGGCCCATGCGACAAGGCCAGGCTGATGGGGTGCAGTGCCGCACCGTCGAGATCTTCGAGAGTCTGGGAATCGAGGGACCACTGCTTCGGGAGGCCTGCCACGTACTCGAGCTAGCATTCTGGGCGCCGTCGGACCGGGTCGGCTTGGACGGCGGCAATAGCGTATCGGAAGATGGCTTGAACGGATCCGCAAAAGCAGGCGAGAGGAAGACCGGGGGTATCGCCAGGACACATTATGCACCTGATACGGAGCCCGGGATAAGCCATATGCCGCACGTCATTCTCAACCAGGCGCGGATGAACAGCATCATGACGGAGGAGATGACGAGGTCCGCAGGTAAAGACATGATTGAATACGGTGTCGATGTGCTAGATGTTAGTGTAAATTGCGAGCAAGCGAAGGATCCGGACGCATATTGTGTTAGTGTTACAGCCAAAAGGAATGGAGCAACGGAGCATATGCGGGCCAAATACGTTGTAGTGAGCAAACACTCTGTCTCCCCAGGCACTTAGATGATCAGAAGACGCCCCTGGGTATACGTGATTTGCTGATCTTTCATGTGTCTAAGGGATGCGACGGGGCGCATTCTACAGTCCGAAAGTCTCTCGGTTTCAAGATGATAGGGGACAGTCTCGATGCCTTGTGGGGTGTCATGGACATCTACCCACGAACCAACTTCCCCGACATCAGGAAGAAGGTGCTGATTAACTCGGAAGCCGGGAATATGGTGGTCATCCCGCGCGAGGGCGACTACCTCGTGCGGTTTTACATGGAGCTGCCCCAGTATGCCGGCGCCGCCACCGATATCACGCTGGCCGACCTGCACGAGAAGGCGCGGCTGATCTTCCGGCCGTACACCATGGAGTTCGCCGACACCACGTGGTGGTCCGCCTACGCCATCGGGCAGCGCCGGGCCGATCACTTTACGGCGAGCCACCGGGTCTTCCTCACGGGCGACGCCTGCCATACGCACTCGCCCAAGGCGGGGCAGGGCATGAACGTCAGCCTGCAGGACGGGTACAACCTGGGGTGGAAGCTGGGCGCCGTGCTGCGGGGGCGCGCCAAGCCCGCCCTGTTGGAGACGTACGTCTCGGAGCGGCAGAAGGTGGCCACGGATCTCATCGACTTCGACCGCCACTTCACCCAGCTCTTCTCCACGGCGTACCGGCGGGAGCACGGCATCACCCCAGAGGACTTCCACGTACAGTTTGTCAAGTCGGGCCGATACACGGCCGGGCAAGCATTGAAGTATGACAGGTCTGCGATTGTCTGCTTGGACGGCGCGAGAGATTCGGCGAAGCGCTTAGAGGTCGGCATGAGATTCCCGAGCGCCCAGGTTGTGAGGGTCTGTGATGCAAAAGCCATGCAACTAGTCCGAGCTCTCCCCTCGGACTCGAGTTGGCATATTGTAGTCTTTGCTGGAGACATTCGCGATGCCGAAGCTTCAGCAAGCCTAGACAAAGTGAGTTGCAGCCTTGCCTACAAACATAACTTCAAAATCATCATGTGCCAACCATGCTCAGGTTTCGCGTGTACTCTCGAAGATAACACGTAAGTTCACGCCAAAGGGGGCCCAGCTGGACAGCATATTGCGTAGTGTTCTTGTACTCTCTGGAAAGCGGACGGAAATCGAGATGCAGCAGATACCCGAGGTATTCACGCCAATTACGGGCAGACTGGAGTTAAAATGTAAGCTCTTCGGTGCATTCAATACCGATTGTGGAATGCTGATCAAGAGTAGGCTTGTTGAACGTCTTCATTGATGACCAAAGCTATAACTCAGGCCACGGCCATACTTATGAAAGGTATGGAGTGAAGCCGGAAGCCGGGGCTGTGGTTGTCGTAAGACCTGATCAGTGTAAGTCCTAGTTCTGTCACCCCTTCCTCTCTTCTGGCTCATAGGATCCCAAGTACTGATCGCTACTTTTTGCTAGATATTGCCAAAGTGTGTAGTCTATGCGAAGTTCAGAACTTGGGCATCTTTTTCGCAGGATTTATGGAGGCATTTGGTTGATTCGTACAGGCAGGGCAAAGCCATGGGTTGAACAGGCAGATCCCGTAGGGTTTTGCAGATCATATTATCCGTGCATAAGGCTGGCGATTTGACAGGTTGTCACGTTGTGTAACCGTCGACGGCCATTCACCGCTCCTGTTAATCTGCCTAGGGGTGCCAAGTTTCGAGTATATGCTTGTTGGTTGATTGCTTGTACTGGCCACAAGACTGAAGCCAGTCACATCCATAGGTTCCAGCGGTGGCTGAACGCCAGTACTCGTTTGCGCTCGTTTGTTGGCGGTTGATGCGGGCGAGGCGCTTAATCCTTCCAGACATGACATCCATGGCTGCGAAGGCGAAGGTGTTGGTGGTGTCAGGCAACAACTTCAATGATTGCAAGTACGTATGCTGTGGCCATGACCATTGCGGGCAAAGGCGGGGCGAGATTCAGACTAGAGAAGAATCCGCATAATGCCGCTCATCCGGCACCATCAGTTTATCTCCATATCTCCATATCTCCATATCTGTAGAGGAACACTGTGACACGTACGGCGGCGACATTCAAGGAGAAAAGGCCTCCATTCCAAGTGGGCGCCGGCTAGCACAAATAAGAGTTGAGAGCTTCCGAAGGCGACGTGGGGGCGGCATGGGAGGAAACAGTTTTGGAGTTGTGCAAGGTGGGTTATATGCCTACCTAACCTGCCAACCTACATACTTACAGAGTAATTGGTCTTGTTTTAGGAGGTACGGCGGCCGTCAGTATCCAATAGGCCTCCACGTCAGGCTGCATCCGCCCGTACTTAACCTCATGCAGACACCACGCACACGCTCCTCACACCATGCAAAGGTTGCATACCTAAGGCACGTTAATAACCCAGGACATTTGCAAATCACTTTCCATTTGACAGGAGAAGCAACGAACGAGATCGAAAGGCTACCCCTACCCCTACCCCTACCCTTACCCCTACTCATACCCCGTTCTAGTTCTTTGAAAATACAACCAACTTGACCTTGACCATCCCGCCCATGCCCAGTCGCACAAACCCAATTTCGTTAGGTTAACTCCATTACTTCACGGAAAGCTCCCCATAAAGACTCGGCAAGCAGTCCGTCGACGAGCGAGTGCCGTTACACTACATGCACACTTAAATATATCGCCAAGCCCTCTTCTTGTCAACCATGTGGTAGTTCCGGCGGCTACTTATAAGTACTGCATGTTCCCTGTATCGCATCCACCCCGCCGCACTTATACCAATCTGTACTTACACCTGACCTTGGTTCCCTCTCCCACCATTGATCCTAGTGTCACGGACAACACCCTCTCCTCGTTTCTTTGCTGCCGCCATCACTCCTGCAAGCCATGGGACCCGAAGAGGCTGATCGTGACGAAAATACGCGCGGGAATCGGGATA
Source organism: Apiospora malaysiana (assembly GCA_006508115.1). NCBI lineage: Eukaryota > Fungi > Ascomycota > Sordariomycetes > Amphisphaeriales > Apiosporaceae > Apiospora > Apiospora malaysiana. Next base: position 2,150,673 of record QUSE01000023.1, on the reverse strand, counting down.
GTGGCGTTGGCGATGGTGCCTTGTGAGTCGGAACCATCTCTTCTCCCTGGCGTGACCTTGAGCGGAGCATCTGTCACCATCCCGGGACGAACTACCTATGTTCCTATGCTAGGTTACTATACTACTCCTCCTTGGGCTCTGAGCTAAATGTCCGATCTTCAGATACGGCGGCTCCACCATCCGGACAATTGAGACTTCACGGACAGCCGACTCCGAAGTGTTCCACTTTGTCGAGGAGAACGGTCGAACCTATCACTCGTACAAGGCTGGTCGTAAGTCACCGAAAGCCTCCATGTATCACAGCCTAGCGGACTAATCTCGGGTGAAAACGCTCTAGGCTATTTCCAGCCAAATGACGAAGTAAGTCTCGCAGTCCGTTCTTGACATGCCCAGCATGCTCTAGTCTTATTGCTTCTGGGCTGAACCCTTGATATAGCGCGAAAAGAGGCGGGAAGGTAGGTCGTTCCCTTTGTTTCTCACGAAGCTGGCCTGGCCGAGTCATCCGCTACGTCGCTTACTCACGGACGTCCCTTTATAGCTATCGAGAATCAGATATGGCTCCTTACCACGGACGGCAAATTATTCCTTTCGCCAATCGATCAAGTCTATAACGTGTTAGATATATGCACGGGAACTGGTCAGTTTCAATCAGCTCTGCCCGCTTGATGGGATCGCAACATTGACGCTCGCCAGGCTTATGGGCAATTTCTATGGGTAAGTTGGGCTGGCTGCCTCGTATTCTGGCTAAACCAGGCGTCAATCGTCGCTCACACTTCTTCGGTGTCGCAGCCCATCAGTTTCCGGGGGCACGCATCATTGGTAACGATTTGAGTCCCATTACGCCTCCTAGGTAAGACACCACCCCAAACGCTATCCTCTCTGGACAATTGGTCACATATACCATGTAAACTAGGATACCCTCGAACTGTCAATTCGAGGTCGAGGATGTGGAGGAGTTCCCATGGGTATACTCCCATAAATTTGACTTTATCCATGCACGAAGTGTCTTTGCGTGCTTCGATGACATTGAAAGGGTTATAGTCGAAGCAGCCGCGTCCCTCGAGGACAACGGCTGGCTGGAAATACAGGACTGGATAATCCCAATGCGTTGCGACGACGGAAGCTGGGATGGTACTGCAGTAGGTCCCCAAACTGTCTGCCAGATTCCTAAGTAAAGGAAGAGAGTGTGTACTGACAGGCGTCCTCCAGATAAAACGGCTAACGGATACGGCCGTTGATTGTCTCCACAAGGCCGGGCGCTGCATTCGAACGGAGCAATTACCGGATATGTTCAGGAAAGCAGGCCTCGTAGATGTCAAAGAAGAAACTATCTTGTGGCCCAGTAAGCGATTTCCCATGGTGTTTCCATTTGCACTGAGTCTGCATCTTGCACCTTGGCCAAATAACGCCATCATGAGACCACTCGTAAATGTAGCGAATACGTGCTAACATGAATCAATCTTCAAGTGAACCCATGGGCCAAAGGAAAACGAAATAAGGAGGCAGGCCTACTCTGGAGTAAGAATCTGGACACCTTCGCATCCTCATGCATTAGCGTCGACGACGAACTAACTGCAACACAACTCAGTGGAGCTTAACAAGGAGGGATTAGAATCCATGTCCCTTGCCCTCCTCACTAGATATGGCGACTTCACCAAAGAAGAAGCCATGGAACTCATTACGATGGCCAGGGTGGACCTGCGCGACACAAAGATACACTGTTATTTACCAGCGTAAGCTTTCCGACAACTGGACGCAGCTACTTCCGTGACCGAGCTAAGACGTATTTATAGGACAATAGTAATAGGGCGAAAGGCACCTCGAAGGGGTTAACGCATAATGAAATCCAGCTAGAACACTCGCGTATATACCAAGCTTACTTTGGGCGCACATAGTCAATTATGACGTGATGAAAGGCATACGCATGTACTTACCACCCGCAATGTGTCACAACGGTCAATCGAATAAGCAAGACATCTACATTGCGACCCCTCGTCAGAAATCACCGCAAATGAAGAATACTGCATCGGAAAATAACTTTTGTTTAGAGTTGGGTATCACATGGGTTCCGCTCCGCGAGGCTTCAAGCCCGCCGTACTATTTCCACAGGAGTCAATCATGATGACGATGACTGCAGACTCTCCCTAATCGGCCTGCCGTTGCTAAACTCCTCCATATAGACCCTCCTCAGCTCGAACCCCACCTCGACGGTGATGAGAATGATGATGATCCATTCGAGCCGGTGGCCTTTCTTTTCACTAGACATCTCCCGCATGACAGCGACCAGCTCATTGGCGTAGTCGATCCGCGTGTTCAGTTGGGCAATGCGCGGCTCCACGTCCAGCACTTTGCCCACCCGGTCGTAGTACTGCTCCAGCTTCGATTCCTTATCCCAGAACAGGTCAGGGAGAGATTCGGCCAGCTCGTACTCGTTGAGCTGCGATCGCAAGCTCAGCAGCTCGCCCGTCTTCTTCAGGATGAAGCGTTTGGGCTGGTTCATCTCGGAGCCGCCCTTCAGGGTGATGGCCACGGGCCTGGCGTTCTCGTTGAACTCTTCCATTTGGTTCTCTAGCACCGCCAGTTTCGGGCTGCGGGCAAGACCACTGGAGAAGGCAGCCTTGGCCCAGGTCAAATCGCCGTTCGAGCCATTGCTTTCGGCGATCCTGGCCTTTGTACCCAGTACAACTTCCTCGCCTCGCATATAACTGGTATCCCTCGACTCGTCGGTCGTGAACATGAGCTCTTCCATTTCAGCGCGGTTGACATGGGGCACCTCGGCGGCGCTGAACAGTTGCTTGGTAGCAATCTTCAGGACCACACTGGAAGGGACAGACCAGGCCACCACGGTACCGGAGTCGAAAACGAAGATGTCGCCCTTTGCTGCTCTCGCATGTATGACTGTAGTCGTGTTGAGACCCGCCGCGTCCGGGTCGATATCGTAGTTGTGCAGACTCAGGATTTCCTCAACCTTTTCCATGTCGAAGGATTGCGCAACGCAAATCGCCAATATTTGGTTCTCGTAGTTGACCTCTGGCGCTTCCGAAACCCATGTTGAACTCTCCTTCTTCGCCGCAGCTTTCTGGATCTGTGTTTTCACCGCGGCGCTTCGGCGCTTTTTGGATGCAACCGGTCTCGGAGTCCGTGACTTGGCTGCCGCCACCGAGAATCGCGGGGTTGCTGTGCTCTCGCGTGCTCCGTCTTCCGCTGCCTCGAATGCGGAGTCGTCGCCTTTTTCGCCATTGGCAGCGAGCAGGCTATTGGAGGTGAAGAAGTTGCGCCGCCGGGGAAGGGCTAGAATGGAGCTCTGGTGAAAGCATCGTTTGGGACGTGGGGTCGAGATAGCCGTGTGCAGCCCACGGTTTACCGAGCGGCCGAGCTGGTGGATTGAGGGGCGCATTGTGGCAGCGCCACTATCAGAATGATATGAGTGTCACTGGATATGTGTACGAGCGAAGAAGTCAAAAAGTAGTGAGGTGAACAGAGATGTTTTATTACTCCCAATAAACGCCAGTGCTTGTTGGAATCGGGATCTATCAATTGATCGGGTTGGGTGGTGTGAACGCTGAATGTTGAGTTAGTGCGCGGGTAGAAGTCAGAACTCTAACCATCAGGACCCCCAAAAATGCCGACTTCCAGAAGGGAGAGGCCCGCTGAAAAGTTTATCGATAGTGCGTCATTGCGATTCGCGGGTGGTACCGTTGTAGAGCCCCCCATTATGCTTATTTCCATACCTGAAACTAGGCGATTGCTGCTTTCAGTCCAACAAGTCTTGGATGCGACGACGTCTTTCTTTGCCCTGACAACAATGCCGCCAATATAACCGCACCCAGAAGATGGCCGCCCAGGGCAAGTTGGTCTCCCAGGGGAGAAGCCTATGGAGTCCCCAAGGGGCGCAGGCCCAAGCCCAAGTGCTTTCGCGGCTGACGACGACCCGAAAGCATCGAAGTCCTTTCCTGTCCCAGTCCCCGAAACGCGTGTTAGGCCTATGGCTGCAGCGCGACGACTACGAGCAGCGAAAGCGATACGGTTATTTGTTCAGGTCAATGGCACGGATGAAAAACGAACGCTTGCCGCTTATAACACTCCAGAAATTGATGAGGAAGGCGCTTGCTGAAGAAGAAGAAGAATGGGAGGGAAAAGATGCGACAGAAAGTGACAAAGCCATGTCCCGGTATGCGGGTCTTCGAGCTATCATCAATGGTACTGATCCCAAAGTATGGCAAGATCAATTGAACAGCCTCGCTGCGCAAGGATGGGACGAGGAGAAACTCGACCATCTCGTTTGGATTCTGTCGGCCGACACCGCAGATGCCAGGATCGAACGCTTCGTTTCCTCAAACTCGCCAAAGCCGGTGTTTCTTCTGGGTTTGCTCTTACACAGTGACCAGCATATCCGAAAGCCGAAATCACTACGGACAATAATTGGTTATGTTCAGCAAAACCACACATCTGTCACTGAGGATGCTGTCTCTTCGACGAACCTCGAAGTCACAGACTTCATTCGGATACTCGAGAGACTTATAAGACATGCGCAGAGGCTATCTCCTAGCATTATTGAAGAAATTGGCCACCTTACGCGTTGTTATATTCAGAGCATACCGTTGGAGGCCCCCTTCAGCGATACTGAAAAGGATGACCAGGACAACCAGGGCGACCAAGGCAACCAAAGCAAACAGGGCAAACCTGCGAGCAATGGCTATCATAAGCGCTGTTTTGTCTTTAATTCTGCCCTCGACCTGCTGAGCCGACCTGCCCCCATGCAGCCACTACTCGATAGGGAGTTCAATTGGAACGCGCAACGCCTGCTGCTACATATGTCAGATACAATGGCTCGCCCTCTGGTTATCGAAAAATCAAGCTATGCTGCGATACGCAAAGTGATGGTGGGTCTGAAGAAATCTTCGGCTGAGAGATGGGTCGCCATGAGGTACAGCAAGTCGTGGCCTCCATATCGTCAAGATTTCGATGGTCATGATACCAAGCGGACGCATCTGGATGACCAATCGCGTAGTGTGAAAGCTGGGTCTCTCATGACGGATGCTGGTTACGCCGAAGACGACTATGACCGGGCTCTAGGGGCTTTAGGGGGTATGACTCTGGGTTCGCCTACAGTGCAGACTCGCAGCCAGCCTCCGAAGGAATGGAAGGATGATGATGACAGTCGCCAAAACTTCTATACCATGTGGGCTATGAAGATAAGGTCTACTCGCAATGCCCAAGAGGCCTGGAGGCAATTCAACACATTCAGCGATACAGAGCCGAATCTCCAAGTCTACACTGAGATGTTCCTGAAGCTCCAACCTTCGAGATCGAGGATTGAACCTAGCCCCCAAAGTTACCCGGGAGATGCAAGAGAAGTCTTCCCTGTTCATGAGGCCAATTTCAGTGAGTATGAGCTCGCCAGGCTAACACCGCCTGATATTGATGAGCTGTACAAGCGTATGATGAACCACAAAATCAAGCCAAGCGGAACCTGCCTGCAATATCTCGTCTCCAATGCAAGCACTGTGGAGCAAGGACTGGAGTATCTTCGCGACAGCCCTCTCGACCCCGAGGCAATCAAGCAGCTAGAGGTGGGGAATGCCCATTTCCACTTTGGTGTTTTGAAGCGCATCCCTTTGCTCGTCTTCAGTAGCTACGTGCAGCTGCTCTGCAATCTGCAACCAAACCGCGGGAACCGGCAGCATCGGCAAAACCGGCCGTACGGGGAGCTGCATCGTGTTCGTCACGCCATTGAGCTGGTAAAAGCGCGTCTGCGACCAAATACCTCGGAGTGGGCATCGTTCCGACCGCCATGGCAGGTGATATGCAGAACACTAGCACGACCCTATGTCGCTGTGCTCGGCGGTAGTGATATGGCCAATGCAAGGGAAGCTCTGCGTTTGCTTCTTGACGTTTACGAGCTGGCCGAACGCGCAGTAGGCCCCGACACCGAGATCCTCCTTTACATGTGCCGGGCATTGCAGAAGGTCGTGATGTTGCAATACCCCGAGATTCTTTCTGTGCACGATGATCTCGTGGATGAAGCTCATCGTAAAATGACTGCAACGTTTAAAATGTTCAGCTCTCACCTGTCAGAAAACGACTGCAAGCGATCGCAGTCGATCGGCCCGGTCCATCTGCATACGTATATGCGCACGCTCGCGATCCTGGGTGATTTGAAAGGCAGGACCAGCCTGATGCGCTGGATCCTCTGGAACAAGAATTACTTTGACAAGGAAGCAGAGAGGAGTGGTCGGGGCCAGGCCATGTTAGCCAAGACGCTCTGTGCTTTCGAGGCCTTTACGGGGCCGATGTTGCAGAGAGACCAACGCACCAAGTTGGAGTCGATGATAGAAGATTCCCCTTGGCGATGGCCAACGGAAGAGGAAGTACAGGACTATATCGAGTCCGACACTACCGGGGTATCACAAAGATTATACGACGAAGTTAATGGAATAGACGACACTGAAATAGCTGACAACGAAATTACTGGCGACCACCAAGTGGTTGGCGAGCAGCTGGCTGGCTACGGAATAGTTAGCTGAAATAGATGCTCATGTAACTCGGCTATTAGAAATGTATAATGAATGCAGTATATAACATTATGTTCCATAAAAAGAAGCATCCGTCATGACTGTTCGACCAGCCTCGAGTAGGTACATATGTATACCTACTTTGTCCATTGTCGTTCTGCGACCAGCTCATTCCATTCCATGGGGGAGGCATGCAATGAATGAATGCGTGCCGGCGCGCTTGACGGGATGAAGTTACTAGGGAGGAGGGAGGCTGGGGCTGCCCCGCATTTTCAGGTACCCGACAGCGCTTATTGGTGTGGCGGTGGCCTGTTGTTTTTAGCGGCCTCCTTAGACTTCAGGGGACCTTCAGGCTAGACGCTAGACCCTGTGCGTCGGGCCCAGGAACACGGTCATACTGCGCGCATCCATCGTATCGCCCGCCATGCCGCCATGCCGCCATCCCATATCCGCATCTGACCTCATCTCCATCTCCATATTCGCCGCCACCAATGCCACAGACTTGCTTCATTCCTATGCATATTCCATGTTTGCTCATTATTGGCTAGTCTGCTAGCCTGGCTACAGGACATTCGATTCCACTTGGGCAACCTACTACTCTATTTGTGGTAATATCCCTCCTTGCTAATATAGGCCCTTCTACACAGCGATTGAGATATACCATCAAGTATACGTTTGTGGCTCCATCCAGTCGCACTAGACTGCCAAATCCTGGGAGATTCCAGTTTACTGAGCCGCTAGCCCTGGTGTCTGCTGAAGCCCTCACTCACCAAAGCTGTACCACTCCATATCGCGCGGCGTCCAGCCACCAACTTGGGAACGGAGGAGCATGCCAGCCTATGACACATAACAGGCTTTGATTGGTCATAAAAACATATGCCACCGCCCCTTGATCATCAATTCTCTCTGAGCAGTAGACAGGTCATGCGCGACCATCTACATGCTCCTGGGCCAGACTACGATGATGTTCAAAGCGATGGTCAATGGGACGATCATTGGACGGAGAAATGGGCCGAAGGAATCTCAGAGGGTATGGGGTTTGGCCTCGATGATCTGCGCGAGAACTCTCCGGTCGAGGAAACTATTATAGATCAGGAACATGATTACTCGACATGGTTCAAGTCTACGATTACATCTGACTTGAGATTTCCCCAGATAAGTCCTGTCCCTTGGCCAAAATCTATCGATGGCAATGATTATGGTGATGGTGAATCGCGGTCTTGCAGCGACCAAACCACAAGTGGCCCAGATCTGGGCCCTCCATCCAGGAACTTTGTGGTGGCACTTCCGACCTCAACTCTTACCAACCCGAAATCGCAGTATCAAGGGTTCGTTCCCCCGGCTCCAAAACGGAGAGAATGGCAAGCAGTTGATGCGCTACTGGAAGTCTTGGAGGAGACCGGGGTCGAAGCTGGGCCTGACTACATGGAGTTTGAGCTCTCTGATTTCACCATCTATGTCAACTCTTCCCACTACCCCTTAGAGTTGCGACCGCTCCAACATCTATGCACGCGGAGCGCATCTGACACGTTCTATTTTGATGGCGTCCTTAGCGCAACAAATCCAGTGTCAGGTACGACAATGAGATTCTACGTTGAAAGAATCCCATTCCGAGAACTGCCTATTGAGGCTTACGACGAGGAAGACGACACGGTCAAGAGCATCTGGATCCGCTCAGATCGGAACAAGAACAAGGAACTATACTATAAGCTTGGCACACCATCACGCGAATACGAGAGATTCCATACGCCGTTTCTCTGGGTCGCGGATTTGGCGCACCACGTCATCACATACTGTGCCTACTTACATTCTAAGGGCCGAAAAGCTATGCTGGAAGACTTCCAGTCGCGCTTCAAGATTTTCCTGTGTCGTAAACATAAAGAGTCGGTAGTGTTTCAGATATGGGCTGCAGCACACGGCAGTGACGACTTTCGCACAGCGGTAGTCGCAAATGTCGATTTCATTTGGAAAGAAGCTGTTGGAGCAGGCGATGAGCGACCTGACGCACCCATTCATCATTTCTGGAAGGAGATCAGTGGGGGGTTCTACAAGCCGAATCTTTCACCTGCAGCTCAAACCTTGATTGAAGATGACGAGGTCGAGGATGGGATCTACGACGAACCCACAAAATCCACGAAGAAGCAACGCGGAACGGAAGCGAGTGTTGCTAAGACAATTGTGACGCCATATATGTACGAAGTATTCAAGGACATGCCGTTTGGAAATGTGCTCGAACCGACAGGCCTAGCCCCAAAGGTCCAAGATCTTCAGACCGCGATGGTTGAAGGAACATCTCAGTTTTGGGAAGACAGCAGGGGCCGCGCTTCCGAGGGAAGTACTCCATGTGCAAAATCCGATATTGAAGGGCTCGCTCGCTCAATACGGCCCGGAGATGTTATCTCGACGCACCCCGACGGAGTGGAAACCGATACTAAATGGAAAATCGAAAAGTCAAATCATCCAGGACAAGATCATAATTGGTACGGCGTGGTGCAGAAAGCTCACGAGTCTAGGAAAACTAGATTGTTCGACGTGATCTGGTTATACCATCCAAGAGACACTCCTTGCGGGGCAATGAAGTATCCCTATGGTAACGAGCTGTTCCTATCAGATCTTTGCAACTGTGACGGCCTAGGCAAAGTTGACGCAAAGGATATAATAGCCAAACATGATATAAAATGGTTCGGTACGCCTGCCGATTCCGGCCTCTTTGTTCGGCAAACGTATCTTGCGAACGAGAAGAGATGGGTGTCGCTCAAGGAGACGCATCTGCACTGCCAGCATAATAAAAAGGAGACGCCACCAGGTTTGGCAACTTATCGTCCAGGAGACACTGTGCTTGCCAAAGTCGGGCACGAGTATTTACAAGTATTCGAGGTCGATGCAACTTTTGAGCAAGATAAACAACACATGGTGCGACTGCGCCAGCTTTTGAGGCGGAAAGAAGTAGATGGAACGGCATGGCAATCTCCCCCAAATGAATTGGTTTATACTGACCAGTTGGTCGAGATGAAGTTGGATGCAGTTGTCCGACGATGCGTGGTACGCATTTTCCGTTATCACGAGCAGTTGGATAGACTGGATGAGAAGATACCTGCCCCATACGATCGCAATGGTACCGGTGACACTTTCTTCATCACCCACAAGAAAGTGAGCGATGGACAGGGCGAGGCCTGCTACACGCCTCTGGCAGATGGCGATGCTCCAACAATGCGCCAAGGATTCCATCCTGACCACGCGACCAAACATCCCAGGCTCAGCGGATTGGATTTGTTCTGTGGCGGCGGTAACTTTGGCCGTGGTCTTGAAGATGGCGACGGCATCGAGATGAAATGGGCCAACGACTTGGCCCCGATGGCCATTCATACTTATATGGCAAATGCAAAACACGGCTGCAGACATTACCTTGGCTCAGTGGATGATCTACTTCATGGAGCAATCACAGGCGCGAAAGGCGTACCACAACCCGGAGATGTGCACTTTATCTCGGGCGGTTCGCCTTGCCAAGGCTTCTCTGTACTCACGAATAACAGGAGTACACTGCAACAACGCAAGAACCAGTCGCTCATCGCCTCCTTCGCCTCCTTCATTGATCTCTATCGCCCGTATTATGGACTGCTCGAGAACGTTGCTTCCATCGTGCAACCGGAGAGCAAGAAGGAAAAATGCTTCTTCTCACAACTCGTCTGTGCTATCGTCGGCCTCGGATACCAGGTACAGATCCTCCCACTGGAGGCTTGGTCGTTCGGTTCCGCGCAAGGCCGCATCCGGCTGTTCCTGCTCTTCACGGCACCGGGGGTGCGGGCACCCAGATCGCCGTACCCATCGCACTCGCACCCCCCTGGAACCCAGCAGAGGAGTTTCGGTAAAATGTCCAACGGGTTACCGTTTGGTGAGCGCTATTTCGGACTTACGCCCTTCAAATATGTCAGCGCGCAGGAGGCTGTTCACGACCTGCCCTGTATCTACGATGGTTTGCCCGATTACTGCGTAGGATGGCCGGATCATAGAACCTTTGGGTTCACGGCAAATTTGAGAGAGCAACTGCAACTCGTCCCCACGCGGCCGTGGGGAATGAACTATCGAAGACTGTTCTTTGACTGCGACGGACGGCCGATTCGTGGGAAAAGACAGGATATCGACCGAGAGGTGTTCAGGTCGAAGACGGGAAAAAGTGAACTGAGAACAGGATCGTCCTCGCAAGGGTGGGGCCGAGTCTATCCAAACCGTCTGTTCCCGACAGTCACGACGAAATGTGCCTTAACCGACTCAAAGATCGGGAGAATCAATCATTGGGATGAGACCCGCCCTCTCTCGATTATGGAGATCAGACGAGCTCAAGGTTTCCTTGACCACGAGGTGGTTCTTGGCAAGCCCAACAGGCAATGGCATATTGTGGGCAACAGTGTCGATCGCCATGTTGCTCTAGCACTTGGTCTAGCCATCCGCGAAGCTTGGTTTGGAACTCTTTGGGATGATAATGTGGAGAAACAACCGCAGCAGCAGCAAGCTCTGCATGAAAGCAGCGTGGACCACACTAGTCAAGGGCTGTTGTCCGTTGAGGCCGATGGGCTCACCACGCCAAACGAGATCAAGCTTGTGTCGTATGAAGGTATGGGCCTTGCAGCAGACCTGACCACCGAGTCGTCTGATGAAGATAAGGTCTTCAGAGACACACCAAGGGGGACAGATGATATTACGCCGGCTACTAGTGTTGACGGGAACGATGATGCCGGCGTATCACGCGAGAGAGGTCAAAAAAGGCCCAACCCTTTTCTCATCGAATTAATGTCGAAGAAACTGCGAGAAAGTGCGGACTCGAGATGAGGAAAACTTGCTTGGACGAGACTTATCTGAGACATATGTGCTGAAAGATGCTAGAATATTACCCTTTACACCTATATGTAATAGAGTCTTTCTTGTATGATCGAATACAGGGAAAGAGAAGAAGACTTTGGCATGGCATGGCATGGAGTAGAGGCAAGTGGTTTGGGCTACAATCGGATGTATTGATCCGTACTTTGTTTAATGCCACATATAACAAGCAACATAGCGTTACCAACTTATATTGAACCCTCCCTGTGCACGTATCTCCACGTTGGCGACTGACAATGCGATGATTTCAGTGGCACCTCCATGTGATAAAGGGATGGTTTACGCCAATCTCTGGGCTTTGAGGGACTGATCAATATGAGCGTTAAATTTCTCAAACGTGAGAGATAGCCCTCATGGGTGCCTTGGAATTCTATGATGACGCTATTCAGCGCTTATTTCTGTTTCGCCTGGTTGATAGCCACGCATTGGCATGAGTAGCTAAGCTGTCTTATATACGCCGCCGCCCTTTGCGATAAGCACCTAGATATATCCCATTCGGCCCGTCTGCTGGACCTACTGAATCTGCTCTTTATCTCATCTGGAAGTGATCGCCCGCCAACTCTTCAATGACCTCGTCGATCTGTAACCATTTCGGCATGATCTCTACACGATAGCTGGTGGTGGTGGTGGTGGGGATCAATCAGTTGATGACCTACTTCGAGGGGGAATGGCAGGCTTGCTGCCAGCCTCCGCAACGGTCATGATCCTCGTTCAAAAGCTCTGCGGTTGCGAGGACGCCTTCATTAAGTTGAGTGGTGACCTGGGGTTTGGGGCTCTCGGTTCTCCTCACTTTCCCTATCACTGGAAAAGAACGTATCCACTACGGGATGAGAGCAGAACACGAAGAGAACACCATCCCACGCGCATTCTAAAGAAAGAGAATAAGAAGAAGAGGGAAAAAATATAGGTTCGGTCTCCGCGGCTATGCATCAATCTCAGGCGCGACGAGCCATAATTCTCCTGAAGCTGAAGCCCAAGCCTAGACGACCTAGGCATGTCCCTTCCTCCCCCGCCGCGCGACAGATTCGAAGTCCACCAGGCTTCGATGCCCGATACTGCTACTGCTCCTGCTACTTCTGCTTTTGCCCCTGCTGCTGCTACGTTACCCACATCATGGACGGACTCGTACACGAGGAGACCCCGGCGACCTGCTACAATACCCATCGAGAACCAAGTGGGGTCGCTGCCTTATAACACCATCTGCAGCTCCCCACGACAGATCCATAGCCAAAGTAGCAGCAGCAGCAGCAGCAGCAGTGGCAGTGGCAGTGGCAGTAAACACCACCAGCAGCCTGCAATGGCAGTCTCACGACCCTACCCCGTACCACTGCAGCAACACCAATCAACCTTAGAGCACGACCCGGAGTACCATCCACAGCAGTCCGTATACGATCGACAGCAGCAGCAGCAATCTCAGTATCAGGCGTACCGTCCCAATATCCAGACCGTGGACTACCAACAACAGCCATCGCCTTATCAACAGCCGCAACAAGAGCAGGCGCTACCATGGCCTGCGATCCCGCCACGAGCACTGCAGATGAGGCGCGACTCCTCGCGCACACTCGCGCCGACCACGGTCCCAGCTGCCCTGAGCTCAGTGACTGACCTAGCCACTCGGAGCTTGAGTCTATCCAGGCATGCCGTGACAGGAGAAGAAGGGCCCGGGTCGTTAGTTGTCAGAGGGGATGAGAATAGCAGAGCATCGCCGGCTGTGGCCATGATGGTAGTGATGAATCCTTCCGGGAATGGCGAGTTGCAGACATACGGCGGCAGCACACTAAGCGGTTACGACAGCAGCGGGTATGTACTAGCCACCAACACTGCCCCTGAGCCCCTTGGGCCCCGACCTCTTATCGTGTGACATCAACACTTCCGTCTAGTATACAAGACTGCTGACCGAAACGGATTTAGCACCAGTCGCCACAACAGCACAGACAGCCGCTCGAGCGTCAGAAAGGGCCTTCTAGCGCCTCCGGCAGCAGCGCGCGAGGAAGACACGGGTGCGGCCAAGCGACACCGGGCGGAGCGTCGCCGGTTCCGCATCATGGCGAGCCTGGGGACCATCACGGCCATAGCCACGGTAGTTCTGGCTGTTTTCACGGCGCTGAACTTCTACTATAAGGTACAGGCTTGAGAGGAAGATGAGAGTTCGAGGGGGGAAGAGCTAGTGTATGCTTGGACGGATAAACCGTTGGGCCCCTTGTAGAAGATACGATGGCATCAGCAAAGCCTTCCAATATGTGATAAGCATGCGCGGCGGCTTCTAGGTCGGGGTTATCGGGCATGCTATCAAGTGTCGCACCTGACGCAGTAACTTATCGGCGTGCGATTCCGACAAATTGAGAGGCATAAGTCTTTTCCTTGAAGTCGACACCCTTCTGCCAAAGGTTCCTGAATATTGCAGTTGCATCGCTTATGGTGGTGGCGTAATATCCATTTTGAAGCGTCTGGATTCTGTTTGATCACCATGTCGTTTGTGTTAGTGGCCCTAGTAGATAGAAAAACTCGAAATCACAAACAACATTCTCATAGTCAACGAGCATCAAGTCTTGACCATCAAGCCCGTATCCTACTTCGTAGGCATGAAGATTGCAGGGTTCAAGACGGTGATATTTCGCCACAATTTTTCGGGTTTTTTTTTTCTTTCCAAGTGAAAGTACCCGAGGTAATATGATGGTTTGCACATGAACATGGCGATTCATTTTGCCCTTCCCATGGGTGCAATGTGGAGGGCCTGTACCATTCACTCAATACCCCCCACGAACCCACAAGACCTTTCATCACAAATCCCGTATAGGAGAGTCAAGGGAAAGATGGCCGACCCTATAGTGACAGTCGGGCTAGGCGACCGAAATACCCACGTAGACGTTCCAGCGTCAACACATACGCTCTTGGGCTGATGCTGGCTCTTGTTTACTAATTCTTACGAACGTCAGCCCTCGTCGCATGGGAACCAAGCTCCTAGAAGATTCGCATTCTCAGGGCCCTATTTGGTCTTCTACTCCGTGCTCGCCTGCTGGAGTTGCACATACCAATCGACAATGCCATTTGGCACTACATTGGCGGTTGCGATCCACGAAACAAGAGGGGCCTGCCAAGACAGACTCGTCCGTTGATAGTACGTGGACAAGAGGAGACACCGGTCCAATCCCCGAGGTCGGCGATGGTGGTCACGGATTCGTCACTTATCAAAAATAGCGACTCGGCTGAAAGACTCGATCGAATCTGCCTCAAGATCTATCACTTCAGCCCTACCGGGCTAGAGAGATTAGCGCATGTCGCTATTGCCCCACATTAGGTTACATCGAGTAACCTGGAGGTGACCATGATTAGATGGTGGATAGAACCCCAGAACCCCAGATCGTGGGTCTGTGGGTTCGATTGGGCTCGACTGTTACGCGAAATCTACCTACATCAAACCTGATGACGCGGCGTGGGCAGGTAGGATCTGGGCAAGGCACGACGAGGACATGTAACGTTGTCCGGTGCTTGGAGCCTCAGCTGGCAGCTGGGCCCTGGGAGAAGCATGGGGTCGGGAACTCGGTCCCGTATTGATTGACGTTGACGCTGCAGCCGCGCAAGCTTCCACAAGACCCGCGCGTCTAGGCTTGCCTTGCCGAGGAGGGATGATCGAGGACATGGATCATGTCGCACGAAGAAAGGAGTTTTGTTCTGCATGTGTTCAACGATCCATTGATAAGAATAGCGAGAGCCGTGTCGCCATGCATGAGTGTACCTTTGGCGAGCCGGTATTGGCGGAAGCATGGCCAATCGCAAGCCAAATCGCAAGCCAAATCGCAAGCCAGCCCAGTTCTGTGCTTAAAGGTTGGGTGCACCTGCGTGAACTACAGAACCGGGTGCTGAGGTCGATGGTGCAGACCATTGGCGAGTCATCTTTTTCTGCTGCATTGCAGTACCAGTCTTTGATTCCGATTTGCCCGTCTCTTGGCCCCTGAGGCTGACGCGGTTTATTGAGTTTTGCGACAAGATCGGCCCTCGAAACGACTGGAAGGTCGAGATGTCACAAGAAATTCATATGACAGAGATGCAAGGAGAACGGAAGAGAACAAAAGACTACAGTCCCAGGTACGGCCCTAATTGTCCCTCGCGACACTACGTCCTAAAGGCACGCCAGGAGGTGATGATGGTCGTGCATTCAGCTGATGATATGCGGTGACCATCTGCATCAGGCTCAGCTGGCCCTGGATCGGACGGGGATACAGGCACGGACGTTTAGACGCCGGTGATATATGGCTGACTTGGGGCGTGACAGCCGGCCAGACGTGTGGCTGAGATATGCATACCTTCCATTGTCGACTCATGAAATCAGCCACCAGACGGGACGGTTATTTAGGTATGTTATAAGTTTAGTGACATATGCAAATGCATGTGGCGTCGCAGCTAGGTCTAGTTGTTCAACATCAAGCTCTTGGGATTGCCGTCGGACCATCCATCAAACAAGGCGAAGATGGGTGGTGAAAGGCAAGGTGCTTTGGAGGCTCAGTGTCCAGACGAGAGGCACTAACCAAGCGGGTGGCCCTGGTTCGGAGTTGGGAGTGTCAGAGTGTGATCTGTCTATCATTCACCTGCACGTCCCGATGAGAGGAAGGGAGCGAATGGCTCGGTTGCGCGATTCTTCATGCTTTTCCCTCTGACAGAAGGCCCTTGTGACCGACCGTACACAAGTAGCAGGGCAGTTTCGGCGGCGGCGGCTTTTAATGGAAATGTTTTTCCATGTATCAAATAGGACCGGGCTGTCAGCTTTCAAGATGAGAAAATTAGGACGGCATCGGAAGATAGATGCATGTAGACGGACAGACCAAAAAAAAAACCAAAAAAAAAACCAGTGGTTCCTGACTGACTTCTGGGCAAGTGAATAAGTACTTAGGCAACCATGCAAGTAGAAGTATAGAATGTGTTTATGTACAGATGACGCCGGGGTAGGGTAGGTAGTTTCAGGTTTCACGATTGACCTCCTAGTCTCTCCGCTATATGAACATTTCGTCCAATGAGGAAAAGAAACGGCGACGGTCGAGGTCGACTCTTGATGCGTTGTCACATCACGAAGTGGGAGAAGTGAAATCAGTTCAGGCCAGGCAAAACTTGGCATTTTGATAGTGGGGGAAGCGGGGGTTAGCAGTGAATGGGCTTTGGTGGATGATTTAACCGGAGGTGACAGCAAGAGGGAATTTAAGCCGCCCCAAGGAGCGAGAATATCCCTAACCTGCTTAGTCTCTGTGATATATCACGAGCTCCATATTCCATGTTGGTGCGCGACCCTCGATTCCAGATTCTAATGTCCGTCAGCGACATCGGTTGCCCGTTCTCTCCTCAGCCCAGGTGTAGGTAATTAGGTAGTTGTCTTCGAGCCCGAGAATGTCTGGTTTGAATATTCGATATCGTCCGGCCTCTTGATGATGGCTGTGTCCAGCCAACATGCGATCATAAGGGGGCTTTGCGACTGGCATCAAGACAGGGGAGGGGCTTGCCCATTAGCTCGTAAGTATAGCACTTGCCTGCCCATTTGGATAGATAGGCCGATGTTGACGGTGTTACGGTCCGACTCCAACACCTATACCCCGCCGGGCGCCGCTGCGGCCTATCTTGTCGAACAAACGATCAACAGCACTTATGACTGTTAATTCGTCAAATTCCTGGACTTCTTGGATCAAGGCAGTCGGGGAGATTCTCAGACCGTTGGACCGACCGAAACTGGTTGAACATGGGGTGGAAACTTCCAGCAACTAACCCAGGACACTGAGTGAGTGACTAACCCTCCAGCATACATTCCGTAAGCGCGACAGTTGCATCGAATACCGGCGAGGAGTTGAAACCGACTTCTTATCAAGTTATTTAGATATATGTACATACTTACATATGCATGTACGGTGCATCACTGGAGATGTCGGGCCAATGGTGGAGGTTAGCGGGACATGCAGGATGCCCCGGCATTGTCCTGTTTGCCATGTACCCAGGTCGGCCGAGGAAGAAGCTTCATCATCAAATCATCAAGTCGGCCGTCTCAGATTGCTGACCTGCTAGGTTATCTGTTCAACCGTCGTTGTTCACGCATGAGAGAGTATCCTGTATCCTGTGTCCTGTGGTGTCGCTGTCGCACACAACGAGCCAAGAATAGGTGGGTTTGTGGCCGCCATCGCCATCGCCATCGTCATCACCATCACTCTGCTTCTATAGCTGGCGATTCACATTCTATTTCGAGCATCCAATATTCAAGGCTGTTTGTGTCTAAGCCTACCAACAAGTCAATCGAACGAAGTTTCCCAAGCAGGTAAGTAATACCACGGGTAGTATATGCCATCGGTCCCGCTACCATGCACTACTACTACTACTACTACTACTACTACTACTACTACTACTATTACTACTACGTACTACTGCTACTGCCAAGCTGCTACTCCGTACATATTTTAGCGGCCGAGCTCTTCGTCACAGTACCTACTACATCCACACCCCCAGGCAACATGAAGAAGCTATTAGTGAATCTCTCGTTTGCAAACCAACAGTCAGCCAGCAAGACAGACAGACCTGGAGCCTGGTGTCATTCATATCTACTACCTCCTACCTCCTGATGCCGGCATTATTTAGTAGCCGGTATGTCTTCGGGTACTACTGCCGGTCGCTAATTGCACACTTGCCTGGATGTCCTTATCTGGGTAGAGCGAGGGTTAAATGGAAAAGGGTTCATCGGATGGTCGTATAAGCCAAGAAAAAGAATACGCTGGAAGAAACCACTCAGGGCATTAAGCGAGTTGTTCGCACCGCCACATCACGCCGAAGCAATTGGATTGTTTTTTTTTCCCTTCCCTCTCTCTCTCTCTCTCTCTCTCTCCCCGTTGCAGAGCCGTCCCGGCCAACATAGCCATTCTTGCTGTCTGGCTACGAGGGCAACCAGCAAGTAGCATCTACTCGCCTCGCTGCCTAGCCCAAGGCCACTGGCCACTGATTAAAGCCCCCTTTCTCATCCTTCTAGTCTAGTGATTTCTTTTATTGTCTTGAAAACCAAGCAGCCTTTCACATCGCCCAAGATGGCATGACTTATAGGTGCTCGTTATGGCTCGACGCATACTTCTTCAACGGCCTGAGAAGAAAAATGCACATCTGCACAACCGAACAGCTGGTTCCGCTCAGAAGTTGGGTCGCGATCCTGATGGCTGCATCGACTGTGGGGATGAGCATTGGCAACAGCAGGCTTGACTGCCAGTCAAGAGAATTGCCGTCGCCGAAGCGGTATGGGAATGTTGAATTAGGTAGTCGGGTAGGTAAAGTACATCAACCATTGTCCGGCTGCTAGGTGGGGGGTAGTAAGGGTAGGTAGATTGTACAGGTAGGTAGGTCGGTAGGTACCTTGATATTCCCGGTCCTGTTTCCCTGTCATGTCTGTCTTTGTCGGCACGAGCCACACAACCTGATAACCTTCAATCGAGCGCACGGGTTGCGGGTACTCAGATGCAAGGGAAAGAAAAAAAAAGACCCGGGATCATGTATGTAATGCGACAGAACAGGGAGGGAGGAGGCGTCAACAACAGATCCCCCATGCCAGATCCATACCAGTAGAAAGTGGCCATGACGGAGCATGGCGCCCTATCGAGCATGTCTCCCGTCTAATTCACAAATGTTCCCGTTCGGGCAGTCGAATGTTGAACTACATCCGATGGACACGAAAAAATCCCAGGCTCGCCCGGGCGAAGAAGCAATACAGGGACAGAAAGAGAAACAAGGAGCTACTCGGCAGAACTAGCCGTTACCAGCCAGCATGCTCACGTTTGCTTCTGGGGAAGCCGGGGCGAGCAGGGGGGAACAAGAGGGCATAATACGACCTGATATGCCTGTCAGTCAGTTATCAGCGGCGCTATTGGGCCCTGCCCGAACGCCGGCGATAGAGTTTGTTGTCATCGCAGGTCGCAGGTCGCAGGCTGCGTCAGGGAGGAAGAAGAAAAAAAACAAATGACGAATGCAATGACACTGTCAAGAACCCTTCTCGGCCTTACAGGTCTTGGCTCATGGTCTGCAATGTAATAAGACTCGGTGGCGGCGCTGGCAAAGCAATCCACTTTGTGTGCATATGCCCCCTGCTGCAGATGTTTCATGATCAATGTACGAACCAAGTGCGTTTGCTCTTGCTAATAAACCCGAGGTCAATTCAGTGACTTGCTTAGTATTTCGGTATCTTTATGATTTCATCAAGCGTTGAATATTCTTACCTACCTGTGTAGAGAATGCAGGACGGAGACCAGGGGTACATGTATGTGACAAGGAACGAAGTATCCAGGAATCTTCATCGCCAAGTGTGACTGGCCTCCTCTTGACTTTTCTTTCTCCATTCTTTGTCTTTTTGACTGCTGCTACCGGTGCTAAACAAGCAATGGGAATTGTTTAAAGCTCGAGTTGTGTGGCACCTCCTCTCCTCCCCCAGCACCCAAGATCGACGTGCAGTATTCGCTGCAGTCACCCGTCCCCTGCCTACCAGGACAGGCCTCCCCGCAGCCCAGCAGCCCAGCAGCCCCTCCTCCCTTTCCAACGCACCCTGTACCTACTACCCGCGCCAGGACTACCCGCACCAGGTATACCAGGTATACCAGGTATGCCAGGTATACCAGGTATGCCAGGTATACCAGCTTGAGGTACTGAGGGGACCACACCAACACTGCCCATTCATTAGACCACACTAACCTAGGCGTAGTTACACTTGGGGGGAAAAAAACCCAAGCACCAAGACCACTTGTCGCCAAATCCTGTACACTTGAACCACCCCCGGGGTCCTTTACTGTTGCCTGTTACTTCTTGAACATGCGAGAGCGAATGGACTGACGAGGAGCCTTTTCCTTGGCCTGCCCATTCGGGGACATATGTGTACTATGTGTACTTGAGTACAATACACTCTGTACCCAGAAGGCCGCATGTACATGGATCTCAGTATATATATACCAACCTGTGCTTGCCTTCGTGTTCGACACTTACCACCCCGCGAAAGACTTGGGCAGGCGCAGCGCATTATTGAGGACCGACACAACCGGAAATCTCACTACTTGAGTCACTTTGCTTCTTGAAGATATCTTTCTCGGATCTACTTTGTTCTTTCAATCTGGGACTACAGTACTCGTATCCCTCAACGCTCAACAACACGATCTAAGAACACCCGCAACACCGTACATACGTACTACAGCTTCCACTTACCTTAGGTAGCATACCGCGCGCCTTCAGACCTCGTCTCGTAGAGGTTGCCGGTCTTCACATATACACTGCGACACAGTAGGACCTCGGCTACTGCTTCGTCAACGTCCCAGACTTGACCCAACAGTTTTGCATCTTCCATCGGGCTTTCCTAAGTCACTTGACATATCACACCTCAACATATCGATTCGCCCACTGCCAGAAATCGACGATTGGTAGTTGCCCAGACAACAAGTAGTGTTGATGCCAGCATCGACCGAAGCAAATCAGGGGTCGTCGAGGTGAGTCGATCGAGATGTTTTGAGTGACGTCGTGAAGACCAAATGTGCGCATAACTGACCCGGCCATAGTGGTGGAGGCGGCGGCGGCGATCGTGCCCGAGAAGATGCTTCGGCAGGACAACATCGAACAGGTCGTTTCTTGCAGGGATCGATTTCGCCCATTGACCGACTGACTGGGTTCGGATTGACTGGCACCACCCCTGAACATAACCGCGACCACTCAGTTTTGTTCCGCCAAGTCGACAATGCGATGAATGCGAGAGCCAGCGATGACTCGAATGCAAGCAGTTCAATCCAGGGCGCGGGTCAGTCGAGTAGCGCTCGGCAATCGCGTTAGTGTATCTGGATTGGTAGCGCCGTTCCTCCTAGCCGCTCTGAATGGCGAAGTGGTGATACAGTCGGTATATGGGCCCTGCGACTAACAGCCCTACGATCGATGCTGCAAGGGCGGTCTATCTTGAGAGCCAGGGTAGCTTGGCACTGGTCCGGGAGCACATTACTCCGAGGCGCGGGGTCTCGTCCCCGATGACCTCACAATGAGGGGTTGAGATCAGGAGACAGGCGCCCGAAGACGACGAGACGGCGACGGCGAGACAACAAAATCAATGAGACGTAATGGTATAAGAAGAGGGAAGAGGGAAACTACAGTGGTAGTTCCCTGGCTTCGACCAGTTTGGAAGGAATGTAATGAATGTCTTTGATTGTGTGATGGAGTCAGCAAACTTTTGCTGTCCGTCACGTTATGGGCGGGAAAGGAGGGGTAAGTCGTGCTCAGGAGCTGGGACTGAGTTGGGCTGCAAAGCTTCATCTTCATGGGAACCCTTCGAAGGGATCTCAAGGGTTCGAAGGACTTGGGCCTGTAGTTATCATGATGGTTATGATGGACGTGGACACGAGGAAACGCTTTGTAGTGATGAGAAAAAGGGGGTTGGAAGAGGAAGAGGAAGAGTCTGTTTTCATTGTCTCATTCGGGTTCTGATGGTGTCAACTATATTGATCGGCCTAGCCAATCAAGTCCCCCTCAGCGACAGCAAGTGTTGTCAGCTGCACTCCAAAAAGCACTAGCCACCCACCATCTCTCATCTCATTTATACCCGCATGTAACTTATTACTTATCCGTATAGGTTATATATATCCGTAATTTCACAATAATATTCTCAATAGCCATTTGGTCTGCATAAGTCTGAAATCCACTCACTGCGTGTTCTGGCTGGTAATTGTAGAGTTGATCAAGACTCGGGGTATCTTATATGAGCCGTACGTAATTCTCCTTGCAGAAATTGTATACCAATCTTTTGCAATATTGGTCAATGAACTAAGGACAATAGCAGGTGGTGTTTATATTCGTGAATAAGGGCAAAACCGGGCCTCGCTGTTACGTCCGTTTGGGACTGTGCAGTATCACTCTCAATAAGGACACTATAAAAATATACAGTTATTCATGATGTGGCCGATATGCTAGTAGGGTTATCCTCTACTGGTAACTATGTTCTATCAATCCACGGTGCCTGAAGGCAGAACCGAGACATAATCCAGGGGCGCCTGTTCGCCGCCGTCCGGCTGTCCCACGATCTTCAAGACATCGCCCTTGGCCGCCTGCACGCCCCTGAAGTAGATGCGGGTAGCCGAGTGACCGTCCGGATAGGGGGAAGCCGTGTATCCCAGCTTGTCCTCGTGGTTTCCGACCCAAGTACCCAGCGACTTGTCGTTCAGGAAGATCTCGTAGCGGGCACGGCCGCCCTTCACGTCAAAGTAATTGACGGCGATGTCATACGTGCCGGCCTCGAAGCGCTCGTCGAGCTTCGCTGTCGCGGTACCCGCCGTCGTGTTCGAAGTGGTCCGGATCGCATGGAACCCCGACGCCGTCTCGAAGGGGTCGACCTGGATGACAGTGTACCCGTCCAGCTCCATGTCCTCGGCCTCGATCCGCCATGGGTGGTTGCCAACGCGGCCCTGCTCGTCTTTGATGCTCGACTTGTTGAAGTAGAAGTCGTTGATGGCGTCGCGCCAGACCAGCGCGTGACCTGCCTGGTACTCGAGCCGAAACGCGACCTCGTCGTAGCGCTCGGCGTCGATCAGCCCCTTTACGGCCTCCCACTGCTTGGGAAACGTCTGCGCCACCGCCGCGCCGTCGTAGTGCGCGTCGTAAAAGTGCTGGATCACGGTCTTGCCCGACTTCAGTTGCTGGGTGTACGGCACATGGTGGAACCAGAGGAGCAGGTCGTCGGGCGTGGTCTCAATGTCCTCATACATGGCTGCAATCTCCGAGGGGTACTGGCCCGAGTAGCCCGTCCCGTTCCAGACCGTGCGATCCATGCCGATCGATTTGGCGTCCGCGCGCGTCCATTGCCCCCAGCCATTGCCGTCTTGCGATTGAGGCTTGGCTATGTTAGCTGTATAATCGAGAAGTAAGTGGGCCAACTGCTTACCTTGGGCCCGTAATGGGGTCCAGTGATATCCGTCAGCGATTGGATGCCCAAATTACCCGTGTAGTTCTCGTGGGCGGGCCAAGACTCCATCGACATCTTGGTGATGGTATCGATGATGGTCCGGTCGGATCCGAAAGTGAGACGCGTCCAGTCTTCCAAGATAGCCACATCGTCGGATGTCGGTTCCCATGCCAGACGACCGTACGCATAAAAGTTGGACATCGCCAAGTGACTCCCTAGCCAGGAAGTATTTGTTCCGACATTGACCACCGCAGCATAGCCTGCAAGCTTTTGATTGAACCGCTCGCCAGAAATAATATCCCGGACCAGGGAGGGCTGGTTATCGACCTTCAAGTCAAAGTTCAAAATAGTCTTCCACAAAGGTGGAAGATAAACCAAATGGCATTGTTGGCCGAGGTATTCTTGTGTAACCTGGAGCTCTAGCACTGTACCTGTCTGCTCCAGGTGGGCGAACAGAGGTGAGACGGGCTCGCGCACCTGGAAATCAATCGGGCCATATTTAATCTGGACAATGACATTGTCGTCGAATTTCCCATCCAGGTCCCGGAAGAAATCAACGGCAGCGTTCGCACGATCTGCCTTCCAGTTGGTCTGGTTGATCTTGTTATCGTAGACGAAGGCGCGGAACATGACGATGGCGTCACCATGGGGCTTGATCGCACGTGCAAAAAGATTCGCGCCGTCGGCAAGCGTGCGGTTATAGGTCAGGGGCCCAGGCTGGGACTCCGAATTGGCCTTGACCAGGACGCCAGCAAAATCCGGGACGTGGTCGTGCAACTGGGTGGCAATGTCGTCCCACCACTCGATAACACCCTGGTCTAGGGGGTCAGCGGTCGTGAGCTTGCCAAGGGTGCGCGGAGAGTCGAAGTTCAACGAAATTCCCATTCGCACACCCCACGGCCGCATGGCGTCGGCAATACGGCCCAGGCCGGCCATGTTGGTCGAGTTTAGCAGGTTGACATTGGCATTCACGTTGTTAACGACGATGCCATTGAGTCCAATAGAAGCCATGAGCCGAGCGTATTGCGACACACGTGTCAGATCCTCGACTATGAGGCCCTCAGCGAAGAAGATGGATGGGCCTGCATAGCCTCTCTCGATGCTGCCATGTGTACCGGTGTCGTCCATGTTGTCCCACTGGTTCACCCATCGGATTGGGGCGCTGGGATTCGACGCATAGGTGACCTCGGTGAAGTTCCCCTGAGCCAGCATAGATAAATACTGGAAAGTACCATATAGCGCGCCGCGTTCATTCTGTCCCACAATCTGAACGGAGTCGCTTTTGATACTCAGCCAGAAGCCGTCACCCCTGAGATCAAGCTCTGGCAAAGCGCCGCCAGTCGTGGCAAAGGCGTCGAGCGTCCCAATGGTTATACTGGAACCATTAGCCGGAGTGTTGGTAACAGGAAGATCCTTATGAAGAATGCCCTTGATGCCCTTGTGCAGCTCTTGGCCAGCGGTGTAGACTGGGCTTGTTTCCGTGCCATTGAGAGCCACAATGTGCGTAGGGACTGACGCTGCTTTTCGAACATTGCATGGCAGAGCAGCGTAGCGTAGCCAGGCGTCAATACCATTCTCTGCGGCTGCGAGACCGAGAGAGGCCGCAAGGAGAACAATAGGCCGCATGGTGCTTGATTTTGAGCCCAATTCACGAGAGGCGTGAGGAGAATTTCTCCTATAAGGCAAGCAGAGGGCGCGCGATCGTCCTTCTTAAGTCAATTTGGAGCGGTGACAGGCATCAGGCCCGTCAGCTCGCAATCGTGGTCATCTCATGTTGCCAATGCTATGTCATGTCGCCAGGCCCATTACCAAGGACACAGTCCTTTAGGCTAAATAGCAAGTGTTGACTTGGGTTCTTGGTGAAATGATGGGTCTATTTCGCTTGTAATCCGATGGATACCTCACGGTCTGCTGATTGCATAGGTATGTAACCTAGGTACATGTAGTATTTTGGCCTGGGGTATTGGGTATTATAGCGGCAGCGAACCCCAGCCAGACCCAGACTTCAGGGATTGGCTGCCCTGGACTTCCCCCGCAAAGAGCTACCATTGGTGCCTTAATTCATTATGCGGGGTTGGTTGGGGTAATGACAGGGCAGGGTAGGCGAACAACGCCTGGGGATTAGATAAAATGGGGAACACCAAGGCAGTACTTACCTCTCTACCTCTCCCGACTACTCGCAAGGATTGTCGGTACGAGGGACCGACCCTGCAGGGCCGGATCAAAAGTCGGGTAACGGGATGGTGCAGACCGAATCATAGGATCTATTGTTTCTTGTATGGGGATGGGGAAACGACACACACATACACACACTAACCACCCCTTGTGCACCCCCGAACATGAAGAACTCGGAAAAAGGGGGTTCGACAGATCGGTGAGAACATTCAGAAGGCCCAATGAACCAAAGATGCTGTAACAGAATCTAATAACATCGAACCTAAACATCAGGTGCTACAAGCTATACTATGCTATGCCATCCTCAAGACTCCCTCAAACCACTTCTCGACCTCACCCCAGTTCTCCTCGCCCATCTCCGTGACCAATCCGACATAGCCGTCGGGCCGCACGATGACCAGCGCACCCTTGACCGGGTCAATGCCGTAACCCTCGTAGGCGCGACCGTGACCCTCGTGGTAGCTCTCGCCGTCGGCGAAGACCTTGTCGTAGTCCCAGCCAAGCTTGGCGTCGAACGGGTGGTACACCTCGTGCAGGTCGCGGAGCAACTCAACCTCGTGCCGGGGCGCAGTGTGCACCAGCATCACGTCGATGATGCTGGGCGGCTGGTCGAGACGGAACCGCGCGGTACCTGCGAACGGGTTGGCCGCAGCGCCCAGCTCGATGCGGGGGGCCCGCGCCAGGATGCCCTTCTCCAGCCGTGCGCCCAGCGCGTTAACCCTCTCGCGCGGCGCCGCCTGCGAGATGTCGCCTCCGAACACCCAGAGCCGGAACCGGCCGTCCGACGGCATCTTGTGGTGCAGCGTCCACGGCCGCGCGTCGCACTGCTCCATGACCTGGTAAGATGGGAACCGCATGCCGGGCTTGCAGTTGGTCGCGGCCGACAACTTGCTCTGTGCTACCGGCGTCCCCTCGTTCTGAACCTCCTTGTCGCTTTCAAGCAGGAGCGCCTTCTCTGGGGGCTTCGAAACCAGAGCCGAGGGGCTATAATTGACGCCTAGCCCGCTTGTGAACTGCACAATCAATTATTAGCACCTTCTAACAACCAGGGATCAGACTATAGCTTCGGAAAGGACGTACCATGTGGCTCATGTTGAAAGCCTTGCTGAACTCCTCCATAGAGACACCGGTCTCATCCAGAATGTCCTTCTGTGGTCGGCCTGAGAAAAGTCGCGAGAACTTGTGGTCGAACTCGATGAGCTCATTCGCAATCTGTTTGCGCTCCAGCTCGTAGGTCGACAGGATTTTGCGAGGCATTATCTTTTTCGCTACTAGGCCGATCTTCCATCCGAGGTTGTAAGCATCGGACATGCTAACATTCATACCCTGGCCGGCCTTGGGCGAATGCGTGTGAACCGCATCTGTTCAAAGTCAGTATAAAAAGACACATCTGATTAATGTCGATGAACTTCGTGTCCATGGTCACAGATGAGACTCACCTCCCGCCAAAAAGACTCTGTCACACTTGGTGAAGTGGTTTCCCACGCGTTGACCGATCTGATACGCCGTCCACCAGTCGCAGTAATGATAATCCAGTTTGTAAGGGCTGATGATCTTCTGGGCAGCCTTGAAGATCATCTCATGAGTGATCTTGCTACGATCGACTCTACCAGCGGGGCCCGCCGAGACTTCGGTGAGTTGAATGTATAGTCGAACGAGTTTATTCTCACGAGGAATAATCATCAGACTTCCGTTGGAAGCGCTGTGAATCATGCATCGTGTTCGGACGTCAGCTGTTTTTCATCAAGTTAGCCACTCAATCTTGGGTCAAGAAAAGTGAGTTTCGCCCCCGAAATCAACAGGATCGAGAAACGAAACAGAAACAAACGTACGGAAATCGGTGATAGGCACAATATCCATGACACCCCAGACAAAATCAGTCATCTCTCCCTGCATCTCATACTTGGGGCCCAGGGATTTCCGTGTCCAGCTGTGTGCGCCATCACAGCCGACGACGTACTTGGCCTTGACGACCTCCTCCCGGACGTCAGCCCGGCCCTTACTCTGTGACAGCATGGCGCCCACGTCATCATCGGCGAGGTTGCTCCGGAACAGCCCGTCGCCCAGGTTGCTCAACCTCTGCGTCGGCGTGGCCTCCTCCTCGGTCAGGTGCCGCAGCGTGACGGTCACCGGGTACGCATCCTCGTCCTCAGCGACCGCCTCGTCAACCTCCAGGGAAGTCGGCAGGACCATCCGCTCGACCTTGAGCGGCGAGGCGGACGGGTCGGCCGGGTGGGGATACGAGGCCGCGATGGCGTCCAGGAAGAAGGCCTCCATGCGCCCCTGATGGAGCACCGACTCGGTGAAACGCGACAAGCCACCAATGTTGTTAGGGGCTCTTTTGTTGCGCTTGATGGTCCCGTCGGAGTCAGGGTTCCAGAACGAAACCTCTGAGCAAGGAGCTCTGTTAGTTATTGTGATTCTTGGCAAGAGGGAGAAAACGCCGGCTGGATGTCATACCAATCATATGATTCGACTCCTTCCAGACCCGTTCTCCTATGCCGAAGCTATCCAATATTTCTAGAGTACGCACTTGGAATCTAGATGATTGTTAGTCAACGGCTGAGAAATAGCGTTCCATGCGTCGTCGACCATGGTGACTTTGGGGAGAGATACTAACCCATCTGCCTGGCCTGAGAACACCTTGTCCGTCCTTTTATCTACGATTCGAGTCTTGATACCAAGACGAGACATCCATAGCGCCATCATCATGCCGGCCGGGCCGGCGCCTATGATGAGAACATCAACCTCTGAAGTTGAATCCGCCGCCATCTTGAGATCGCTCATATCAAGCAAATACAGGGACGTTACTAGTTCCTCAGCGGATACTATTGGTGTTGGCGACGAAGATAGAGACGATGAATTTCACGTCAATGGTCTGGACCAATTGAATTAGAAATAATAAGCATGAAAATGGCAACTCCAATGGGAAGTTTTTCAGATTGAGTATATGTAGAAAAGTTTCAAGGGACAGGCAGATTTCCAACGCTGAATCATCATCACGAAACGGACCATCCAGGGAATTGGGGTGCGGAGTCGCCTCGCACCGGGTGTCGCGTAGATCCGAGAGCAAGGAATACGGGATAATGTTCGGTAATCCATAACACATGGTGCATGGCCCCGTTATAGGCCAGAGATACGCCAGTCAGGCTCTATCAGGCATCCTTGGTCACGTTGGTCTTGAGTTTGAAGAAACTTGGAGAGTATCTAGAGCAACGAAGGTTAGGTAAGGTGAGGGTCGGCAATGAGAAAGCATGACTAAGGCGGGGAACTGTTGAAGAGCGTGGGTATAGCGGCGGGGCAAGCGTCGTATCCGTTAAGAAAGGGCGGGGTACACAGACGACGATGATGGTAAGTTGCTGCTTGCAGTTGTCTCCTTGATTGCCAACCACCGGTCGTGCAGTGGGGATGGCTTATATATCGATAGGATAAGCAGATTACGAGAGTTTACACCGATTTTTGTAGGGCTGATCGTACCACTCTTCCTCAAACTTCAGCCCGCCGTAAGACATAATATGAACAGAAACATGGTGTTTACTCCAGTGTTGGCCTGTAGTCTTGTAATCCAATGCTGGCAATACCCAAGTGTTGGTGTGACATGACTACTCAAGCTAATACTACATGCATATTAGCGTATGGTCCGTTGCACCACGTGCTGCATATTGTATATGTATACTTATGTACGGTGACACAAGGGGCTATTCAGCTCAGAATACAAGCCTATCCCACATAGTCTTCAAGATGAATTCACCCCGTAAAGGGTAAGATGTTAGTTTACATTCTCAAAAGTGGTATCTAGAACAGATCTAAGTATCCGAAAAGTCTTATGGCTGGGTAGTGTAGTGCGCGCGATTGATCTGAGCACCAGTCCCTGTTACGTAGATACGTAGATATTCACTCATCACCTCCCCCGGTGCGGCCAAGATCTCGTCGCACCTTCCATGCCTTCGAAGCTGCACCTCTTTTCTCATTACCTCGAAGCTCTTCGATATAGGGAGTCGACGTCGGTCCAAGGTTAACCTCGCCACCTTGTTGGGCTCCTTCACCAAAAGGATCGAGGTCGATATCCTCTTTCACCATGTCCTCACCATTCTCGCCCGTGGTTTCGGTATGGGTACGATAGAACAGGTCTTCTGTGTAAGACCACTTAGGAGTATCAAACTTCCCACTAACGAGCACGATCTGACCATTCCTCTCATTGACCTCTTCTATCTTTGCTTTTTGAATAGGTGTGAGGATCTGAAGAACGTCGCTCTTAGCATCGATGGCACGGACCAAAGCAAGCCCAATAGTCTGTGAATATTTGGGATCTAACTTGGTCTCAGTGTTGATATACGGGAGTCGTTCAGGAGTCGTCACGATTGTTGGGCCGATACTGTTGGAGGCCGGTTGGGAATCATGCGATGAATCTAATTCCATTGCATCCTCTGAATGCCCGGATTGAAACGCCATTGGGCTTTCGATCTCGACAACGGCCAGGACTGTGCTATCAATCGCGTCTGCCAGTAGCCAGTCCGGCCACTGAGTACCATAGCACATAATCCCCTTGATCCCCTGGGATGGGCCAGAGTATTTGACTATCCACGGGGCAGTCATCGTCAAGGGGTTGGGATTCCATTCATGGTGACATTCATCGTGATTGTTCGGTGTAATGTCTGGTCTGCTTTCAGCATGAAAGTACGACATCGTCTGCATGGTACGCAACTGTGCGGCAGTTCTCGAGTTGTTCTGTGTTGTTTGCGAGGGAAGCTCCGTGAACGAGCCATGCTGCATGCTCTCCTGGAGGCTTCTCACGACGTCGATGGGTTCAGGCGCCATGTACACTAAGTCTGTCGGCTTCAACGCCCCAATTAGTGACGTGAGGATATCGAGTCCTGCGCCTTGGACGTAGCCGGACATATTAATAATAAGCGGACAACTTCCCAGGCGGTTGCGATAATGATTGATCAGATCAATCGCGGCTGCTGTGTAAAGATATGTATCTGAGTCTGGAGACATCGAAGCAAGCGTATGGGTACGTAAGATGTCGACGCCGGATCCAGGAAGGGGCCGGCAGAAAGACGGCCCAAGTAGCGGCTCAGTGACGTGTACAAGGCCAATCTGACCGGCGATGCAATACTCCGGTTGACCTGGGTCTAGGTCCAACACCGCAACACCGTTGGCATGTTGTCTCTTGGACGCAGTAGAGTAGCAGGTGAGGAGGTTGTTCATCAGCAGTCTCCCGAAAGTCGATTTCCCCGAGGACTTCGGGCCGGTAACCATAACCGACACTTGCTTTGACCGTGATGCAACCACCAGCTGGTCTATTTTGCGATTCCACTCTGGTGGTGAAACAAGACCAAACAATGCGGCTTTCTTAGGCCCATAGGTAGAGGTAAAGATAAGCTCAAAGGTTGACCTTGGCTGTTTGGTCTTCCTATCCGCATCTGGTATGGCTTCGTCGTTCCAAAGGCGTCGAAAGAGAGGAGATAGCCTGGCCAATCTCTCCAGACTCTCGGCAGCCGGGTGAGGAGACAACTCGATTATGGCCTCATCGCTACATCTCAGGACGGGCAACGCATAGCACTGTGGAGCGCAAACCCAGTGAGTTTTGGCTGCGGCTTTCAAGAGGGCACCGTTGAGAGTGACCTCGCCAGAGACAACCCGGATACCATAGTTGCCAAGGACAACAAGACGCTAAATGAATCAGTTCAGTACATGCAGGAACAGATGATTTCGAAAGACTTACCTCTCCTCCAGATAATCGCAACTGAAGCTTCCCGCCGTTCTTTTTCTTTAGGTTGGTCTTGGTTGGTTGAAAATTGGAGAGGCGAACCACAGAACTCTGCTGAGGTGGCTCAGTAGGATCTGTTCTCTGGGTAGTCTTTGGCCGAGGGGACTGCGCAGTGCTGGATTTGCCATCATTGCTGGATGGGGTGTCTGGCTGAGTCCCCTCGATCTCAGTAGTAGGGGTAGAAGATGTATCAGGAGCTTCGACTGCAGCAGCTGCTGCTGCCGCAGCTTTTGCTTGCCTCAGCCTTGCGACGGCACTTATGGGAGGAGGCTGTTTATCAGTTTCCAGCTTCCGCCGTTTGTTTGGAGCCATGATTAGAGGTTTGCCCAGTAGATCGTGGTTTACTCCAGTCATTCATTCAGTAGTGGAAATTTTACGACACGAAGCCTATGCCGAAGTAGGTGACCAGTTATGAAGGTAAAAGTTGCAGCAGGTGCATCCAGGCAGTCTAGGAAACAGTGGAGTGGGGCATGCTACAATGCATTCTTTCCTCAATTCTTTGAACAGTCCACCAATTCTCTCACAATGCAATTCAACGTTGCATATCCTGCTCTGCGCATTGTTGATGATAGTATGAAAGAAATGTAAGTTTTATGTGGAATGATACTGTTGAAATCTCTCTCATTTACAGCATTTTGATATTTACAAATTACCAAATAGGTACAGATGTGACCAGGTGAGAATTGGCACTTGCAACCCCAGATGAAAAAAAAAAAAAAAACTCTAAGCTACATGTGTATACCTAATGGTGAGAGTGACCAGAAGGTGCGTTATGCTCTTTTTGACGCCGATTACGATTACGGGTAATTGATTGACGTTCCCTGGAAAGAGGTAGGTACCCAACGGTTCTAGATGGACTCGTAACTTCATGTTGACGTTGGTTTTATGTGAACGAACAGTGAAGTGTAACTTCCATGAATTATCGTTCAAACTACCTACCAAGTCTACCTGTACACAAGAAGCCTCTATCTAAGGTTAGTGGGGCAGTGGACCCTGCATTTGTTCTCTTTAAACGCGTTCACGCTTTCCTTAGTGAACGCGACGAATTGGAGCCTCTAAATTTTTTTTCGGCGGAGCTGGATTGAATCTCATATTCTCGTCGCAAAGCTTCATCCCCCACATTAGCATTGCGACAACGCCAAAGAAAACAACCAATTTCGACAAAAAGCACACCGAGTCGCCGAGATCAGATCCGGCCGAATTTCAAATTTCAGCCATGGCTCCTAAAAGTGCCATCGGCTCCCTGAGCAAGATGGCCAAGGATATCAAGGGCTCCAAGGTAGCCAAAGCTGCCACCTCGA
The DNA here is from genome assembly GCA_006508115.1 of Apiospora malaysiana. Classification (NCBI taxonomy): domain Eukaryota; kingdom Fungi; phylum Ascomycota; class Sordariomycetes; order Amphisphaeriales; family Apiosporaceae; genus Apiospora; species Apiospora malaysiana. The sequence goes on along the minus strand of QUSE01000023.1, from coordinate 2,118,111 downwards.
GCACGCGTGCCCAAGCCCCCAAGAGTGCCAGTAAAGCCGTGGACTCCGACTCCAGCTCTGAAGATGACAGCAGCGACTCTGGCAGCGAAGATGAGCAGAAGCTCGAGGCTCTGCGCAACAAATTCCAGAAAGCTCCTGTCGCAAAGAAGGATGCGAAGGTCAATGGCGCCGCCGCGAAGCCAGCCGTAACTGTCGCCGCCAACAAGAAGAACGACAGATCGAGCTCCGGTACCAGCTCCGACTCTAGCTCTGATTCCGAGTCCGAATCAGAGCCAGAAAAGAGCAAGGCCGCAAGCAACGCAAAGGCCGCCCCCAAGAGTGCGCCCAAGCCAACTGCGGCAAAGGTCCCCGCTAAAGACGCCGAATCGAGCGATGACTCCAGTGATGACTCCAGCGAGGATGACGAAGACGAAGACGAAGACGAGAACGAGAACGAGGCTGCCGGCGCCAAAGTCGCGGCCCAGAAGCCTAAAGCTGCGCCCTCCAAGCCGGCTCCCAAGTCAGCCTCTAAGCCTGCGCAAACGTCCAAGGCTAGCGCAGCCAAGGACAGCGACACCTCCAGCGATTCTGAGTCGGACGACGAAGAGGCTGATCCTATGGCTGTAGACAATGCTGACACTACTGTGGCGCAAAAGAAGGCGGCTCGGCCCGTCGCTGAGGGCCAGTCCCAGAACGAAGTGTAAGCAGATTCACTGAACTTACGTCCAGAGCGCTGGCTAATAATCCCGTACAGTGGCCGTCCAGCATGGCTTAACAGCTCTGATTTCATGCTCCGCAAGGCTTCGGCTGAGAACCCCGATAAAGAACTCGTAGACTTCTTGAGCAAGAATAACCTTGAGGGAAAACAAGTCTGGTATTTCACTGCACCTGCTTCGCTGCCCATCACTGTTTTGAAGGATATGGAAATCGACCTGAGCAAGGCCCAGTCGGGCGGTCCGTTGTTGCAACACGCTGGCGATGCCTACGGTATCGATCTTGAGCCGTATACCACCAATACACAGATTCAACTGGTGATCCCGTCCAAATCGGGCGACCAGTACAAGAAGCGTAAGTCATGGCAAACATACTGCGCAATCACTGCCGATATCTAACATCATTCTATAGCTAAGCACGGTATTGACTCAATTGTCCATCTCCGTCGTATCGCAGAATTCGGCGGTGACAGCAGCGTCAGCGCAACAGCTACCGAGGAGTATGTGCGAAAATCGAGACCTGCAAGAGAGCAGCCCCCGAATCTTCGGCCTCGATTCTTACCCATTGGCGTCCCTACGCCCAAAACCTCTGCCTCGACACAGGCAAAGGCCAAAACTACTTCCGCTAAGCAGTCGAGCTCCTCAGACAGCTCTTCATCGGATAGTGATTCGGATGTGGACATGGCCGATGCCCCGCCTCCCAAGTCTGCTTCATCAACTAAGGCCAAAAGCGCCAAGTCAACTGCAGCAACCGCTGGTAGTAAACGTAAGCAGCCGGCCAAGGATGATAGCAGTGACAGCACTTCGAGCAGCGAGGACAGCAGTGAGGATGAGAAGGCTTCCAAACGCACAAAGACTGCCGCCAAGGAAAAGGCATCGAAAGCTCCGAAGTCCACTCCTGTCCCCGCCCCTGGCATCCCTTCGTCCTCGGCGGCCCTCCCGGCTAGCACTCCTTCCAAGGCCCCGAGCACTTCGCAAAAGGCCAAGAGCAAGAAGGACGCAGCTCAGTCGGCTGAGAAGGCCAAGAAACTTTCAACAACCCCCATCCCACTCCCTATGATTGGTCGAAGCAAGTAGGATCTGTCTACACCATCAAAGCCAGCTGGCATTCGGGATGATAATGACTTGGCACAGTCCTCTGGTTTCGTAGAACCTAAGGGATCGTCGCCATCCGCGACGCCTGAGGGGTCGGCAGAAGCTCAAATCGATAGTACAGAGTTGCAGGAGCAAGGCGGCGGCTCTACAACTCTCAAGACCGAGACTACAGAGGATAAGAAGAAGAACAAGAAGAAGAACAGGAAGAGGAAGCGAAAGAACAAGAAAAACAGAGGTGGCGAGAAGACGGAGCAGCTCGAAAAAGAGAGTTAAGATCTTATTTCCGGCATTCAGGCGTTTTGAGGAAATCAACCAGGCATGTATGTGGCCTTTTGCTCTCGGTCATGAAGTCAAGCATTCCGGCGTTCATTGTAATGATTATTGTTTCTCAGGGGAGATAGACAGTTTAGCTCATGACTGCCTAAGCGGATACCACAAGAAGTGCAAATAAAAGTTGTGCATGTGTATTACAACAAACACTATTTCAGACAGGACGACACTACCGTTCAACGTTTTAATCTCAACACATATCTTCTTGTGATATCTATGTTTGAGTTTGCGTCTTATATTCAGCCGAGACCATGACCCCTGGTATGAAGACAATCTGGGCCCTGTCGAGGCTTGACTGGTTGCTATTACGGGGTTTACAGGCAGGCAAGGGGGGTTTTGGTGTTTTAGCTGAAGAGTCACGCGTCGCCGGTGGGTTATAGAGGTTGCCGGTTCCTCCTATGCGTGACGCCGTCTCATCGCTTCATGGTGTTAGTCCATGAGTATGTGCACAATAGCTGGTGGGCACGGGTTGGGCGATACTGGCCCGAAACGGTTGTTCTAGGCGTAGTAAGGTCAAATTGGCGCATACTATCGAAGGGGGAGTTTCACGTGGGAGATGAAGGGCAGGCGTCGCACAGGAGGCAAGTTGTAGGGAGTGCGACAAGGCCTAGATGGCAACGAAGGATTCCGCAATGAGATCGACTTATGAACCGTGCTTGGAAAACCGTTAGATGGCAGATGGATCATGGAGGAGACAGAGGAACGGGGCTGCGTGAGCGACTGTTCGGGGCCAGACCACGCCGTCGCCGACAGTGAAGCGAGCAGGCACGTCAGACCTGGGGCTAAAGATAGGTACGGTCCACATCTGCGTGTAGCAGATAGAGATAGGTTTGGAGATAGATCCTCCAGCTAAAGAACAGTGCGCCCTTGTTACGGCAGCTCGCTGCACAGTGGGTTGGCCGCGATGTTCTGGTGTGCATTAACCTCATCTGCCGGTCAGTTGAAGTCTGCGGTCGCGCGGTATCTGGGCATATCATCGACGACCCAGTGTAACAAATGGGCTGGTGGGCATTCAGTAGCGGTAATACTTTCGAGTAGTTGTTTCTTGTGTCACAAGGATCATGGCTATTACTACATGGTCTTAACATTAGGCCGATACAGGCCAGCATCCCCCAGCTTCGTCTCGAACCCCGGAATTATGGCCACGTTCCAACCGCGTGCCATTGTCGTAGTAAGCCCCGTTGGAAACGCATGTCCCGCAAGTACCGATACCGAACTACCGAAGGTATGGAGGAAAAAGGAAACCGTTCAACACGCCCACGCACACGGCGGTGACCTGTAAGCGGTACCGGTAAACGGGCAGATGACAACGGTTTCCGGCCAAGAGGGTGCTGGATTTGCGGCTGAGGCCCCATGACGATGCTGCGCCACAGGTGCCAATCCCGTTGCAGGCAGTCGTCAAGAGGGGTAGAAGTCCTGAAGAGAAGCCAAGGCGAATATTTACTATATAAATGCCGTGAAAGCACCCAAACGGTGGTCGCATTCAAAAGATCCCCTCATTTTGGTATATAGACCGTGACTGCATTACCTGGCAGATTAGAAGTCAACTAGCACTAAAGGCGGAATTACGCATAAGTGTCTCTCATACTAGCCTATATCCACACGACAACGAGGCACTGCCACATCTGGATCTCTTGCACGCAACGTCCACTCCGCACGCTTACAACTCGCTCCCCACAAGAGACCAAGCAAGAAACAAGGCTCGCTTTGCTTGCCTTCAGCCAACCAGTCCAAAGCAAAGAAGGAAGAAGGAAGAAGAAAAAAAAACCCGAAAATGCCCGCAACTGCCTCTGCAGCACCGATGGGCGGCGCCTGGGCCGTGATGAACGCCGACGCGGAGCGCCACGACGACGAGTTCTACGCGGCAGCCAAGAAGCGGCGCGACGAGGCCCAGGCGCGGGGCGAGGACCCCTACGCCGAGTTCAAGCAGAAGGTGGCGGCGGGCCGGGCGGCGGGCGACCTGCCCCAGTCCGAGAAGCTCTGACGCAAGCTGACGGGCAAGGACAAGAAGAAGCAGGCGGGCTTGGCGGCGGGCGACCACGAGGATGGCAAGAAGGACGGCGGCGGCGGCGATTGCAGCACCAGTTCTACAACCAGCAGTAGCTAGGATGGATAGGATGACGGTTGGTTAGCGAGTGGTAGTCAGCATTGTGAAACGAATCTAGAGAAGAGGATCAGGAATCAGGCAAAGTCAAGCTCAGGATCTCTGAGGATGCCCGATTTCTGGCGCGTATGAGGGAGGGGCATGTAGTTATTGTTTGTCACGACATCTCGGGCCATCGCCCGAAAAAGAATACCCAAATTTTGTCACAAATGATAATCGCGACAGCACAGTGAGTGATGACGGAAAAGCCGAGATATACAGTATGCTGTATCTATGTACGTGTATAAACGTACCTTTCGAAGGCGGAGTCTAAGCGACAACTAAACCAGGATACTCCAGGATCAATCGTACAAGTGTACATACGTACATATAAGGGGGCCGGGGGCCGGGGGCCGCCCGACAGAAAATCATACCACGATTGCGAAGTGGATTGGGGGGNNNGGGGGGGGATGTTGACCCAGCGAGGGCCGGGATGGTCTGATCGGGTGAATATTCCTTGGACACAGAACAAGCATTACACAAGCAATTGGGCGAAGATTTGGATGCTTGGTAAGTCTTGACTGATGAGAGCGGAGTTGAAGGACGGGAAGCGAAAAGATGGGCTGCCAAGATATATCCATGTAGTAGTAATAGTGGTATGTAGTGGTACAGAGATGTCCGCTGTGCCGTCCGCCTCCTCTCGCCCATGCCGACAACAACAACAACAACAACAACAACAACTGCTAAGATTGCGAAATTAGGCCTGCCAGCCTGCCTCCCAGCCTTTTCCTATCTCTACTGCCAGTGCAAAGTGCCTGGGATGGGATGGCAAGTGTCTCGTGCTCTTTCAGGCAGACCAGCCTGACCCAGACCAGGTGTGCCAGAAATGCAATCTGCTAAAAAATGGCCTTCTAGCTCTTCTAGCCCTCCTCCACTTATGATGGTGGAGCATCCATCAACGTTTCACGTCCAGGGCCCATGGTGGTTTGCGGGAGAGAAACAGGGGTCTAGGACGACGATGAGAGGCAAGAGGCTGAAAGGAGAAAAAGGGTGGAATGATCCGGCATTCCGGATTTCGGTTCCTGGGATGCAGCCAGCATTCATCGCGGATATAGGCACCGGAACAGGATTACCGCCATCGGCCCAACCCACAGACATCACGACGTAGCGCTTACATACCTCAATACATGGCCCATAAGGTCTCACTCAAACTAGAGCGATGGATGGACGTCCCGCACCACCTATAATTCTTTCGCCGTTATAGCTGCCCGTCGATCGCCACCCGTTGCGTTTTGCGTCGCGTCGTACTGCATGTAGACCTGCAGTTACATCGCCGCGCCCACCATTTTCTTCGGGTACCACGCCGATTTCACGAGACGAACTGCTGTCAATGCCACGGCTGCTACGGAGTACATACCACCAAAACTCCGCCGCCAAGGCTTGCGTGGTAGAGAGTGTGGGCCTCCATTATTGATGCATTATTGATGAGAGAGCAATGAGCGCTGGTCAAGCCGAGCATTGATGATGCTATTCATTTGTGTTGTTGAATGAATACTGCGATGCTATATATCTATCGTAGCTATGTTCTCTCCCGGCGGCGGGATAAAATGTACATCTTGAAGAAAATGAGTGAGTTTTAGTAACGGCCTTGCCGGTCTGTCGTGTCGTCCATGATACTTATCCCCCACGTCTTGGACGTGCAGTGAATTCCAAGATTCAAACGCCATGTTCTCTATGAACCCCAGAAGAATGATTGATACCTTCATCGACGAGCCACGCTGGCGATAATGATTAAATAGAAACAGAAGTAGTGATAAAACAAACGAGAATCGAGAAATCAGACCCCTCCTCTACTGGCGGTTTCTCTTATTGTCTTCTCGTCATCCTGCCAGGGAGAGGATGGCGAGCGCTGCAGCGTCATCTTGCGCGTGGGCCCGGCGCTGTCCGCCTCGATTTGCCGGTCGAAGCCCACGAGTTGCTCGTCGCTGTCGTTGTTGACCGGGTTGCTCATGACGGCCCACTCCTGTTTCACCTTGATCTGGGTGCCGCCGGTGCTGGCCTGGCTCTTGAGCTTGTTCGCCGACGACAGCTTGGAGCCCGCGGCGAAGCTGTTGAGCGCGTAGCTTGACTTATCCCCACGCGTCGTCCCGAACACTTGCGGGAACACTAGACTGAAGAGCGAACGGATCGCCGGCATGCACGCGCAGATGATGCCCACGGGCACCTCGATAGTCGACCAGTATCCTACCTCGACGTAGTCCTCTGTGTAGATTGGGCATCGTTAGTAACAGTTGGCAGGTCGGGTGTCAAGGGGCTAGGAATAGGGGTGCCTCTAAAAAGACCTGCACTTACGAGTGACGTTTTGTGTTGTACCAAACTCAATCAAGGACCGCAGTCGGATAATGCTGACAAAGGTGACGAAAAAGCCCACAGCAAACATGAGCACGATCTGCACCTTCTTCTTCATAGACATAGAGAGCTGGAATAGCTGGGGCAGCGGCAGAATAATGGTGGCCATGTCCAACACGATGTTGATGCCAGCGGCCGACCAGCCCAGGATGTTGATGCTGATGCACTTGGCCTTGTATTCCCCATCCCAAAACAGCCAGGCCCCCTCGATGGGTTGGCACTGAAATGCCAACATGAAGTCGTAGGTGAGGGCGTACACCAGGTTCAACCCGATGAGGACGTATGCGATGTTTCGGAACGATCGGGCTGGGAAGACCTTCAGGTAAAAGCACAGAATGGAGACTTTGGTAAGGGCTAGCGATGTGATGTATATCATCTCATCCCAGTAATACAACTAGAATAGATGAGATGGGTTAGCATTGCAACACTCCGCAACAGCTCCGTTCCATTCTCATCTCATCCACAGTGGCCAAGGGGGAGATGCAGTGGGAATCCAGGGCAACTCACGAAGAGAATATCATTGACGCCTTCGAACGAGACATTCCACATATCCAAGCCGAGACCATGCTGAGACACTATTGTTGCTTGGTCAGTCCGTATTCTTGCAATATATCGTCATGCTATAAGCGTTTCATAAGGATTCGGTAAAGGGGGGTTGACCCACAAGGAACTGAAATAGCACATAGTGGCACCATCAAGGCCTATCAAGTGTTAGCAAAACGTCGATTATCTTTTGGCAGTTCGCCGGCAAGAACAGACGACGGTCGATCTCCCGACGTAATTGAAGGATCTTGGGATTATGCGACTTACCACTGCGGCGCACATGAACCAGTCGTCGAGTCCCCAAGCATGAGTTCCGACGTAGAGTCGAGCTATGCAGCGAAGAAAGAATGCAGCAAGGCCGACAGCACCAAAAACAATTCCCACGATCCAGACCAGGTCGGTTCGATCCTTGCCCTTGATGCCGCAGGTCTGGGTAGAGTACCTCTTTGTAACTGGGACACAAGTCAGTTTGATTCCGTTGCCATCTCATGATGTAAGTGAGGTGAAGACACTCACGTAATGCGTCCTTGATCGTGCAGCTTGATGTGACACACGACTCTATAGCGTGGTTCAGGGGAACGTTGGTGCAGATACAGGTCTGGTTCGTTGGTGCGCACAGTCTTGTCTCTTTCAGTGTGGTTGCGATGCATTTTAGCTATTTCCATAGGTTCGGGTTAGTCAAGCTCCTTGGGACAGACACACAGAGAACCGATCGAGTGGCGGCAACATGGAGTTCATGGGAAGACCGCTGGGCTCACTCACGCCGCATGTGGGAGGGCTCTCGATGATGTCTGCTTTGGCCGCCATAGTGATGTTGGAGTTAGCTGCCACGGCCGACTGAACAGCGATGGCAGCCAAAGCTACGAAGGCCGAGAACCGCATCCTAGATATTGGATCCTGTTCGTTGCTTCCGCGGGTTGAGTTGGTCCCTTTCCTCGGGAAATATCGTTCCCTCAGCTGTTATCCGAATCGTCGTGAGAACCTCCTCGCCCCTGTCAAGTTACTGCTGGCTGGCTCGTCCCTTGCGGTAAGTATGGTGAAAGTCAAGGAAACAAGGGAAACATAGACATAAAGGATCGCAGATCTGGTCTAAGCAAACATATTATAGGGAGAGTGGACTTGATAGTATTAATGAATAACGGATACAAGAACTAAAGCAATGGTGGGAGGGCTTACATGGGGGAGAGGGGTGCTTCACTGATATTAAAGCGACCGACTCGGTCTCCCATGTCGACTCCAGGGGCAGGCAGCGTTCGGGCAGCGTTCGGGAACGCGAGCTGGGCCATGCAGCCATATCCCGTCCAGGACTCGCCTGTCTCGCCTGGTGGGTCGGCAGAAAGATTGGAGATCTGCTCTGGTTATGGCCGGATCTGCAACGAGATGCTTTACTCATCTCGTCTGTGTATATGCCATACGCAAGTAGCCTAGCTAGCTCGTCGGCAGTATGTATGGGTAAGGAGCTACTACCGTTCTAGGCTACCACCGGACTGAATGTACTTGACACGCTGGTATAAGGAAGCTTTGGGCAGTATTCATGGTTGCATGAGGCGTCCGGGAGCCAGGTACAGACAGGACGAGTGGGGCTTGAAAGCGGGACCAGAAAACCTCGATGGGCATGGATGGGCATGGATGGGCAGAGAGACAGGCTGACAGGTGCCTCCTGCTGGGTCAAGCTGTACATAGGCTGGTGCTGGATTTCTCGTTTAGCGTATGTCGTGGTGGTTGAGGCGTGGTCGAGAGTCACGTTACAAAGCGCCAGTTCTGTCGCTCGCACCAGCTACGGTAAGCGTCGGACCGGGGTTGAGGATAGCCTGATAGATAACCTGGTATGTACATACACATACAGCATCGTCTGCAGGGATGCATCCTCTGACTTGTCTGGGTGTGTATCGTATTGCCATCGTACTTGTATGGATCCGACGCTCGTGTAGGTACTGCATCAACAATGATTAATGAGAGGCAAGTATGTGTAGTATGTGTATGTATGGCACATTTTGGATTCTCCGGGCTGGTATCAGCGCAGCGTCAAGACACCAAACGAGCTAGGAAGGGCCGCGCCCACAGATCTCGGGGTCATCGACCCTCCACACTTAAGGGAAAAGCTTCTTCAACGCCTCTCCCGCAGTATTTGGACAGCACTTGAGAATAGCCTCGATCGTTTCACTCCAGATTGCAACTAGCGACGGCGTTGTCTGAAACAAGCCATCGGTGGTGTCATCTGTCAAGTTCGGGAAGGAGCCTTTTCTTGCTTCCAGAAGGTCAAACGCCGGACTCATCAACGGCGTCGGGGCGTTGCCGATAGGTTAGTACCCAACGAGATGCGGCGATTTTTCTCTTTCGCTTGTCTTCTTCATCTCACTCACGCGAGTTGGGCTGCAGTGTTTTTTTTTTCTTTCTTTCTTTCTTTCTTTCTTTTTTTTATCGCTCACTTCTATCAACGAGCCTCCTGCCAATATGCCAAGTGCTGATTGTTTTTTAGTCGAGATCACCCGTCTCGGTCGAGATTGCCGGCCTTGGCCTAGCTTGGACGAGTAACAAAGGGACAGGGACACCTTTTGGCAGGGGAACCCCCATCCGGCAACCGGGCATTAGGAGACTATATATGTTCCTCTAGTGGTTGTGTTGGTTTGTTCTTCGCCTTCGAACCCTACAGAGTACTGTAGGTGACATCTAGACATGTAGGTCGTATACGAACTGCTGCGGATAGAGCAGTTGCGTAGCTAGCAGCAGTGTTTACTTACATAACATTGATTGCTTAACACACAGACTGCAAAACAACAAATGCCAACCAGCGGAGTCGAGACCCGACATTCCAATCTACCAGTGGCAGCCGGCCAGGAGACCCAGGGCTCTGGGGGACCAATCGCAATCGTGATCGCCGCTGCTACCGAGCTACTCTGCTTGATCCTTATCCGCGGGTTCTGCTGTTCATTAAAGTCCCGCCCAGCTTACCTGAACTCCACTAAACCAGCTGCAACCTGCATCTATAAGTACGTATTTAACTTCCATCGAGTCCCACTCCCTGAAAGCTCGCTTAGGAACACAGGCAGACAGGCAGACAGGGAGAAAGAAGACCACACAAAGAGCTCGGGCCTTTTCAATCTGATGCTCCTCTTTTTTTGCGCCCTCTCTTTCACGGCGTGGTAATGTCGCATCCAAGACCACAAAAGGCCTTCTTTGCCAGCGTCGCCGCCGCCCTCGCCAGCGTCGCCGGAGCCTCTCTTCCTCAACGGTGACATTCGAGCGGGGGATCAAGAGGGCAGGAGGGTTGATAAAAGACGGACCATCATATCACCAGATTATACCTTATGTCAGGAGGGGACATGATACCACCGTCCGTTACATTGGACGTCCAAGCAGTCGAACTTCTTGCCCGTTGATTGAGATCGCCAGGACCATTGGGACCATGGGAACATGTGAAAGCCTATCGCCAGATCGCGAAACAGTTGGATGCAACCGAGTTGGGACTATTGCTTGCGCATTATTTCTTTTCCATCTCATCATCCAATAATGGAGCCCGCGGCTGTCCGTTCTTTCCATCTACTTGGGACCCTACGAACCAACGTTTTTCTTTTGCGGGCGCGCCTGTTCAGTCTCGCGTGGCAGGCACGTCGGCTGTATCACATCACAGGGCAAATGCTTCCCAACTGTGGACACATCTGCGGGCAGAAGCTTGGTCTGGCGATGCCGCGAAGGCGCGACCCAAAACGTTGGCGCGCATGGTTCAGAGGGATGGTAGAACTTGCTAACACATCTATCTAGCGTGCTCTAGTAGTACGACATCTACGACATCACAACGGTGTGCCATCCTACACGATAGGTATAGGGAATCTCCATAGTGCAATTGGCCTCAACCCAGCTACACCGTACCCCATCTGATGGAATTGAGGAGCAAGGTAGGATTTTGAGGTCGAAGCGCACGCTGGGTCTACAGTGCCAGTCTGTTTCATTGTTGTACAACACAACAGGGCATACTAACTACCTCTAACACCAACTGCCGATATCCATCGTGGCATGTTCACATCCCTGGAGATCCAACACGACCCACAGCCACGTTTTTCGCATGAAGTCTAAGGGCCAATTTTGATTGACACTGATTATGGTCTGGGCCCCCTTCCCTTACATACTCCAACATGCGCGGCTGCGCGGCTGCGAAGGAGGTACATCCCACAGCTGCCAACTTGGATGAATTGGATCATGATTCGTTATATTCCCAACCACTCAGTCACTACAGCGGAGGGCCGGGATGACGATGGCGTTATTGCCCGAATTACAGTACAGAAATTAATCCAGCGCATTCTCTTTCTCTCTTGTCTCCCGCTCAAGGGTATACCATCCTCCCCACATGGCGACACGCTAGCTTCTTCGCTTCTCTGGGGATTTGCTTAGAAACCGAGAGCCGCGTTGAAGGCATCGGCAGTCGAGGCGTCCTTGGTGCCGAGGCTCTGGACGGTAGCCTGGGCCTGCTTGCAGAGAGCCTTCGCCGCGGCGTTGGCACCGCAGATGTTTGTTCTAAACCAGGTTGAAATTAGAGATTGATTCAATATAGACGCGAAACAGACGGCAAAGGGACCAGAGCCAGAGCCGGCTCTATACAGCGAACTTGGTCACGGGTAATTTGAAATTTTAACTTACAGGTCATCGCAGATACGGTTGGTGATGATGTTGGGGTTCAACGCGTCGCTTTGGTTAGCGGCGATGGCAGGATCGGTGGGAAGGAAGGTTCCCTCAGTCGCCTTCCGGTTGGCGCGTCCGAGTTGGAAGTCCATCTTAGGTGTGCAGGTACCGAAGTCCGCCGCTCCACCTGCATTGTTACCGGCATTGCCTGCGTTACCATTGCCGGCGTTGGCGTTGCCGTTTCCAGCATTGGCGTTGCCGTTGCCAGCGTTGTTGTTGGCGTTGCCGGCGTTGTTGTTGGCGTTGCCGGCGTTACCATTGCCGGCGTTGGCGTTGCCGTTTCCAGCATTGGCGTTGCCGTTTCCAGCGTTGTTGTTGGCGTTGCCGGCGTTGTTGTTACCGTTGCCTGCTTTGGCGTTTCCAGCGTTGTTGTTGGCGTTGCCGGCGTTGTTGTTACCGTTGCCTGCTTTGGCGTTGCCGGCGTTGTTGTTGGCGTTGCCTGCGTTACCGTTACCGGTGTTGGCGTTACCTAAGATGATATTAGTTACTGCTTTTCTGGACGATCAAGCGAGCGACAAGACCCCCTTTCCGACTTTAGGGATAGAGTTCATCTACGAGCGTTCGACCAAAGACGGGGAAGAAGGGTCTAAGGAGCTCCTTACCATTGTTGGCCTGGTTGTTGTTCTGCTGTTGGCCGTTCTGCTTTCGGCCGTTGTTCTGGTTGTTGTTGTTGTTGTTGTTATTGTTTTGACGGATCTCCAGACCAGTTTGATGAGTGTCAAGTCTGATGGCAGCAGCAGTCACAGAGGAAGCCGCAAAGAGAGCGACGAGGACTGAGTTGACCTTCATTTCGAATGTGTGAGTTGTTTTGTTTACTAAGCCGAGAATAGGGGTTTTATATGTGGTTGAAAGAGAGAATCAAGGCCGGCTGGTGGGCTGTAAAAGGTTGAGAATGTTACGAGAGTGAATGGAAACAAGTTCACGGAACTTGGAAGAAGGCAACAAAGAAGTCGAGATCTACTCGGGAACGAAGGGTAAGCTGGAGAATGAGTGATTGAGATGGATGATCCTAATGGTGATGGAGTATATTCAAACCCTCGAGTGCCGGATGTTAGCATTATATAGAAACAGAGGCCTTTCTGCCAAGTCCCCGAGGTCCCTCATATGTAGGGAGGTGGTTCAGAAGGGTTCGAAACATCAAACCTGCTCAATGACATTCTGGGATGTCGCGCGACCAAGTGGCGGCATTGATCGACGAGGATTGGGCTACTCATCTCACTAATTGAAGATCATACACTTGTCAGATGGGCAAACCTGAAGGTCTAGACGACAAAAGTTGGGACGGCTGGAGGGAACCGTCAAAGGTGTCTGTGCCATGAGATGCAAGGTCACGTAAAGCCGATGAATGGAAACAAGCCAAGACGGTCTGCTTGGACTGGACTTGAGCCGCAACTGGGGTCTTTCTGGGCCCTTGGCAGCTTTGGAGCGTGTCTTGGTGTTTGGTTGTTGGTGGTGGCCTCGTTCCTGCGTCTGTGTTTTGGTGGTCAGCCAAGATGGCGGGACAAACCCTTCAACTCTGACACGCCTTAGCGCCGACGCCCCCTACGTAAGCCTCCCCTGAACTCCATACTTTTCCCGCTTGCGAGTCTTCCAATTAGCCGGAAGATACCCCGAGGTTTTTTTAAGCTTGGTGCGTGTAGGCTTATGGTTAACCTTAGCTGCATTCGAATTATAGATTAGGTTAGGTTGTTAGGACCGATCGCCGTGCTGCATGGGCAAGTATCAAAACCGAGGATTGGCTATGGACAATGCCGTAGTAGTGCGCATCTTGATGTTAGATTGGTTGATGCTATAACCTTAGATATGCGCATTCCTAGGTAAGTTACTGTCCTGTCTCTACGAGTAGCACTATGCAACCACAAAGATCTACTTCTAGTTGCTTTTCACTTTTAGAGTAGAAAATATGTTGCATCATCTGCGAAAATCATGGAGAAACGAAGATCATGATTGATTGTGTCGAGTCTGGACAGCCGCAGAGTCAATGCTCCTCGCGTGCGTGCAGCGTATCGCCAAGATGAGGGGCCAAATCGCGGAGATCAGACGAAGCATTACGTTTCTGTGTGTGGCTCATCCCTTGTCACCAGACGAACATGCCATCGAGCCATGCTGCCATGTTCACGACGATGGGCGATCATGGCACACATGGAGCAGGAAAGAGCGAAGACAACAGACGGAAACGCTGTGCCAGTCACTCAAAATGGCAGGTGGCCGGGGGGATGGTTGATGGGTTTCGCGTCCAACTGCAACAGTTTCGAAACTGGCCGTGTTTGATGCGAGCCTGGGAGCCGCAACACGGTCACAGCAGGAATCAGGATGCAGTGACGGTGGACGGGAAACCCCGCGGCCGTTATTTAAGGAAATAAAAAAAAAACCGGGCCCGCCCAGATCGACAAGACAAAAGAATCAGACGGATCGCGACGAGCAACACCATGCGCTTGACGGAATCTTTCCACGAATAAGAAGAAGGTAAAATTCAATTGAGCAAGGGAAGACAAAAGAAAATTAGATAGCTATGAGTATGTAACCGCCATTGTGGAACACGACCGATTGCTTGGCCCCGACGATGAGCCCTCAACTACCTCAGTACGTTTTTGCATCTCGCTTGGGACAAGTCTGTTCCATCCCATCGTCATACCCTCATGAATCGAGTGGGTCTACATCGGCTCATTCCAGGCCGCTCTGTATTGGAGCCATCGCCGGCATAAACTAGGTCCGCGGTACCGCGGCCTTGGGAGTGCATGAAAATACAGACACTGGAAAGCCAAGGACGGGGTCGAAGGGTCTCCTGTTCATGCAAGGCCCCCCTCCAAAGTCTTGCCCTTGACGCTCTTCCACGGGTTGAGCGCGCAGCCGACCACGGTGATGACAGAACAGGCCACCGAGACCAAGAACGCCTTGGTCAGACTCTCGCTGTACGACAGCGCCACGCCCGCGAGGTCCGCGACGGGCAGCGTCTTCTGCAGGTCGGTCGCGCCCGTGGCTAAGACGACCGCAGGGCTCAGCGACGGGACGTGGGCCGCGAGCGACCGGATGAGCTGGTTGGTGAAGACGGACTGCCCCACGCTGATGAAGAGGGAGCCACCGAGCGTCTGCGCGAAGACGATGATGGCCGTGCCCGTCGGCACGTCAGCCATGTTGAGCACCGCCTGCACCGCCATGAGCGGCTGCTGCATGCCGAGCCCGACGCCCGCGCCGAAGATGACCTGGTACCCGATCCACGCCGCCCGCGAGGTGCCCGGCGCAAAGGTCGATAGCAGACCCGCTCCGATCGACATGAGCACCGTCGCCGCGATCATGAACGGCGTGTAGTAGCCCAAGACCGTCACCGCCACGCCGGCGATCATGGACGCCACGACGACGCTGATGAGCATGGGCAGGTTGCGCAGGCCCGAGTCAACGGCGGAGGCCCCCTGCACGGCCTGGAACCAGATGGGCAAGTAGTACACCATGAGGAAGAAGGCGGATGTCGCGAAGAAGCCGAAGATAGAACTGGACCACACAGAGCGGTTCTTCATAATGCGCGGGGGAACAGTCGCGTTCTCGCCCTGCCAGTGCTGGACGTAGAGGAATGCCAGGATCATGACGCCGGAAATGACGAAAAGAGCGATGATACGGCTATTGTCCCAAGGATACTTGGTGCCACCCCATTGCAGGGCGAGGAGAAGGCAGATGACAGCCGGCATGAAGATCACAGTTCCCAAGGGGTCGAAGCGCTTGATGCGCTCAACGAAGGACTCTGGCGGAGGCCTGGCTATCTCAGGGTCTGCGTAGAATAAGGCGATGACGAATATGGTCACCGCACCAATAGGAAGATTGATGAAGAAGCACCACCGCCACGTCTAGGTGGATATGGTAAGCGCATTGTCTAGGCAATTTGATAAGGAGTATGAGTGCCATGATACGTACGGCTTTGTCGGCGAAAACACCGCCCAACAGAGGACCGGCGACCGAGGCAACGCCATATAGGCCCCCGATCATGCCCGAGTAGATAGGACGTTTGGCCAGGGGGACGCTGTGCGCCAGAATTAGGAGGGAGCCCGACATTAGTCCAGATGAGCCGAGACCGGCTATGGCACGCCCGATGATGAGGGTAACGGAGTTTTGGGCCACTCCACAGATTAAGCTGCCAAGCTCGAAGATGATGATGGCGTTCAAATATACCCATTTGACTCTGAAATAAGTATAAAACTTGCCGAACAGGAGTTGCAGAGCCGCGGCAGTGAGGAGGTATGCTATAGCAAATAATGTATGAGCGACGGCAGATGGCCAGGTACGTGTTTATGTAGGTTGAACTGACCACTCCCATACCAACCAACATCAGGCAGACTGCGAAATTCGTCGGTGATTTTGGGTATCGCCGTTGCGATGATGGCGTTGCTGCCATGCCCTTCTTATCAGATAATGCTTTTTGCTTTCGGGGGTTTCCATGATGGAATCACAAGGCTTACTCTAAAGCCATCAGGAACACAGCCAGGCATACTGCTAGCATGATGAGCCCAAGCTTAACGCCTCCCGGATACTCGGTTCCATCTTCCCTCAGTTGGGCCTTCTTCCCACTTCCCTTTTCGGACTCTGTCGTATGCGGTGCCGTCTCTGCAACCTGGTCTGCGGGTTCTACGCCATGGTTCAGGCTTTCTGTGTCGGCCGGGTCTTTGTCGCGGAACTCATATGTCGTCTGTGGCTCTTTTTCCTTGTCCTTCTCGTCGAATCTGTCCCCAAAATTCGGGCTGTTCGCAAGAGTGGGTGCCACTGATGAAGCCTGTGGCAAATGGAGCGAACTGAATGGGGCCATGATGATGTAGACAACTGTTCCGTGCGTTTCTGAGGTCTGTCGCCGAGGTTAGGGAGATGTTCCGGGACCTCCTTACGTCTGGGTCGTGAAGCGAGCAGTGGCTACAAAGATGCAAAAACGCCGTGGCATTCTTTTGGTTTCGGGCAGGGCAGCAGGTCACGTAATAAGGAGAACAGAGGCCCGCTCAGGCCCTTGATTCTCGGGGGCTTGCTTTCCCACACGTGGGATTCTATGTTCCCGCGTATGGCTGGGATACTTAGACAGACGGGCTCATCATGACAGACTTACACCATTCCCGAGGAGGGTCAATAGTGTTCGACGAGGGACGTGATTGACTCAGACTGGGCAGTGTCGGGTTGCTGGAAGAACCCGGTAGCGCGAATCGTATACCAGGAACATAGTGAAGCCAGGTTTTGTGCCGTCTCATGGGTTGACTGATGTGTCTCACCGGCCAAGTGGCGATGAAGACCATCGGCGTCTGCCAACCATGGGAATCCTTTACCGTGTTCAGTATGTGGCTTCTATCGAGACGGGCAAACATGGCTGGCACATCAAGCTTGAAGGTTCGGCTGGGAGGGTTTTCTCATTGAGTACTTCTACTCGGTGACCTGCTCATCTCATCTGGAGATTGTTGACACCAAATATGTGCATCACATTGGTAAGGCGACTCCTAACATATCCAATTTCAAGCGATGAAGATCCTCCTGTAATTATCTCGAACGATGGCTGTGTAATAAGTACCTCTCTAGAAAGAACTTTAGGCAAGGTACACAAGTGCTGTTGCTGATATTGCTTTTTGCCAAATCCTTTCCCGGTCAAGCCGTCGTGCTTGCCGTTGTTTGTTTTGACCAGTGGCCATAACCTAATTCTGACATACACTGCTGTATGTGCAGGTGGTTGGTCAGCCACTCGTGGAAACGCTTCTATCAGTCTTTCTGTATTAGCGAATATTTCTTCGGCATCTCGGTCGCTAAGGTACTTCAAGTCAACCAACATGCCACCAGATTACCCGTCATGTCTCGATGTCAAACCCGCACGCGCACCTCATTGTGGCTCTCGACAAGGTTCATGCGCAGCACCCAAAGATGCTGACCCTTCTCACTTCAAAGTTCAGAGTTCAAGACCCCAATAACAATCTTGCTGTGCTGTCTGAGACTTGGGGGGGGGGGGGGGGGGGGGGGGGGGGGGGGGGGGGGGGGGGGGGGGGGGGGGGGGGGGGGGGGGGGGGGGGGGGGGGGGGGGGGGGGGGGGGGGGGGGGGGGGGGGGGGGGGGGGGGGGGGGGGGGGGGGGGGGGGGGGGGGGGG